>OY764962.1:22167942-22451936 GCA_963668005.1 Melieria crassipennis | reverse complement strand
TTGTCATTTGTCGCAGTGGCAGTTGCCGCCGTCAAGTTTCTTTTACACGTTTCGCTGTGTGCGTCCTTCGTATTTTGAGACATTAATTAAAAGTTTCTCGCTTTTGTACTTTTGCGCTTTCGTTGGAAAATTGTGTAAGGATTAAAAATTACCACTTTAATATTAACCTTTGCAAATAAAACCAATACAACAAGAAATAATTAAAAAAAACAGCTGTGATAGAGTACAGTTAGAAAGGCAGTGAGAAGTAGCAGAAAAGTGGACAGTTAAAGGAAGGTAAATGAGGAAAAGAAAAGGTAAATAGAATGATTTGCAAGCAAGGAACAGGAAGTGGAAAGAAATGCACAAAAAAATAAAACTGATTGTACAGATTTTTGGTACAAAAATAAAGTTTCGAAAAGTACATAAGTACTGTACGAAAAATTTCGTTTGGTACATCCTGTGCCTGTTCTGTCCTTGAGAAATAAAATATGAATAGTTTGAGGACATTTGTTGAATACTTGAGCCCAAATAAGTATAAGTGACCAAATAAGCAGGTTTCATAGCAAAGGTTTTTATTTGGCCTCATCGAAAGGTCACCAAGAGATCAAAGTGGTCAGGTCCTTGAACCCAAATATGTCACTTATGCAGGGATTAATTTTCCAAATGATTCTCCGAACAAGACGTCATTGTATTTAGATTCTTGAGCCCAAAAAGATCACTTATGCATTGATGAACCTTTGGAATCGATATCTGAGCAAAAGTTGGAATTTGTCCTTATCAAGAGATCAAAGTGGTTGGATCCCGAAAACCAAATATGTCACTTATGCAGGGATCAACCTTTCGAATCGGTTTCATAGCAAAGGTTTCTATTTGACCTCATCGAAAGGTCAATGTGGTTGGATCCATGTGCCCAAAGCGAATTTAGCTTCACTAAGAGATCAAAGTGGTCAGATCCTTGAACCCAATAAATAATTCTCCGAACAAGACGTCAAAGATTCTTGAGCCCAAAAAGGTCAGTTATGCATTGATGAACCTTTGGAACCGATCTCTGAGCAAAAGTTCGAATTTGTCCTTATCAAGAGATCAAAGTGGTTGGATCCCGAAAACCAAATATGTATGTCACTTATGCAGGGATCAATCTTTCGAATCGGTCTCCGAGCAAAATTTTCCATTTGGCCTCATGAAGAGGACAAAGTATTCATATTCTTGACCCCAAAAATGTCGCTTATGCATTGATTAACTTTTCGAATTGGTCTCTGAGCAAAAGTGCGAGTTAAGCTTTGAGAAGAGGTCAACGTGGTTCGTTCCTTGAACACAAATATGTCACTAATACATGGATCAACCTATCGAATCGGTTTCATAGCAATGGTTTTTATTTGGCCTCATCGAAAGGTCAATGTAGTTGGATCCTTGAGCCTAAACATGCCACTCCAAGCAACATTTTCAGTATGGCATCGACCCTTTTCAGCCTTCTGTACCCTTTCGTTGTTTCTCTATCTCTCTCTTCATTACAACAAAACTTGGAAGGCTGTGAAAACGTTTGCTCTCCTAATGCCAACCAAATGATAGAAGCGAAAAATGCCCAGCCACCTTTAAGCGCTCCGGCTTTCAACAAGCTCAAAGTAAACTCAAACGTTTGTATGACACAAAGTGAACTTAAGCGAATTTAAGTGCAGCACTTGTGCGTTTACTCAATTATTTCATTTGCACTCTATTCACACGCACCGCATGCAGCACAAAAGCATCAAAAGACGTACGGCGAGACGGCGAAAAAGCGTAAGCGAGAGAGCGACATAAAAAAGGATACCGTTTCATTGCTGCAGTGGCCGCAGACAAAGAACCAGAAAAAGCAGCAAATTTGGTAAAAACAAAAAAACAAATATTATGGAATGTGACAACGAGGAAAAAAGAATCAAAAGCAAGCGGCAAAGTTGAAGAGTGAAGTGACACAAAAGAATTTAATCCAATTCACTTTTTCACCCCCTTTGTAGCTAAAGAAAAATATGCATGCAAAATATGGTCAGCGCAGGGCAGCGGGAAAAAGTGGAGTAGACGGTGTGACTGTTCTGACAGGCGACCGATGCGAGATGTGAAAATGAAGTGAGTGAACTGCCACACTCACACACACACACACACACGCACACTTCAAAGCGTCTGCCTTTCGAAGAATAGTAAAGTTGGACACAAAAAAGTAATAAAACAGTAGTGGGCGCATTTTTGCTTTTACATTTTTACTCCATGATGTTCATAATCAAAAGGATATTCTGCGCTTTTATGAAATCTCTTTACTTTTGATTTACTCTCATATTTACTCTGAGCTTAATTGATTCATATTTACATGCATATGATGATGATGACTCATCGCCCAGCTCGAATCACTGCATTAACAAACAAAAAATTTTAAAAACTTTTTTACAAAACTTAAAAAACCAATAAAAGAAAACTGCAAAGAAATTCTTCAGCGTTAAAAGGCGTGAAACGAGGATTTTCATGAATTATTCAAATAATGTTCATTGATGTGGTCAGGGGCGGTTTCAGAAAAACATTTTTTGGGGGGGGCGGGTTCAAAAAGTAATTCTTTAATATTCATAAATGTTTGAGTACATTCCTTTTAATTTGTATGTACATAGTTTTAAAGTAGTCCCTAAAATTTCGGGGGTTTCAACCCCAAAAACCATCCGAATGAATCTGAATCCGCCACTGATGTGGTGCAACTTTGTCAAAAATTAAACGAAAAATTTGGTAATCACAAGAAATATTAGATTCGCAACTAAAATCTCGCTGTTCTTTTTTAGATGAAAATTCAACTTTATTTTAAAAAAAAATGGTTACAAATAAATCATTCAAATTATTGCCCATTGCTAGTTACAACTTTGTTCCCATCTTTCTGGCAGAGCTCACAGAAAAAGTGTTCATCTTTTAAGGCTATCCACGAATCAAGCCGTTTTGTGATGTCTTCATATGACCGAAACTGCTGATCAGCCAGACGACCATCGAACGGAACAACTATCAATTAGACGCCGGAATATCTGAGAAATATGGCGGGTGGGGTACTTCCCATTTGATTGTTTCCAAGTAGGTTTTAACGGGTTTGGTAACGTCTAGAAACACTTTTTCGTTCCTCTGGTCGTATTGGATTCGTTTTTCGAGCAGTTCTCGGCTCAATCGCATCAATTGAGTTCGATACCATTCCCCAGTGATGGTTTTGTTAGGTTTAAACCTGGTCCCACCAAACAGCTGGGTTGCTGTAATGAATCCATTTTTCATCACCCGTCACGATGCGATAAGGAAAACCCTTTCTTTTTTGCCAACGACACTCAACGTCTCTTGGCTTCAAATCAGAAGGAACTCAAGTTCCTTGCTTTTGAATCATTCCCAACGCATCCAATCATTTGGAAATGATTTGGCTGGTAACTTTTAAAGCTGAATCAAGCTCTTTTTGTATTTGGCACGAATCGTCATCAAACAATGCCTCCAAGTTATCACCTTCGAATGTTTTGTGCCTTTCATTGAAATCACCGTCTTTGCAGCGACGGAACCAATCACGTCACGTTATTTCGTTCAGAGCAGCATCTCCGTTAATTTTTCTGGAACTCTCGATGCGCTTCAGCCTCCGTTTTCTTCAATCAACACTTCCCACAAATTACGACTATTTGGCAAAAAATCAGCCATTTTCACACAACCAAAAGTTTATAGATAATGCAAAAATAAAATCACTAATATGTTAAAGCGGTTGCCGGTCTCGATAGTCCAGCGGGTAGCGCGCTGGCTTCTCATACCAGAGGCCCTAGGTTCGATCCCTAGCTTGTCTACTCGTCTACTTCTATCGCTATCCACTTGAAGCAGATGAGAATTACTAGAATCGCACAAGTGCGTTCTGGGCAAGCAATGGCAAAACCTTCAAGTGTGAAAGGAAATTGCCAAAGAAAACCGCCATTCGGATTCGGCGTAAAGTTGTAGATACGTTCCCTCTCTTCCCCCATCGGATTGGAATGTGTGCTGTAATACATGTTGCAAAAAAAGAAATTTTTCCTACACATTTTAAACGGGTGGAATTTGTGGTATCACAATGGGTCCATATAGAGGCCTAAGGCCTACCTATTTAAAGCGGTTGGTTATCCTACGCTTTCGGTATGTTAGAATCGATTGGTTCTTCAAGCTGAAGAACCTAACATTAACTCGCAAGTGCACAGTGATTCGACTCCATAAAACCGCGGAACAAAATTAGAAGGAGTAGTCTGTTCTTAATAAAATTGTTAAAGCTGAGATTTTCGTTGTTAACCACGGTCTGCTTAATTGATATCTCCATTTTGTGTTTCTTAAACTTTTGTAGTTTGTCAATGCCGGAGACTAAAATTTGCAATATTCGTCATATTTGCTGAGCTATAGCAACAAGTGTGTTGGCTAGATTGATCAGATTTTACATTTAATCAGTTACGTCAACATTGATAATTGCAGAGAGCAGGGGCGTAGCCAAGGGGGGGTTAGGGTGTCAGAACCCCCCCATAGCCTATAATTTGTCAAAATTTTCAATCACTATACATCGTATGTACGTTCCCACATTAGCAAAAGGTCTTTTCATCTTTAAATATTTAAGAGAATATTAACAAAACCCTCATTTTACCAAAACTAATTTGTTTTTTAAATCACATTTAGGCTTAATGCAGCGATTTGCATGTTCTAAAAACATGTCTAAAGAGTAGTTTAGTTCGTCGACCGGAATGTCCTTCAGGATGTCGGTACAAGCCTTTTGATGGTTTCTACGTTCTCAAAACGCTTTTTTTCATTGGCAAATGCATTCTTTGAAAATGTGAAATTCGCACCACATCATGTGAAAACAAATAAAAAGTCAAAACAAGTGTCAATAGATGGGATGACATCCTTCGATAGCCAAATGTTCAGTTAAAAAAAATGCAATAAATTTATGCTATTGAGATGCTTAACCTTCGCCTTACTAAAGATGATCTCAGGCACTTTCGCCGCTATTTTGAGTAAAACTGACAATAAATATATAATAATTTATAAATTGTTTTCATACTTCAGTATTTAGTATCTTCCTCTGGCGATAGTTCGTATTTCGAAAAAAGGCTTAACTTTAATGATTTATTTTGAGACTATGGAAAATATTAGAAGACTTCTTTCCAGAGTGTTTATTGAAAACATAATGAGGTACGCAAAAAAAAAATTATCGTGAGTTTTAATCAAAATGGTATCGAAAGCGCCTGGGATCACCCAGCTACATTTGTATAAAAAATGACAAAATTCAAGTTTAAACATGAACAAAATCTCCCAAAAAAAAATATTTTTTCATGTTATTGAAGATTAACTTCAAATTTGTGCAGATATTAAACATGAATATTAAAAAGATCACCCGGGTGGGTATAAGTAAAGCGAAGGTTAAATCCAATTTCAAGAATTTCAATGAAGATTTACCGCCCAGTTTTGATGTACGGTGATCGCGGATTCAGTTGGCTAACACTTTGGTCATCATTTATGTTCTGACAATCGTTTTTAAATCGCTTTTACCACTTATGAACTCCACCACGGTATAAACAATCATCACCATAAACTTGGTCCATCAATTTAAATGCTTAAATGTTAAAAGTTTAAACATTTTTAAAACAATAGTTAATATTGGATCTTTGTTCGATGCACATTTTTGTACGATGACACAAACATACTTCCACTTCAGATGCAATAACTTCGCTTTCAGTCCATCAAATTTCATGAAATTTGTACTAAAAATCAGGGAAAAATTTAGTTTTTAATGCATTAAGGGGTCATTCTCATGTGAAATTTTGTAAAATCAATTTTTTTTTAACATATTTGGAATGTATCATCCTTGAAGAAGGTGCTGTCAAAATTTTGGAAAATTTCAAGTATTTCGGCTTCTACAGACATTTATATAACGAGCGGTCAAGGTTTCTAGCAAGGATTCAATCAGTTAGTCAAAACTTTAAACGTGTTTTTCTCGGAACGCCTTTTTTTGAAATGGCGGGGATGATTAAAAAAAACCATTCATCCGATCTCTCTGCGATTTTGTCACGTCATTCTACATACTGTTAGCTATCGCCCCTAGTAAATTCACTCTGATATATTAAAAATTTCATATTTTTTTTCATTGATAAAATCTTCAAAAACAACAATTTTTTACTGCTCTAACTTCCAATGCCTGCCATTTTGTGAGATTCTTATGGAGAAATTCAAATTTACTACGGGCGAGAGGTACGTTCATACTGATTAAGAATTTCTTTGAAATTTATGTTTCAGATAATCCTGTGACTCAAAACGATCCCCGCCAGCTGACCATGACGCGGCAGAAGCCGTGTCTTTAATCGAAAAAAAGTGTTTGAAAAAATTAAAAAAAATTTTATTTTTTTTTATTTTTGTACCATAACAATGAATAAATTAAAGTCGAATATCTTTTTTTGATAATTCCTCGTATTCACAAAGGAAATCATTTCTGAAAAATGTCCATTTTTCCTGTCCGCGCGTCCGAGAATGACCCCTTAAGTCACATAAGCCACTACAAAATGCCCTATTCGGAAAGTGCACTTTACTTTAAAAAACATGTAATACTAAACTGGCAAACATTTTTTTTAAACCCCCCCCCCCCCCCCCATGACAAAGTTCTGGCTACGCCCCTGGCAGAGAGTAACAGAAATTGTACAAGGACCCTTTAGCTTTGCAATAAAAATGATAATAATATCATCATGTTATCAAATCATGTTTTGAATTTGGGCAGTTTTTTTTATTTTTCACGCAGATTGCATACTTTCAGGTGTGAATAAAATATATATTTTCGAAAAATAGGCGTTTAGACTACTTTTCAAAATGAATTATTTACTGAGATTGGAAGATATTGGAGGATTTAATTGCAGGATTCGACAAAGAAAAAATGCTTCTTAAAATACAAAAAAATCCAGGAACATACTTTCACATACTTTTCAGATATTATCTTCTAAGTTTTGTCAATTTCAGGTTTTTAATTTAGAAAAATATTTTAATTAATTAAATAATTAAAAGTGAATTAAAAGCCTCAGCTTTGCAAATTTTTTAATCTATATTAAACATTTCAGCAACTTCTTGCTAATGAATTTTTACGATTTTTTTTAATCAATAGACTAAAAAACAGAAAACATGTGTTTACATTTTTTTGTGGAAAAAGTTCTGAATTTGAGCAGCTTTTGCACACATACTAATTAATTTTTCGCAAAGATTTTTTTTCGTTCCCTGAGTTGGAGTTTTACCTTTCAAATGACATCAAAATCATTATATTCTGAGACTATAAATTTTTTGAATTTTGTCTATGGATCGAATTCGATCACTGTGAAGTGGGGCAATTATTCAAACAAATTATCAATTAATCAATGCGCATTTTATGACTGCTTCCATTTGTGGCAGTGAAGACAAAACTTGTAATGCGTTAATGTTATTTGAGCGCTCACTCAGCATTGCTTTCAAAGTAAGTTTGTATACAAGCTGCTGCTGCATTTTGCGAGCAATAACATTTATCGGCATAATTCAATCTCATTTGCATGCACGCGGCCGCATTGACATTGCAACTGCTACGATGGCAAATTGTCGCTGTAATTGAAACGTACATACAAATGTACGAGCGAATCTGTATGCGAACATATCTACATACATATATATGTATATATGTTGTTGTTGTTTCGCCAACAGAAAGCACCAAACGCGTGTGCGGCTAATGCAATTCGCCTCAAATCCCGCTACGTTGCCGTCGGCCACTGCCCGCTCGTTCGCTCATTTAATCGCTCAGTCGAACGCCCAATGCGCACACATTGGCCAAATTAAGTGCAAGCGCGCTGCGAAATTTAAACTGGAATCGAATTAACTGACAGAACGACAAGCAGCCAACCAGGCAATACGGCCACATTGAGCCAAAAGCCAATGTTGTCCAATAGGCAGTTGCAAAAAATGTTGAAAAACAAATTTGTTTTTTCTTCAAAAATGCACAAACGAAATGCACGAAAATTGCGGCACTTTTTATGCGCAATTCTGGTTGCCTCGTGTTTTCATGTGTGTGTGTGTGTGTGTGTGTCTGTTCCTTTATGAATTTGGATCCCACATTGCATTACAACTGCAATGCTGAAATTAAGCATAACGTCAACGTACAAAAGGTGCACGAAAAGGTTAAGTTACACAGCGAGAGAGAGAAAGAGGAAGAGTGCAAAATGGCGTTCGCGTAAAACGGCATTTTCAATCGATCGATTACGGGTCAAATTAATTGTCCATCGTGCATGGCTCGTTTGGTCGACTGCACACATTGTAGATATGTTTGTATGTATGTAAACGTGCCACTCCCACACTTTGTGCTGGCGCAATGCCTATTTGACGCAACAACAACAACAACAACAGCGACATAATAGTCATCATCATCAACATCATCATTGTCCGTTGCCAATATTCCGTAACGGCCTCAACAGCAGCGACAGTCAACATCTTTGATCAGCCGACGACTGCAACAATTTGCAATTTCAATTAAGCATTTTCCCTGTCAGTCGCTCAAGTTGAAAGGTGTGTCGCTCTGTCTGTGTGTCTGTGTGCATGTAAAAAATATGCAATTTCGTGTGACTGTTGTTGTTGTTGCGCACATTTGGCATGATATCCATGTCCGAGTTAAAAACTCAATTCGACTTGATTCGATTCGTTCGCATTGCTGCAATGCGCTTTCCGCACGCTGCACCTCGCGACTCGACTCTCAACGCTCCACAACGATTTGCAAATGAAGATGACAATTCGTTGACGTTGTCAGCGCATGTTGGCCGTTTAATTCGCTGCCGCCACCGCCACTGCCACTGCCACTGCCACCAATAATCGGCGCCAACAGCGCTGCAGCAGCTCAATAACGACAGCGCCATATGTGCGACGTCCTCTCGCGCCGCCACCGTCACACAGGCACAATTTAAATGCCTGACATGGCTTCCGTCTGCCATCCGCCCGGCCGCCAACAATGCACTGCGGCGCATCGCTGCTACAGCCGCATGTGGTTTGTTGCCGGTGTGCTACCGTTGACCGCGCGCACCGTTCGCCCCACAGTGCACCGTGCTCAGTCAGTGGGCAAAAAAGCGAAAATTGATTAGCTTCAAATTCAAAGATATTTGACTCATTTGAAAAAAGACTTCCCCACTAATTAGAAATTAAATATATATTAATATGTAAAATGTTTTTTATAAAGTTGGCAATATTTAACCCTTTCGACCCCGAATTTTACCCTGTGAGTCGATATTATTTTTGGTATTTAAATCATGAAACACTTTCCTAAGAAGTGTGCACACGACATTTAAAGTCGCCACGCCTCTTTGTTAGAGTTCTAGAGCTAGTTTAGTTTTGAACAATTTTAGCTTAGAACGGATTAAATAAATTTGGTATCAATATTTTTTAATTACAGAAAAATTACTTAATATTTATGGAAAAATACAAAATTATTACTTTTTGTTAAATTGCTCTTCACGCTCCAAGAAGGCACTATGGCTACCTTCAAGGTTCTATCAGCAATAAGAAATTTCTAGAGACAAACGTTGTTCTACATTCTATTCACTAAACAGAGCTCAAAGAAGAACTTTGATTCCTTACTGAGGCATAAAAGACCCTGAAATAGCTTACTTAACTGACTGCAAAGGATCTTTCTAGATGCCTTCTCCAGTTGGTGACACCAAGAGATAATAGGGATGATGCCACCAAAAACGAAACGAAACGGTTTTGTGAAAAAATAGTCGCAGTCATTGCAAAACTTGTGTTATTACATTACTTTCATTTATAAATAATCAAAAAGTTTCAAACTTGATGGCTCGATACTGTAACTTAAATATTTCAAAAAATATTCTTCTATGGAAACCCTTCTTTAAAGTGAATGTATTACACAGGTTTTCGAACCAAATCTTAGTTGGAGCTCTTGTAATCTCAGGGTTGCCAGATACCTGAAATGACTTTCTCCTAAATCTTAAGAAATTTTCTCCCAAAAGTTAAAAATCTCCTTAATTTTAAAGGAGTTTATGTAACTTCTCATAAAAAAATAAAAATATATACCTACATATAATTTTTTTAGTGCTACCTTTTCTATTCATCTTCAGTTTAACAACAAAAACTTAACAGAAACAAAACATATAACAAATGAATTAAGCCAAAAGTACCATTTTTGGCGGCACTTCATTGTGACAGCAATAAGTGAGAAAGAGATAAAACGAGCATAAAGTTAGCTTAAAAATGTTTAACTATTAAATTTTTGATTATTAAAATAGTTGCCAAAATATGTTTTGTTGCCAGTGTTCTCAATACATCATACTTCGTTATCCAAAAATCTCCCAAAAATCCACTAAATCGGAAAAATTTCCTAACATAAAATATAAATCTCCTAAACTTTCTCAAAAACAATTCTTCTTCCTAAAAATTCTCCTAAAAGGCCAAAAATCAGCTTAATGTAGGAGGAAATCTCCTGATCTGGCAACACTGTGTAATCTTCTATACCAGATTTTATTTTGATATTTCATCTCCTTCGAAAAGTGAGAAACATGTGAACGAATGGACGGAAAAGGCGTCCTGGTGATCTGATATTGTCGTATAATTACAACGTTTTATACCGAAAACACCTCAAAACACCCTAACAAAATAAATACACATTAGTAGCTTCCTATCAGATACAATTGTTTACACTTTTTTATACCGAATACTCCTGAAAACACCACGACACATTGTACTTCCTGCTGAATATTTCAAAAACTATCAGATGTAGAAAAGAATTTATTTCATTTTTGCAATCAACATTCGGTTATTGAATTACCAACCAAATTGCATCAATTTCATACCATTCGTTTATTTTTTTTACTCATCATTTGCAGACAGCCAGTTCACTGTGCACTGCCCCAGCACCGTCAATGCTCTAATCATGACATTAGCTGCTTTCCCGCTGCGCTACGCTTCACTTCGCTTCGCTGGTGTGCAATTTTTGTCGAACATATTTGGTCGTTGCAGTTCACGGCGCTAATTTCCCGTTAATTGATGGTAATTTATATTCGTCATATGTGGTCACAATGTCAATTTCAATGGACTCCAGTTCGCCGGTGGCGCACAAATTGCTGCACGGATATGTGTCCGTGTCTGCTCGCATGGAAGGCGATTATTATTTGCGCATTCAATTCAACATGTCAAAGGCTCTTAATGAGTGTTAATGAACTTGATTTCACGCCTAATATAAATTCTATTTTTGTTTTTTTTGTGACAAAAGTGCAATTATGCACAACACTTGAAATACAAAGTTTGAAAGTGGTTTCTGACATAGGAGAAGTAGAATTAAATGCATTTGTTTTTATAGAGTTATTTTATTTATTTATTTATTTTTTATTTATTTATGAACAAAATTAGTACTACACTATGGAAAGAAGTCAAAGCCTAAGTCGGAGTAGCTTCAAAATCAAGTAAAAGTAGCTCAAGTAAAAGTGTGCAGTACTGGAACCATAGAAGAAAAATTCTTTCCCAGAGGCCAAACGTACTGAAAAATTACACAGTCTTTGTTCTATTTGAATGAATTTATCTGTCATACAGTTTTTTTGGGACAAGTATATTTGTCATGTATGGCTATGAAACGAAATGAACCAACAATCTTTAAATGGCACAGCCCAAATGAATGAAAACACCACGAAAGAACGAGGAATAGTTTAAATTTGGATTAGACTAACAAAAATTCGAACAGTGTCGTCCAATTGAAGTTTCGCTCATAAATTTTTAATACTCGAAGTTCGTTTATACATGTGGGGAAGTATTCAACAATCTATAATCTGGATCAGAAAACCGACATCGTCATCAATTTAATCATAAAGCTTAATGTATCTGAGAATTATATTCTATATGTGGGGATGTATTCAACAACCTATCATCTGGATCGCTCAGCAAATCAGTTCAGCTTCAACAAAAAGCTGAATGCATCTGAAAATTCTACATGCCAGAAAAGTGCGAAATCTGCGCTCCTGAATTTAGTGGCACGGAGAGTGTTTCATAGTCTCTGTTTTATCTCTGCAACTCCTCCAAGCATGACTAGACGAAGGCTACTATTCTGCCCCATGAAACATGATCCAGTGATGACCCCAATGCAATGTTTGATGGAAGTTTGACGCAGAGACAGTATAAGGATAGTTTTTCGTGATGTGACTAATTGAAGACGACGCATGCGCAACAGAGATGCTTGAAGACAGCTCTTCTAGCCAGTTGTGACTCTATGTATTGTTATGGCCTCATATAAACTCTGTTTGGGAACTTTTCCGGTACCTAAATACTATCCATTAAAAATATCAGGAGTGTAAGCCGCTCACGGTCCCAAAAATGAAACTATCCAAAAAAGTAAACAAACAGGAATTTGGAAGTATTCGGAAGTTTTCACTCTTGTTTACAGCAATGGGACTTGGCACATTTACAATAAACAGGAAAAAGGGTGGGTTAAAGAGGAGGGTTAAAAAATAAACAGCGGATTTAAGAGTTTCATTTGAGGTGCGAAATTTAATTGTAAAGGGAATTTCACAGGCTACAATATGGTGGCAAACTTATTGTACCTTAGCATGGATTTTTTCGAGAAAAAATCCGTTAAAAACAAATTTTATAAAAAATTGTTTTTCGCTTAAAACTTTTTATTAAAACATCTTACGTATCTAATGTTGCACATAAAAAGAAAGGTATGAAAAATACATTTCGTTTGATACCCATATCGTGTAAATCAGTTGGAGATTAATTGAGTTTTTTTGATAAAAACTTTGAAATTTGACGTCGAGCCACGTCTTTTATGGGCGTTTCCCAGGCAAAATTTTTATTTATTCATTTATTTATTTTTAGTTTGTTAGATGCAGGAGCCAACCCTCTATATAAAAGCATACTCTTTTTTTTTTCACGAGGCTTCGCTATAGTTTTTATGCCTCGATGAAAGTGGGGTTTTTGGGACATTTTTGTCGAAAACACAGTTTGAATGTTTTTTTTTTGGATTGGTATCTCAAGCAAATTTGTTGGTCGTTAAAATATCTACAAACTTGCCGAAGACAGTAAAGCGATATTCGGAACGATTTAGGACCTATTAGCATTTAAACGTTCGAAGACTTAAGCGACGAACTCGACTAAAATGAGCAAACTTCAAAGCCGGATTTCTCTTAAACTAGAGCCAATCCAGCCAAACGGCTGGTGGATCTCAACTCAGTGTACCTATAGAAAAGTCGCTCTGTAGGCGCAGTGCACAGTGTAATAGATGTTGTTTTGCTGATTGCTTATGCTGATTGCATACTTTTAGGGATAAATAGAATGTATTGTGTCGAAAAATAGGTGTTTCGACTACTTTTCAAATTGAATTATTTTCTGAGATCGAAAAATATCGGAGGATGTGTTTACATATGATATATGTTTCAACAAAGAAAGAATGCTTCTTAAAATTAAAAAAAAAAATCCAGGAACATTCTTTCACATACTTTTTAGATATTTTTCTCTAAGTTTGGCCAATTTTCAGGTTTTAAAAAATATTTTAAATTAAAAGTGAAGTAGAAACCTTAGCTTTGCAAATTTTGAGAAAACACTTAGAGCGAAAATGCTTAGGTCAATTCTAAATCAATATTGAAAGTTTTATCAACTTCTTGTTAACCATGAATTTTTACGGTTTTTTTACTTAATAGACTAAAAAACAGAAAACATGTGTTAATATATTTTTATGAAAAAAGTTTAGATTTTGAGCAGCTTTTGTGCACACACTAATTAATTTTTCCGTACAGAGTTTCAGGAGTTTTTTTAGTTGGAGTTTTCCTTTTTAAATGACATCAAAATCGTTAAATTCTGAGACTATCATTTTTTTTTAATTTTGCAGGCGTTTTTCTTAAAAGTTACTGGCTAAAAGTTACTGGCAAAAATGTATTCAATAAAATCTTGCAAGTTCGCACAAAATGAACTGTCACTTTGCTCTATCAGTTTCTCTCTCGTTGAAAGAGATTTGACGTACACAAACGACTTCAAAAAAAATTTGTACGAATTTGTGCAAAATATTCATACCCAAACAGACCTATAGAAAGAGTTCCAACTCAGCTGCGTAGACAAAACTGCATATATGAAGTGATTGTCGTTTGAACGCCAGTTGGAGCATTGCATTTAGAAACCAATGCAAAAAAAAAAATTTTCCTTAATTTTCCTTAAATAAAACTCTGAAATAAAATATGTAGCTGCCTATGAAAACGCTCCCAAGTCATTTTGCAGCATCGGCATAAAACTTTAGGTGCCTTTCCATTTGTATACGAATTCACTTTTACTAAGCTCTGACTCCAACTGCAACTACAACAATAATGTGCATTAACTGTTAGCAGATGCAGCGGCGCCGCCATTTTGTCGTCGAGTCGGCCAGTAACTGTTAATTACTTTTATTGAATACGAGCAGTGCGATGCGAGTGTCTGCAGCTGCAGCAGAGATGACAGCGGCAGTGGACTCGCCGGTCTCCGATTGCACTTCCGCACTCGTTGTTGCCAGTCGCAGTCGTAAATTGAAATTGAATTTACTTTTAATTAAAAATTCACTAAAGATGCTTTTCTTGGCAGGCGGCAAGAAGACGTTGGCGACACTGGCAGCACGTTAATTTCTGCCACTTCAGCGCGGCGCATCCCGAGTGGGCAGCAGTGGACTGGGCTGCATGGCAATGGCATTGGCAATTAGACAATAGCAACTACAACAACAACAACAGCGCTTGCAACAAAAACAGTGACAGCGAATATTGGGCGGCAAAGAGCAGCGGCCACAGTTGCCAGCCAAATGCCACTAAACGGCAACAAAACGCTGAACAAGCAAAGAAGGAAGAAAATGTCTAAACAAAATATATTTCAACGGTTTTCCAAAAAAAAAAAACATAGATATAAAATTGCTGCGAGACTTTAGTGCCCCCGAAACCCCCCCAACCACTCGCGGCGCTCGCTAATGAAGCGCAGACCAGACCGGCACAACACAACTTGTGCGGAAGGTGACGCAGACAATTCCAGCGGGATAAGTGCCGCCTGACGCACTGATTGGTGCCGCATTGGCGGCAAACTTTTGCACTCGAGCGCCACAGCAGTTGTCACTTGAGGCCGCATCGCATCGAACCGTACCGAAGTGTGCTGAAGGCGTCTCGGCCCGAAATGAAATGCCACGAAATTCCAGGGGCTCGGCCGCGTGAAGCTGAAGTGAATTTGAATTGGACTTGGCTGGAATTTGCAAGAGCGCAAAGCAACAAAACAAAAAAATGCGCACTTGCAGCGGATTTTCGAAGGCGGATGTAAATATGTTTGTAATTAGTTTTGCATTGCAGCCAAACAGTCACCATACCACCATCCAACCGCGGCAGAAACCCGATGAAGTCATGCAAAGCATTGTTGTGAATTGGAGATGTGCACATTGAAAATCCGCATCCGTACAAACGGTGCGAAAGTGTTGTGACAATTTAGTACATAAACAAGTTTAAAATTCGGTTAATGCCAGAGACCTAAAATAATTGTTATCCATATTTTTGGAAATAAAAAAATTGCTCTAATTTAAGAACTTTTCAAAAATATTGCTTTATAATAATTATTCCCAATAAGAAATTTTTTACATGACCTGTAACAATTATAATGTAATAAATATTTTTTAGTTGCATAATAACTCTTATAAGTAAAAAGTATATTTTTCGTTGTCGACAATTATTATTTTGGAATTTTTGTTTTTTACGTTGCTTCATAACTTTTATTTATGACTTTTTTAATTTCGCTACCGATAACTATTATTTTGAGAAATTTTTTTTTACGTTGCTTCATAACTTTTATTTATGATTTTTTTTCATTTATTTATTTATTTATTAAGCTTTTTTGGGGTTTTCTTAGTTGGAGTTTCTCTTTTCAAATGACATAAAAAACGTTAAATACTAAGACTATTTTTTTTTAATTTAGTCTATGGAACGAATCACTGCCATTGCCTCCAAATGTATGCAAAAATTATTTGTGTTTGCAGGCGTTCTGCTTACTGGCTAAAAGTTACTAGCAAAAATGCGCATTGAAAATGTGATGTGCGCATTAAAAATCCGCATCCGTTCAAACGATGCGAAAGTGTTGTGACAGTTTAATACATAAACAATGTAAAATTCGGTTAATGCCAGAGACCTAAAATAATTGTTATCCATATTTTTGGAAATAAAAAAAATTGCTCTAATTTAAGAAATTTCCAAAAATATTGGTTTATAATAATTATTCCCAATAACAAATTTTTTACATGACCTGTAACTATTATAATGTAATAAATATTTTTGGGTTGCATAATAACTCTTATAAGTACGAGTAAAAAGTATATTTTTCGTTGTCGATAATTATTAATTTGGGATTTTTCTTTTTACGTTGCTTCATAACTTTTATTTATGACTTTTTTAATTTACGTTACCGATAACTATTATTTTGAGAATTTTTTTTTACGTTGCTTCATAACTTTTATTTATGATTTTTTTCATTTACGTTGCCGCTAACTATTATTTTGAAAAAAAAAATTTTACGTTGAATTACCACATTTTAGATATGAATTGATTTTTAATTTATTTTAAATTGACAGACGCAAATTAACTGCAGAAACCTTATATCCACCAACAACTAAACAATTAAAAAACAATTCATACACAAAATGTGGTAATTCAACATAAAAAAAAAAATTTTCTTTCATAAAAGTTATGAAGCAACGTTAAAAAAAATGTCTTTCAAATAATAGTTATCGGCAACGTAAGTAACAAAAAATCATAAATAAAAGTTATGAAGCAACGTAAAAAAAATTTTCTCAAAATAATAGTTCTCGGTAACGTAAATAAAACATTCATAAATAAACGTTACGAAGCAACGTAAACAAAAAAATCCAAAAATAATAATTATCCAGAATGAAAAAATTATTTATTTCTCATAATAGTTATTACGCAACGTAAAAATTAATTGTCGCAAATAATAATTATAATCAACAAATAAAATTTATGTTGCATTGTATTAGTTACATTGCAATTATTTTCTTAAAAAACTTATAATAGTTAGTTAGTCCGTGGTTAATGCAATACGAAGGAATTTAATAGAAAGAATTTGCTACACCACCAATTAATTTAACTACGAACTTGTAAACCCTGTAAAGCTTGTGAGACTTTGCAGAGCGGAGGGAGAGAGCAGTACCCGCAGCTCTGTGAAGGAAATCCGCACCCGCATTGCCAAATAACATTCGCACCAGTAACATTCCTAGTGGCAAGTAGTCGCCTGCTTCTTCTGCTTCTTCTCTTTCCTCTTCCTTTCATTCCATTGCTAAACACAGTTTTTCTGTGTGTTGTCTGCAGCTTCTTGTTTGCTGCTCAAAATGGAAAACAATTTACATAATTAGTGAGTTTTTTTGTATTTGGTTGTGTCGCCCACCCAAAAAAATAGAGTGAACACATCTAATGGAGTGTTGGATGTTGTTGCTGACGTGTTTGTAGGCGCGAACTTTTACTTTAATTACTTGTTGTAAAAGCTTAGGTGACAAGCGGGACAAGTGGGGCGCAACAAATAAGTGCTTGTCTGCAATTGTTGTGTCTGATTTGATAGAGTTGACTGAAGGGCGACTGGGCGACTATTTAGAGCTGCACTCGTTGAGCGTAAAAGGAGTAGCAGAAACGAAAAAAGAATGAAAATATTTGGAATTTTAAAGACTATAGGAAAGGAAGTATAATAATTTGTGAAATGTTTTTTAAAAATATTTGGAGTTCTAAAGACTATAGGAAAGGAAGTATACAAATTTTTTTAATATTTTATAAAAATATTTGGAACTCTAAAGACTATAGGAAAGGAAGTCTAGAAATTTTTTAAATATTTTATAAAAATATTTGGAACTCTAAAGACTATAGGAAAGGAAGTATAAAGACTTAATGTCAATATTTCAATATTCAAGAGAAGATATAAAACAAAAGATGAAAATACAAGAAGATAAAAGATGAATAGCCAAGGACTATGTGTGCAAATATTTAATCCAGAGGAGAGTGGCAAGTGGCGACTGGCTACCGACGATTTATACAGAAGCTGTGGAGACGAGGAAGCAGTGGAATCAATCGAGCACCTGTTATGCCATTGCCCATCACTACAGGAACGACAGATCCAGGACCCTTGGAGCCATGTTCTTTGACGGGCTTACGGAAATAGCTGATGCACGCATTACCGATCCACAGTTTCCTCGCTAAGACCAAATAGTTCCAAAAGGTTCCGTCTGGATCTACAGGAATTCCAACAGAAAGGGAAGGACACCTGTATTATTAAGAATAATGGGATTCACAATGGACCCAATGGACAGTTTCCTCGCTAAGACCAAATTGTTCCAAAAGGCTCCGTCTGGATCTACAGGGATCCCAACAGATAGGTAAGGACACTCAGTATTTTAAGAATGAAGGGATTCACAGTGGATCCAATGGTGTCTCCGAGTGGAAGTGTATGCCGCACAATTCCTTTCTTTAACCTGACCTAAGAGAAAATTGTGTTAAAAATTTCTATGGGAGAGTAGAAGGAGGCCTCAGAAGAAAAATAAAGATAAGAAACGATCCGTTGGAAAGTCCAAATCGAAAAAACATTTCATTCATTGGTAGTTTGAGTCTTCTGAGGGCATTTCATATGGTCGACCGAACTCTGGTAAAGGACTGTTGTGATCATTTAGCTAAAGTCAGGCACCCAACGACGCTTGGATTGTCAATCAGCCACACTTACCACTGATGCACAGTGGTCGCCGTAGCATGTAAAAGTCTTCAAATATTTTGTCATACTTCTCTTCTGTCGCCTTCTCACATATTGATACCTATTCTGTATTCTATTTTATTTCAATCACAATTTTCAATCACAATACTTCCGAACTGTTGTTGTTCTCCCAACTTTTTCGATATTGTCGGCGACAATATGTCGCGCTTGTTGCCAACAGCTGTCGGCTTTGCTGGCTTGTTTGTTTTTACTGCAGCGGATTTTAATTCGTTGCAGCTCAAGCAAAGAATTCGTTGTTATTGTTGTTGCTATTTCCGCACGAAAACCATGTCAATGTCCGCTGCTGCACAATTTCCACCTCAGCCAAACGGCCAGCCAGCGTCTCGGCCCACTCAAAAAGTTACATACAAAGCCAACAATAACAACAACAACACAGCCAACGAAAACTATCAAAAAACACTAAAACTTAGATGCAACAAAGTTGTTGCAACGGCAACACAAATGCCAAAGCCAAAGTAAGAAGCGCAAGATTTATGCACATTTTTGTCAACAATTAGCGTTGCAAACGCTACAACAACAACAACAAGAGCAATTTGAATTTCATAAGCCCGAGATGACAGCAACATTTTGCAGCCCGCACTGGGTGGAATCGGAATTGTCGAATGGTTGAAGTGTGAGCATTGCGCTATGGTAATTAGAGTAATGGAAATAACGGTAAACAATGTTGATGAATTTCACATGAAGTTTTTTTGGGCGCGAGAATGGCGACAAAAAACTGAAAATGCTTATTGCAACAAAGATAGATGCTTTAAATCGCATTGCATTAAAATCGCAAATGCGAGAGCGGAAATGTGAAAAAATTGAAAAAAAAAATGATATTAAAGGATCAGACTGTTTGTGCCAGAAATGTATTTTTGTCTAAAAACTATGAGCCAAATTAAATCAATTGAATGGAAGCAGATACGCAATTCAGACAGATTAGCACTAATGGAAATGTGAGTCTGACTACGTTGATCCTCAACGTTTGTTATAATTTATTTTATTTAAATTTACCCTAAAAAATTGAGACATGGGGGGTACCTACTGAGCGACTTTTCTATAGGTACGAGTATACTGACTTGAGATCCACCAGCCGTTTGGCTGGATTGGCTCTAGTTCAAGAGAAATCCGACTTTGAAGTTTGCTCATTTTAGTCGAGTTCGTCGCTTAAGTCTTCGAACGTTTTAATGCTAATAGGTCCTAAATCGTTCCGAATATCGCTTTACTGTCTTCGGCAAGTTTGTAGATATTTTAACGACCAACAAATTTGCTTAAGACACCAGTCCAAAAAAAATGCATTCAAACAGTGTAATTGCGATATGTGCATTTTTTTGCGCAGCGCGACGTGGCGTATGAGTGTCATTGAATGTCAATTAATTATAATTAATTAATTATAGAAAAATCGCTCAGTATGTCCCCCCATGTCTGAATTTTCGACTTGCACAGTGTTATTTATTTGTTTATGTATTTAGTTATTTATTTATTTATTTATTTATTATTATTTATTTTTATTTTATGTATTTAGTTATTTCTTTATATATTTATTTATTTATTTATTTAATTATTTAATTATTTAATTATTTATTTATTTAAACACTGAATCTGAAACACTGAAATATTGATGGTAGAAAATTCAGTGTTTGAAAGTAGCCGAAGAATAGTTACAAAGCAAAAGACTGTGTAGAAGCTGGTCTTTTCTGGTAGAAGTCGTTTTTTTCAGTGACTTCCCAACCGAGGAATATTTTTGATCAGCAGGAATGTGACTTAGTTAGCAAATTGCTGGCAATTTCCTAAAGATTCCGTTAAAAAAGTTAAAGGTTACGTTCCCAATTGAATCAAAATTTAGCTTAAATCATTCTGATCTCAAATATTCCAATTTTCCTACTAGGTAAACCTTTCTGAATGTTTGTCCATCTACATCTGGTTGACTTCTCACCTATGAACAGAAACAATCGGCATAAATTGGTTGGTAGGATTGCCAGTCCAGGGATGCCGTACATTTTTGTTAAGTCAAAAGTCCGTGAATTTATATTCTCTAATCTCGATATTTTCCATAAAGCATTTAAATACATTTTTGAACCTCTTAAGGCAGCCTTATGTTGACTTACTTTTGTTGCTCTGAGGTTGAACAAAACAAAAATGTCACCAGATGACTACGGATTTTAATTTTTTTAGCCCACACTTTACCTGTGAAAAATAGTTTGGTTTCATTTTCAATTAAAAAGTAATAGTTAAAGATGAGTTATGAAAACCTTTCTGAAGGTTTGTTTATCTGTACCCGATTGACTTCTAACCTATGAGCAGAAAAAATTGATGTTAACTGGTTACTAGGGATGATAGTTCGGGGATCCTGTACAATTATGTTGTGCCAAAAGTTCAGGGATTTATATCCCCTAATATCCTTACGTATTTTTCACTGAAAGGTTAAACGAGACAAGATTTTCACCAGATGACTGCAGATACAAAATGTTTAATTCATACCTTACCTGAAAAAAATGTTCGATTTTTTGTGCTTCACCTCTCAGTTCAAAAGTTAAGTAAACATTTCTGAATGTTTGTCCGTCCCAAATTGATTCTTTACCTGTGCCTTATTAGTGCTTTGATGACTACAGACCTGCATTTTTTTAGCAACAATACGCAACCCCTGCTTCAATTTTCAACCCTTTCAGTAACCCTTTCAGTAAAAGGGGTCAACAAATGTTTCTGAATGTTTATTTTTGTATCTGTTCTAATTGGCTGATGCCTGAAGACAATCGACATGAAATAATGATTTTTGTTTTACTTTTGTCGTAACAGATATACAGACAGGAAAATTAAATTAATTTGATTTAATTCTATCTAATCTCCACAGAAATTTTAGTAAATCCCGCGATGTGAACTAGCCAAAGTGTCGCTTTTCCACACAACAGAACCAAATGTTTAAATTAGGTTCTCTGTTAATTTGCTTTAAATCCCCCGGCCTCCGAAGAAATCTGAGCAGATCCTTTGGTCATTTTTTCACATAACAGTGCCAACAGTGGTGCCAGATCAGGAGATTACCTCTTAGATTTAGGAGATTGTTGGCCTTTTTGGAACATTTTTATGAGGAAGAATTGTTAGGAAGAAGGAAGAAATTAGGAAAAGTTTACAAAAGCAATTTCGATGGTAGTACATTTGACGTCATTAGTGGCACTGAAGCCTTGAATATTGAAAGTTAAAGTGTCTAATTTAATTCAATTAAATTTTATGCTTCAATGTGTATAATTTATGCAATGAATGAAGAAAGTTTACAAAAGCAAATTTCATACCGATATCATTTTTCATATGTTTTGTTTGTGTGAAATTGTTGTTAACACTAGAATGCCCAAGGTAATCATTTTGACTACATTGAGGTCTTTTATTGTAAATAACTTTTGTTGCATCGCTTTCTAAAAAAATATCTTACGTTACTTTTATTAATTTTTAAAGCTAAATGGAATAAATAAATTAAAAATATTGTAAACAATTGTTTACCCCAATTTTGCAAAACTTACCTTAAATGCCCAAAAGTAGTCATTTTGACTACCTATATACAATTTTCAGCAAATCTTACTGATAAATAGACAAATATGCATCTTCAATTGAAAATTTTAAATAATTGCAAACATTTAAAAAAAATAATATCATAGTAGGCTGTGAAAATTCCCAAGTTTTTCAATTCAAAATTCACTCATAAAATTCATTCACAAATTCGAAATTTCATTCTATTTTATCCCATTTATGTGTAAAGTACGCTATTTTATTGAAAGGAATTTACTTTGTAAACCATAAAAAAATAAAAACTAAATGATTATTTTAGTTTAATCTCGAGTACATTTATTTGCTACTTAAAAATCAATAAAATTTAAAAAAAGTTAGTTAACAATAATGTAGTCAAAATGACAAGAAATGGGCATTTTAGGTATGTCAGATTGTCGGGCATTCTAGTGTTAAGCTGTGGTTAAGTTGATTGAATAAAAAGTCTGCTAAAGAAAATATTGATAATATGTTTTTTTAGAATATTAATTCTAAAGTTTATAATGACAACAATTAAAAAAAAAAATTACGAAATTTTTTAAATTTTTGGGAGGAGTTTTCAGCTTTGTTTAAGATTTAGGAGAAAGTAATTTTAGATATCTGGCAACACTGAGTGCCAAATGTCTCAAACCAGATTCGGACACGCGTGGGGCAAACACGCAGAAAGTGGAAAATGGTCTCGTTATGATCTTCCATTAACCCTTTCGCTACAGCTTTTTACTGGGGAAAGTTAAAATTTTAAATTTTACGTTTTAGGCTTCTATGTGGTTATGTTAGCAATATTCCATAAGAAATTTTTTCATTTTTATACTCGGACCCTGTATTTTATAGCGTTTTCCTAGGTGAGCAACCACATCTTTGTGGCTGTAATAATTACTTAAACATAAAACTTTTTACGCATAACGAAAATTTGAATATTTCTACATTTACTTTAGCCAAAATAAAAAAAAAAGTATCTAAATTGAAAGAAAACGTCAAATTAAAAAGTTATCTAAAGTTTTCTGCTTCTTCTTCCTTTACTATGTCAAGATATACCATTAAAAAACATCTATACTTCTCTTCTTTAAACTTAAATATTCAGTTTATTAATTTCGTATTTTTCCTAAAACTTCAAACTATTCTAAGGACCAACAAAAAATGTATTCTTGAAACCACAGAGGGTTCAGACGTCCACAAAGTGATTACTGCTTTGGACCACAAACCAAACGGATGTGAGTCTGAGTTGGGTTGTAACCTACCTCCTTCGTTTCTGGTTAACTCTCACCATTCCTTTTTTTTTGTTATTTTTAAAAATGTAATATAAAAGTAAAAAAGTCACCTAGTACAGAAACTCATTACGGACTCACCACTTGTTGATATTCTTCTACCGAGAATTGTTATTTTCACCCATGTAGCGCCACCTGATCTCTTTTCAATTTACAAAACAATATAAAATCCAGAACGGAAATGCACCAACGTTGAACTGATTCAAGTCTTTCAGCCAGTTGCCGCAACTGGAGCATGCAACGATGAAGTAATCGCAAAAAATTCAAACTAAAATTTCCACTGAATGTAGTAAAAGCGGCAATTGCGTTGGCATTATTTAGTGGCGTTGCATAAAATATTCAGCAATTCAAACAATTGGCAGCAACAATAGTTCATTTGGGCAGAGCTGTGAATTTTTCGCCAAAAAGCCGCAAACAAATGTTGCAAAATTTGACTATTCGAATGAAAAGTGGCGTTGCGCAGGGAATTACCGACCGCCAGATTTTGTGGGCATGTCTGGCAATTTTCATTCGCAGTGTGGCTGTATGTGTGTGTGAGTGAATTTCTATATATGTGTGTGTGTGTGTGTATTTTTTGAATGTGTTATTGAAGTTTGTATGTGTGCGTAGTTGAGCTTTAGGCGCAAAATCTGTGAATGCAATAATTTGGCAAATAATGGCAGCAGCGCACTGTTGGTTGAGATATCCAGTGGGAGAGAAAGAGGAGAACAAAACGTGTGAAGCATAAAATTTGATATGGAATCATCAAAAATCGCATTTTCCACCTTTTAGCGTTAATCAGTCATTTTTGACAGCGCCGAGCGCCGCAGTGCTGCTGCAGCAACAAATGTAACGAGGCCAACACACACACATATGCAATCACACACACACACATGCACACACTCATGCACGCATACAGCAACAGGCATAGTTGCGCATTATACAGCCGACAGAATTTTTCACGTTTGCTCTGCCTGAAGTGGAATACGGTTTCCATCTCTTTTTTTTTGTTGCCCGCATTACATTTACCGCTTGGCAAATTGTTTGCGTATGAAAATGTGCGCCAGCTGGCAATAGAGGTAGGCAATAGCGGCAACAACAAACACCAAACACAACAACAACAACTATGATAGCAATGGCGTAAACACTAATACAAGCATGCAAATCAATACAGAAACGCCATTGGGAGAAGCAGCGAAGGAGTGTGGGGGAAAAAGTGGCAAGTGGCGCCCGAGGGGGAAGCGGTGCGATCGGGTGAGCAAGGCGCCAGCGGCGATGAAAATAGGCCGGGCAAAGGGGGCGGAAGGGGAGGGTAAAGGGGTGAGCAAATATGCCGACGTGATGGGCGGCAGCTGAAAGCAATTTGCGTGCGGCGTCAGGGCGTTTGTTGATGACGACGTGCGGCGACAGCAGCAACAACAAATACAATAACAACAACCATTGAAAACTCTTCATCGATAGAAGCGACGTTGTTGTTGCTGCTACTGCTGCTGCCATTGGTTGATTTTTGTTGTACGTAGTTGTAGTTGTTGTTGTTGTTGTTTTAGATGGTGTGGTAACCGGCGTAATATGTTGAAAATGAGTTGAAAATTTGCATTTAAATTAAAATTTATATTTGCTACACACGCACACGCATGCACTCACGCACCCACACGCACAGCTACACACGCACACTCTCACATATGTATACACATACATACATACACTCACACATGCGCGCTGGAAATGCAAATTTAGCGATTAGTTGTGAGTTGTGTTGTTGGCGCAATGTTGGTGTGTGTTGCCAACGCACTAAAGTGATGTTGCAAATGATGATGCCGCCGTTGGTGCCACTGTCGCTGCCATCATCAGTGCTCGCTTTTGATCTCTTCGCGCTTTGGTCCACTGGGGGCGACCTTCGCTTCATAATGCCACACATACAGCCTCGTCGGCCGACCATGTCGCTGCCCAACACACGCAAACAGTTGCAGCAACATTATTGTTTTGTGGCGCCCACAACGAGTCCTTGCCATCTCTTGCCCCCACTAAATTGCAACAAAGTGCACACTTTGCACTTTTGACGCTGTCACTGCGTCATAGCCTGCGGTCGCAATTGCAATTGGAAATATGCGGACTTGCTGTCGTTGTTGTTGTTGTTATTGTTGCTGTTGCCGTAGAGGTTGTTGCAATATTTCGCTTGCTTTTGGTCACAGTCCCACTGTTGCGTATTTTGTTGCTGGTTGCTGGTTGTTGCGGTGATGCTATCACTCGGCGCAGAGTACAAGCGGCCGTGTTGGCGAAAAAAAAAAAATCCCATGCATATAGAAAATCACCTCAGCGTGCATATCGCTGCCAGTTGTTGTCATTATTTTGCCATTTAGTTATTGCCATTTGCAATTAATTATTTATTTTGCGGTTTAGGCGCAGTCACACTGCCCACCGCCAACCGTCAACCGTCAACCGCTTCGGTCATTCCACCAACGCGCGTCCCTTTCATGCGTCCATCGACTTATTTAGGTGCATATCAATTAGCGTTGAAAGGTGAAAGCCATTTAACTAGGTGGCCATACTTTTATAACCTACACACACACACACACACAACTATGCGTAATAAATTGTACAGTGCGATGTAATGCGAGTTGTAAGTTAGAGTTGTCTGTTCAACTACTAATTTGTATCTCTGTATTAATTTATAGGAACAAGTTTATGATTTCACTTTGAGCCAAATCTGACCATTTCTTAAAGAACTTCTTTGCAGGGACCAGCTGAGGACCTGGATGGGTTTTTTGACTGGTGACTATTTAGTGGACACTCAAGCCAGAAAGTTACGACTTTTTTCTAAGATTTTTATATGAACTGCATGGACGAGTAAGAGGAGTTGAGCCTTCTTCACTAGAAGACGGAAGACTCCTAGTGGAGAAGAAAGACTCATCTGGTTGTGTTATTCTTTGACAACCTCAGCGATCTGGCCGATAAGGATATTCTCAGTGTACTTTACTTCTTGAGAAACTCTAAGTTAGCTCTAAGAGAATACGAGTTCAACTAGTGTTGTAGCCATGGAGCCTTCGAACTAGTCACGAATACCTATCAACCTTAAATAGATAACACATTATTGAAATCCCTTTTACGCCCCTGAACAGATTTGAGAAATGTTTAACCAGTACAGAAAGAGTACCTCTTTGAGATGTGCGGAATTATGAATGTCTTTTTTCGGTTCAGAATCGATGAGAACTTGTGACCATTTACCTCTATCCATACAAATGATATTTGTTAGTTGAAATTTGTTAGCGTAAATAGTGAAATTTATTTAGTATTACTGTTCGTAGTTTTATTAAAATACTTGTTTTTTTCTGTTCTCAATTTTTGCTCGGATAAAGGTGTTGCAAATTGTGACATTGGCTTTTGGAACAAAGATCACCAGGCTAAGGACTGGCAGGACCCACTAAAAAATGTGCAAAAAAAAACATAGAACTATCCTCAAGTTAGGTTAGGGTACAGTGGCTGTCTGGGCACGGCACTCTGCCAAAAGACACACTTTGGGCACAAAATTAACCCACTGTGATACAACAAGGAGAAAGTGATCTGTCTTACTTCGAGTCAAGGAGCCTATACAAGCCTATTCGATTTGGGTATAAGCCCTAGCAAGTCTCTAACGTTGACTGATCTTAGGTTGTCCCAGTTGTCGAAGAATCGAGAGCCTAGAGTTGTTCATATTCATGACGAGATCCAGGCAGGTGGCTTGAACTATTCTTGCGGTAAGCAATTCCAAACAAATCTATATACATGCATACATATAATTGTTTGTCCTGGCGGACTGGCTGACTGACTGATTCATCATGACCCAACCCAAACCGCTAAAGCTACAAATATGAAATTTGGAAAATGAGTGAACCTTCATTAACCCATTGCTGCCGGGTACCAGTTCCGCCCATACGATTTTGATAAAATTTCATACACGACCTAGAAGTGACCCCAAATGATCAGAAACTCATTTCAGCTTTTTATCTCTGCAAGTTGCTGAGATATTCATTCGGTATTTTGTACCCATTACGCAGCAATGGTAGCTTTTTTCCATACTTTGTGAAGTAATCAGCTAAACACGTGAACAAAAGTTGTATTTTTTACAGGTGAGTTAGGAGGCAGATTGTTGTGAAGTTTTAAGGCCACTACGTTTCGCCACATTTTCCACCTCTGGAAAATTCACGATTTTTGGAGTCTGGTAACTCTAGCTAGATGGCGAAATTTTAGGGTGACCTTCACTAAGTTAAGGTAGTTCCATCTTTACCCTAACTATCCCTATCAATGGTTTTGAGAGATCTCAAACATTGACTTTGTTGTAATTTAAAAAAAAAAAAATCAATTTTCATGGGTAAAATTTTACCCATAAGGCAGCAATGGGTTAAGACGGGATTTTTTGAAATTCGGTGTCTAAAAGGGCAAAACATAGGTTAAGATGTTGTATGAAGAAATAATAATAAGAAGAAAGAATAATTCGATACGTATTTTTCAATTTTTCGAAAATCAAAATTTAACGGGGTGAACCAAGGGTTAAGGTTCGTATACGGATAGACTACGAAACACCCAATAACCGATGGGCCTGTTGACCTCAAAGTTGGTGAAAACACTTGAAGTCAAAAATAATTTTAAACGTGTTTGTCATTTTTTTTTAATCAAAACTTAAAGGGATGAACTAAGGGTTAAAAATGTGTATGAATAAACATGATTTTTTACGCCGTCTGACTTCAAACATGGTGAAAGAACTCTTAGTGAGAAATAAATCGATACAAGTTTTTTTTTCAAAAATAAAAAACTGACGGGGTCAGCTATGGGTTAAGTGTTTGTATGGGGAAACAGGACTTAAAGCGCCAATGGACTTCAAATGCGGTGAAAGCATTTCAAATAAAAAATAATTAGATAAATCTTTTTCATAAAAATCTGACGTGATCAACAAAGGGTTAAGAAGAACTTGATTTATTGGCCTCATTGACTTCAAACTTGCGTGCAAAACCGCGGGTCCTTGCTAGTTATTTGGAATGGAATACTTTCACCAAGTCTCAATTTCAAAAGATAGTTAATCATACAAACTTCAAACCAAACTTTTAACTGTCAGACGATGATTTCCAGAACAATAGTTGAAGGTTTACCATTATGTGTAGGAGAGTCTTTGAGCTTGAACTTTTAAGGTGGAACTCCACTGTAGCACCCAAAAAGAAGGCCTAATGTTGACGATTTATTTTGCGAGTACGGAAAAAGAAAGAAAATTCATCTTTGCTTTTTTAACTTTTTTATGGATGGTCAAAGTTGTTTCGAACTATAAGACCTGAATCAAAACTGCAAAAATTGTATAATCTATATACTATTTTCAGCGTAGAAGTTTTTCCCTACATTAAATTTTGGGTGCCTCTGTATGAGACACACAAAAGTTTTCAGTTTACAGTTTACAGTTTTCAGTCACACGGCACGCCCTCATATCTCAATCCTTAATGTATGTATCTGTGTATGACCGATCCAACTCAACAAAACTACCTGACATTTACATATATCCTGGCAACACAACTATGTATGTATGTCAATATGTAGAAATTTTCCAAATATTATATTTCGGCTTTGACTGAAATAGTTTACAGATTACGCGGCCAAATCATTGCGAATTGACTTTAGGTCAGCATTTCGGGATTTAAATAATTTACTACCGGAACTTGCGCACTGAATAACCAAAGCGTATCGCAATTTTCGCACTACATCATTTTCAGTACAAACAATTTTCGAAATTACCTGAGCGGGTTACCTGGCAAATTTATTGCATAATTTGCATATTCACGCCATTTGTGGGCGAGTGTTTACACTTTACCGAAAACAACAACAAGAACAACAAAGTACTTTTTTGCAAAATTCGCAAAATATACCATATGAAATTACAGCGAGTGCAACAACAACAACAATAACAACAACTTAGGTGCCAGTAAAGCGACAGCGGCGAACGTCAGTGCCGGCCACTTTCGAAGGAATAAACTGCAAAATGTAAATAAAATGGAGTCAGCATAATTTGTGATTACATTTAGTGTTGCTGCACTTGTGCGAATGTGTGAGTGTATGTAAGTGTATGTGTGTGTGTGTGTATGTGTTCGTATGTGCAAATCTGCGGTTTGGTTTTGATGGTTTTAATTTAATTAATAATGCGTTTCTTTTGCTTCTGTTGTTGCTGTTGTTGCCGCTGTTGTTGTAATGCATTTTGTTGTAATGCATTTTGTTGTAATTATAATTTTACTGCAAGCGATTTAAAGTATTCATTAGCGGTTTTAGCATTGCGGTAATGGTAATGTAGTGTTAACATAATCGGCGCTTAGGTAAGTAAACGCACAACCAATACACACACACACACACACACACACACACAGCATGTTCGGTAATGTAATTATGCAAAGAAACGTAAGCGACCAACGAACATTTGAGTGCGTGTTGCGGCATCAAATCAGACGATTTATGCAAAAATAAATCAACAGAATAGCAAAATGTTTGCACTGTCGGCGAAGTGGTGCACGAGGCAAAGGGAACATTGAAATTAATTCAGTGGACTCTACTTATGTTAACTTTCAGAAATTTGCATTCACTTTCTCATTTAAGAAGTCTATAAAATTATATTTTATTACAATATTTTTATGTGTAATTTTTAAATTGCTCTTTGTTTAGGTTATCGATTGTAGAAGGATGGTCTGAAATGTTTGCTACCTAACAAAGATACAAGCAATTTTTTCTTAAAATTTATTTATATTTTTCTACATAGTCTCCTTGCAAGTCTACAGACTTCTCCCAGCTCTCATTTATTGCGCCCAAATGGCGCCAATAGAGCATTGGAAATGTTCATTCGAACACGTTTTTGGTTCAACATGACAACGGATAGATTTTTCATGCCTAAATTTTGACTCAATATATGACAAGAAAAATCTTTGGACATATTTCCTACTTACTTAACTGGCCATAAAAACGTATTATCGGGTTACAGTCTGCTAGCTATTCACTCACTTTTATTCGACGGTGGTCTGGAACCATTTGATGAACTTATCGCCAGCGGTTTTGAATGTCCCTAAAGTTCATTGTCTCCCAAGCTGGTTTGGCCAGGTTCAAATTTTGCTACTCCAAAGTTTTACGATGGCAAATGCAAGCATCGAACTTGTCTTCATTTTGCATATGTAAAAGTTTTCAAAAACAAATCTTGTTCGTCTGATCTATACTCTATTTATCAATTTTCACAAAAACACTCACATTTGCTGACTCAAGTCATCAAAAACGAACTGCTCATTCAAAATGGCTGAAAGTTTACTCAGAACCTTTCAAAAGAGGCGCAAACAGATTCCCCATCTTTTGTTGACGTGTACTGCTTTCTTCATGTTGAGGGTGGAAACTTTTCAGACTACTATGAACTACTACTATGTAAATAAATTTTGTCTTTTTGGCATATAAAACAAAAGACTTTTGAACCGAAAAGTGCTTTTGAAACAAAGAGCAAACAGATTCCCCATCTTTTGCTGACGTGTACTGACTGCATTCTTCATGTTGAGGTTGGAAACTTTTCAGACTACTATGAACTACTACTATGTACATAAATTTTGTCTTTTTGGCATACAAAACAAAAGACTTTCAAATCGAAAAGTGCTTTTAAAGCAAAGAATTGTTGTCACAGTACGTAGTACAATAATTTATTTCAAAACTGAACGCTATCAATCTGGAACACAACTCGTTTAGACCCCTTGGAGACTTAGCAGAAAGAGTCCGACCGAAACATCTTTTTTGGGCCGAAACCGAATTTCAGTTTTTTTTAATATTCGGCCGAAACCGAAACCGAAACTTTCTAGTTGAAATAAAAATTACCATATCAAGCATTTTTTTAACAAACGAATTTTACATTAAGTAAATAAAGAACAAACAAACAAACATAACATAAATAAATAAATACTTATTAATAAAAACAATTTATTCATTTTTTAAAAACATAAACATGGAAAAATCACCCTTTCGTGCTTTACTCGCTAATACTCAAAATTCAATAATTTAATATTATATGTTAAAAAAATAAGTGTATTTACATTGGTGGCATCTAAATAACTCCTCCTTTCGCTACATATCTGCTACACAATAAAATGTAAAAAATGTTCTAAAAAGTTTCGGTTGCGGCCGTTCGGCCATTTTTGATCGAAACTGAAACCGAAACCGGAACTTATTTGGGCCGAAACCGAAACCGAATATTCGGTCGGGCACTAGAAAGAGCGATCTACAACCTGCCAAATTTCATCAATAACTCCAACTGATTAGCTTAGAAAGGAACATGGAGTCCAACTTTTTCGTAATGGCATCACAATGGCCTTTAAGGACTTAGTGAGCCCCCTGGGGCGCAATCATTCAACATAACCTAAATGTAATCAGTGGAATATTATTTTGTGTATATTTCTCAAGATGTCTAATATAATTTTATTGCAGAAACAATTGAATTATCAACACAATGTCATCAACAAATTCATAAAAATATTAAAGCAACAAATTATTGTTTTAGGCATAAAAACAAAACAAATAAGAAATGTGCTTAATTACAGCAGAAAACGCACAAAGCAAACTGTCAACTGTCGCCGACATTTGATGAGGGCAACGCACACCTACAAACACACACACACACAGACACACATTTGTATATATTGATGTCTTCTTGCCGAAATAAACCAAACTTAATAGATGACCGGCGCAGATAGTGCAGCGTCATTGTTGCCATAAAATGGGGTAAGTGGGGAAAAAGGAATCCATATAAAGACAACTATTGGAAAACCACTAACTCATGCGCAACCGTTTCATGCGTGTCGACTCGACCCGGCGGCCAAGAAACCGCAAGCGGCCCAATGACAATAAAAGTGCTGCGCCGTTTTTACGATTTTTTTTTTGTGTGCTGCTCGTTTGTGAGAAAATGCGCCACTCATGTTTATTTTGTCGCCTCACCAACACACATGTGTCACCCTCGTGTGAGTATGTGTGTGTGTGTGTGTGTGTGTGTGTGTGTGTGTGTGTGTGTGCCGCTCATAAGTACATAAAGCGAGTGGGCACGTTCCTTGCATTCCTGACATGTAATCACATACACCCCACACACACACACACACACATATCTGTCTATATTCTCAGTTGTGTGCCAAAGTATGTGAGCGGAAGCCCATTACTGGCGGCTGTGCTGCGGGACGCCAACCGAAGTTACCACTTCCAACCGCTGGCCCTCATTTGGGCCACGCCGCGTCGCGCTGCACGCGCACCGGCACTTATGGGACACCGACAGCTGGCGACGGGTGACGGGTGACGTTGGGTGACAGCGGAAACAGAAACAAAAACAAATAAACAAACAAAAGTGCCAGCGAAATAATTAAACTCATCAACTTTTTCTTGAGACTTCATTGTCACCCAACCACACACACACACACTCGCACTCACTCACATATACAGAAATACATGCACGTCCCTTCACACACACACACACACACGCTTACTTAATCTTTTGATGGTTATTTGCTCAGTTATTAATTAAAGAATCTCTCGCAAATATGCGAAAGTTTTGTTTGGCTGCACAACCCCAAAGAACAATGAACCGCATGACGAAAGCTGCAGCAAAGAAGCGTTGATTGCCTCTTCGTCTACGTGTAGGTAGATCCTTTGGGGCTATGCCTGGGATTACAATGCACACTCGCCAGCGTTACAGGCCACCATAAGACTGTCGAAGCTGGCCGCCTTCTCTCTGCAGTTGTACGAGTATTTCATTGAATTAACATGTTTGCTGCAAAAGTGGGTATGACAACGTTTTGCGGCTGACAGCTTGTGTGAGCATTAAAAACTGGTAATCTCCGTTAAGCACACATTTGACCGAAATGCAACAAAAGCGTCTTCACAAAATGCTACCAAACTGTTTTTAATGCCAAGTAGGATGAATTTTGATGTCGGGGCTTTTTTGTGCTGCATGGGTTAACGTTTGAATGGACTAGGCAAACAGGACTAAAGTTTACAAGATTTAAACATTTATCTATACTTTAATAAATTCTTCTATATATACAAATATAATAATATATATATTTTTTAATAATTTCCTAATTTTCTCATTCATAAATATACAAAATTGTGTACTTAAATTTATTGAGAAATTAAAATCGTTGACTTCGGACATACAGCAGTAGCAAACATTGAAAGAGATGATTTTGGAAATTATATACATAGTACATAATTGAGAGAATAATGAGATGCAATGACCAGCAATTTAAAAATCTATATTTCTGTATTTTTTTTCGTTATGTAAATTCACAAAAACTTACATAAACTTATTGAAATTAGTAGGTTTAGGTACTTATTTATTATTTTACTAGCAGGGCCTCGCACTCCAGTTTGAAGTCAATGGTTCTTCTTAAACCTTTGTTGATTCCGTCAGAATTTTATTTTCGAAAAATAAAAAACACGTTTCGAATTATTTCTTACTGAGAGTACTTTAGCCAAGTTTGAAGTCAAAAGGCGTAAATATAATGTTTCTTCATACAAACTTTTAACCCTTGCTTCACCCCTTTAAGTTTGGAATGAGGAACACGTTTCAAATTATTTTTGATTTCAATTGTTTTCACCAACTTTGAGGTCAACAGGCCCATCGGTTATTGGGTGTTTCGTAGTCTTTCCGTATACGAACCTCAACCCTGGTTCACCCCGTTAAATTTTGATTTTTGAAAAATTTCACCAAGTTTGAAGCAATGCACAGTGATTCGTTCCATAGACAAAATTCAAAAATTGTATGGTCTCAGAATTTAACGATTTTGATATAATTTGAAAGAAAAAACTCCAACTAAGAAACCCCCAAAAAATCTGGGCAAAAAATCAATTAGTGTCTGTGCAAAAGCGGCTCAAAGTAGAAACTTTTTTCACAAAAAAATTGAAACTCATATTTTCTGTTTTTTAGTCTATTGAGTACAAACAATTTTAAAAATAATTGGTTTGGACGAAGTTGCTTAAACTTTCAATTTAAAATAAGAAATGATGTGGCTATTTTCGTTTTTAATGTTTTCCCGAAATTTGCAAAGTGTAGGCTTTTACTTCACTTTTAATTCAAAATATTTTTCTAAGTTAAAAATCTGAAAATTGGCAAAACTTAGACGAAAATATCTAAAAAGTATGTTAAAGTATGTTCCTGGATTTTTTTTTATTTTAAGAAGCATTCTTTCTTTGTCGGATAATGTAATTATGTCCTCCGATATCTTCCGATCTCAGAAAATAATTCAATTTGAAAAGTGGTCTAAACACGTATTTTTCGACGAAATTTATTTTATTTAAGCCTGAAAGTATGCAATTAGCACGAAAAATGATAAAATCTGCAAAAATGCAAAACATACATCTATTATTATTGTTTTTATTGCAAAACCAGAGGGTCCCGATACAATTTCTGTTAGTCTTTGGAATAATCAATGTTGACGTTACCGATTAAATGTAAAATCTGAAAAATCTAGCCAACACATTTGGTGCTATAGCTTTCCAAAAATGACGAAATTTGCAAAATTAAGCCTCAGGCATTGCCAAACTACAACAGTTTAAGAAAAACCAAATGGAGATTTCAATTCAGCAGACCATGATTAACTAGTATACCAAATTTTATGAAGAACGGACCACTCTTTCTAATTTTGTCCCGCGGCTGTATGGAGTCGAATCACTGTGCAATGAGCCAATCAATCAAGTTTCTTCATACAACACCTTAACCCAAGTTTTGTCTCTTTACCCCGAATTTCAAAAAAATCTCGTCTTAGCGGAGGGTTTCTTAAATGCAACTACAGATTAAATTTCATTTCTGTAACTTCAATGTTGAGTCATAAAAAATGTGCCACACCCCTTGTCCAGCGTCGATCAAAACTCACCAGTAGACTGACACATCTATGAGACGACGGTAGACCAAATTTCAATGCTATGTGGCTTACAATTCCGAAGCTATTCCATGTAAAAGATTTTAGTTGTATGGGCGTTGCCACGCCCCCTTGTTCAATAACTGCCCCATTCCCTATGTGGAAAGATATGACTAAATGGTAGGTTCGTACCGAAATGAAATTATGTGTGACTTATGGTTCCAAAGTTATTGTCTAAAAATGTATGCTGATGGTGCCACGCCCCATTTTCCGCGTGTGGAAAATAACGTGTCCGCGGATTTTAGAAAAATGGAAAAAGAGCAATATCGGTCGGTGATTCGCCAAATTGGTCGCATTAGGCTACGAACAGCTGCCCCATCCACCGTATTCTCCAGATTTGGCCCCGTGTGACTTCTTTTTGTTTCCAAACTTGAAAAAGTCACTCGCCGGGCAGAAATTTGAGTCGAATGAGGAGGTTATCGCCGCCACGGAGGCCTCCAGAAAACGTATTTTTCAGATGGGTTAAAGAAGTCGAAGCATCGCTAGGTCAAGTGTATCGGGTTGAAAGGAGACTACGTTGAGAAATAAATCGCCACTTTTCCAAAATTTTCGTTTTTCTTTTGTAGGCCAAGTACTTATCGGACCACCCACGTATGTCAGTCGTAAAATTATATACTTCAGGTATATATTTTCCATTTTACTCTCACTACCTACTCTCACATGCTTCTTTCATTAATCTGATAGAGTAAACGAATTTCCCACTCACCAAGAAACCGAGCAAGCGCAAGCCGAGCGAGTGCCGTGAAGCCGTAAATCCAAACATCGGCTCCAAAGTCTGCGAATTTCTTCGCGGGCGCAAGTTTTCTCTGTTTCATTTCATTTTTTTTTCACTTTTTTCACTTTTCCTAACTTTTGCACATTCTCACTCAATATTTAATTTGCAATACCGATGCTATTCGAGGAAAACTCTGCACTTTAATTAAATTTTGCGTTTCTGATCTTTTCACTCTGTTTTGATCGAGTTTGACACTTGTCAGCTGTGCGCGCGCACTTGTAATGAAAGACGAACAAGGCAGCGCATGGGACCGTTAAAGGTATAATGGTAAGGTGACCAGCCTCTACTACTTTTTATTAATTATTAAAGTCATGCACTTCGAGAATCCACCGCAACACCCGAAATCACCACTGTAGCGGAGAGTAGTGTTGTTAACTTTTTGTCACCCAATTTCGCTACAGACTGAAAAAATTCCGTTTTCAGGTCAAAATTTCCCTACGATGAAAACTTGGATATTTTTTTCAGTTAAACAATTTAGTTTAAAACTTTATTTAATGGATATAAAAACAACCATACAAATATGTAAAGTTCGGGTAATGTGATATAGTTGGTTAATGTAATATATTGGCTTATTTTACAAATGCGTTGTCCTTTTTCAAAATGAACCTTTTTAAAACATCATAGCAACTAAATACGCGTGCTGCATGATTTTGGATATGTTTGCTTAAATAGTTTACAGTCAGTGTGATGAGTAGTGCTTGTGCAATTAATTCGTCTTACTTCAAACAGTGAAAAAGTGGCTAAAGCTGGCAACCAAGCAATCCGAACAGGAATATGATCTGCCCGTCACCACCAATGCGCTCACGATCGTCTCAGCCCTGCTTGGATGACGGACAGTCGAGGAAGCAACCCAAAACTATGGCAGTGCTCGAAAGCAAAATCCATGAACTGGTCGACATGCTGGAGGATGGCAAACGGCGGTCGATCCACCAACCAATGAGGCATCTAATAGCCGAATTAGCGGCCCCTCAGGCAAAAATGTCCCGTGAAGGGGAACAAAACGACGCAAACAATTCCTTTCTTCAAATAGCCCATCCAAACCGAATGGAAACGGCTTAGAGCGCACATGGGCGAAAAAGAGCAGACTCCGCCCATGCCAAAGAAGAAACGGAACCTCGCTGCTCAAATCATTGTGGCAGAGGATGGTTTAAAAGGGCCAGGCAATCCAAACAATGGGAGATTACACTTGAAATTGGTCGAAAGTCCAGAAAGAAGCAGCCCCGACCGAAGGTAGTTGATATAAAAATCCTTAGCGAAAATTCGTATGCCGATATATTGAAGCCAGTAAAGAGCGAACTGCAGCTGAGAGACGTGAGCGAATTGGTCACTAAGGTCAATAGAACCTCAAAGGTGAACTACTTCTTCCGCTGGCAAAATCTACAGAACCTGGGAGAGAGGAAAGCGGAAGTCCGTGTTTCTTTATAACTTTATATTTTGTTTCTTTATAACTAAACCGAAAATTGGTACTTGTATCGGCACCTTTTCATATGAAATTATGAGAGTTAAATTATGAGAGTAGTCTGGCCGGATCCTTGTGTAACGAATGCAACAAATCAGTTTGTTGTAAACAAAAGGGTTGCGTTTTATTTGATGCAAAACCTGTTGCTTCTTTAACATTTACCGATTACTTATCTTCAGACATTGTCCTTCATAGCCAACCCTCCATCTGGTGACCCTACTTGAGTCTTTTGGCAATTTTCTGTGTTGATAAGAGGGTCAAAGAGATCGAAAAGTCAAAGGCCTTTAATAGCACTCAGTCATTGGAATAATTTTACTATGAATTTTTTTTTACAGCTACTTCAATCTAACCTCAACCCTCAACCCATTAACCATTAACAGTATGAAGCAGAAAGCCAAATCGATGCCTGGCTACGGTCAATTCAGGTCAAAGCTGACTTTACAACCCAAAGATGCCGTCAACTTGCAAGGCAAAACCTCATTTTCCGTTAACACTCAATAAAATGCTGTTAATGCAATTACAGCAACAAAAAAAACAGCACACCGATCACATTCAGCCACTTGGACACCACATTGCCTGCCTTTTTTTCAATTTAGTTCATATGTAGAATGTAAAATGAAATTCCTCTTTCTTGCTCACAACGCTTAACACCAGCGCCAGCACCAGTTCCAGCTTTCAGTTTGCAACATCCCTCGGCGCGCGGTCTGTTGGCCGTCGGTGTGTTTGTCTATGTCACAACATTCTAATGACTGCATCCATTCTAATGACAGCCATTTGTTACCGCTTGACAACGTGAATTCGAATGAACTTAATTTGGTCACACACAATTGATTCTTTGTGCTCGCTCGTTGGCTGTGCAAGCGGCGAGTGCAGCAGCTCACATGGCGGTCCGGGCGCGGGACGCTGACGCTCAACGACACCGCAACGCAGTGTGCAACGTGAACGGACAAATGTCGGTGCTGTCCCGCCATCGCCACTAACTTCAGCTGGTGGCGCTCGGAGCGTCGACACCTTGCGCCTGTCCGCCTGGCACCTTTACACAAATTCATTTTGCAATTTGCGGTGCGAACAATGCAATTACGTTGACATTAAGTGATGCGAGTGGTTGTGCGCTGCTGCTTTATTGCTGGCTGACTGTATGCGTGTATGGATGTGTATGTGTGTGTATGTATGCATGTGTGTGTGTTCAGCGCAACGACGCTGTTGAGGCCGAAGCGGCTAGATGCGGCTGTCTAATGTCTGGATGGAGTAGTTTTAGAGACTCGCTGAGATTTTTTGCACTTTGCTGTTGTCGCTGCTCGGACACTGCTCAGGAGTGCAACATATTAAAATAGTTTGCATATATTGACAGCTAAAGGCGCTAATTAACACTTTCGGTCTCAAAAAGCCCTTTAAGTGCCGGAAACAGTCAGGAAAATATTTCTCAAAATATGCAAAATTTCTGGAGTAGTGCCAAATATTTCGAATAAATTGAAGGTATTTTCTAGTTTCATTTTTTATACGAAAAATCCATTTAACACTAAAATATTTGATTACTCATTTAACGAAAAATCCCAATAAAGTCTGACCCCACCAAGCAAAATGAGAGAAATAGGCAACAATCGTCAGTGGCAACAAATTGGCGAATCGCCGATTTATTGCCGCAGCGACAAATAAGCAAGATGTCCCGTAGCAACAAAAAACCAAAGTGTACAAAAACCAAAGTGTGCAAAAACACTTTGTTCTCAGGACTTTGAAATATCGAATTGAACTATGTTTTGCATTTCAGTGAGATTGATCGTATTTTAAAAATTTTTATTCATTCGTCGACGGTTCATTCATCAAGAACATTGATTCCAGCTCAAGACATCAACCAAAACTATGAGTGAGTAAGTGGAAGTGTTATTTACCTATAAAGTATGATGAGTTTATATCATTTTAGGAATATGTTACAAAAAGTTTCTCAACACAGACGACTTACGCGTCAATGGCATACTGCAAAAGTATATAATTTATGCAAAGGATAGAATTGAAAAAAAAGGAAGCACCATGACAAGGAGAACAACTAATTTCAGTTTTGAATTTTGCCAATTGTTACTTTTTAAATAAAATGAAAATATTACAAAAACACTTATTGCTTAATTTAGCAAGTAGCCTAAGGCAATAAAAAAGCTATATGAAAATGACTCGGCGATAAGAAAACTACTCGTCAAGGCGATAAGAAAACGACTCGTCAAGGCGATAAGAAAACGATTCGTCAAGGCGATAAGAAAACGACTCGTCCAGGCGATATGAAAACAACTCGTCCAGGCGATAAGAAAACGATTCGTCAAGGCGATAAGTAAACGACTCGTCAAGGCGATAAGAAAACGATTCGTCAAGGCGAGTTGCTTTCGGCGGACGTTTTAGAGCGACTGGTGATACGAAATCGATACGCTGGCGATATTACCGGCGATAAATTTGTTGCCGGGAGCGAATCGTTTTCTTATTGTCGCAACAAAAAATGTAACAATCAAATAACATAAAAAATCCACAAATCCAAAAATTACACAAATTGCAAAAAGTTCATAAGGGAACGCAAAAAAGCGAGTGAACTAAAGTTAGATCACGTGTTGGAAACTCAACCCAGCAACAGCACAAGACTGACGCTTGATTGAAACCACTTTTTTATCTACGTACTCACTCCTCTTGACAGCATAGGAGCTCGGCAATGTTTTTCCATCCAACTCAATTTGGGCGCTGTTGTTATCTCCTTTTTGGGGGTTCCAGTCAAGCGACATTTTTGGGACACTGGATGGTGGTTAGTAGATGGAACTACTACACTACTCACTCAGCATGGGTCGACCTTACGTGAACTATCTGCTATCTACGCCACATGGTTTGAAGTAAAAACGGCCACAACTGCACCAAATCGGTTCAGATGGAAAAGCCTTATTAAGGTTCCATGCTCATTACTACTTAATTTGTGTTGTCCACATTGATATCAATAAGGAAATGTTAATCGTCAGAGTTCATTTGTCGGACATTTGAAGTTGACAATTTTTGTGTTTTTTCATTTACTAGAAAGATTTAAATATATAAAAATTATTGATATTTGAAAATGTTACAATTTTGATCTTAAAAGAAACCACCTATAGACAGATATATCTTTCCAACTCATAACAGTAAATAGCTCCAATATTTCCTAATGTTGTGTAAAACAATCAATGCGATTTCTCGCAACAATACAAAGTTATGGCTTTTACATGAATACTAATTTCATGACGAATTAACACCCATCTGGCAACACTGGGTAAGCCAACATTAAAGACTGTTAACTGTTTTCTTTTTTATGTTATTTAATTATTTATTATAAAATTTAGGTAAAACTAAAATAGTTATAATATAAATAAGGAAGGCTCCTTAGACGTTTGCAAATGTTGCAAATTAATGAGCGATTAACCAAAGAGTTCATAACAAGCCCTCACAACTGTAAAGTATTGGGCACATTCCTAGAGGACGAAAATCATTAAGTTCTTTGCCGGAGTTGTGCTCTGTCCATTGGCCGCTCAGTCGCCGCCTCAGCCAGCACCCGAAGGACATTCGGTTAAAACAAGTCAGTCATTTTTAACGAGTTTACTGATTCTGTGTCAGTAATAGTTCCACGATGCGCTCCTGCCGGTAATTGCTGGATGCAGTATTCTAGTGTGGTGAATATATTTAAGGTTGCTGTCTGTGATAAATTTTTTACCGAAAATTAAAGCCATCTTCATTGAACTTACGGAACTTTCTACTGCCAATGTTAACATTAACAGAAGTCAACAGTTATGTACAGATTACAGTGGCACGACTGTTGCTACAAGAGATTTGAATATAATTGAATGGAATAGGAATTGAACAAACATTTGCAGACTTCGTAAACTCACCACAATGAACGCCAACTGTAGCCACAACAGCGTTCACTGGCATACAAAATTTAAAACTTTTGTTTACAGACTCGTTGAACAGGAATACTGAAAATATTTCATTACAAGAGAAATGTTAAATCTGGACAAAATCACATACAGAATCATTCACAGACATTCGGAGCCATTATTCAGTAATCAGCATACTCTGGTCAGTAGACAACTCAGGTGGTAATTCACATGCAGATCCAGTCAAGATCTGATAAATATGGCTTGCTTTGGCAGCCGCCTTCTTAATAAACAATCTCCAACCTTAGAGTAAAAATAATTTCTGACTTTTGAATTAAAAATTTCGCTTATTTAACTACAAGCAAAACTAATTAATTTGCATTTAACTCGATGCATTTACATTAGTTTGTTTTATTATTTACTCATTAAAGCTTAGTGAGAGACCGTACTTACAGCGTGTAACAAGGAATCAATTTCATATATTTATATTGAATATTTCACTTACGATTACAGGGTGATTAGTGCAATTGGCTTTAAGTAAGCCCTACAAAAACTAGCACACACATAAAGTAAACCTAATTTTCGTACTAAAGTAAACATAAATTACATAGACCTATATACAGCCAAGTCTTAACAAACGTAACAATAAAGCTTCGATAAACAAGAAATATTTGATCGCAACTCAACATCAGCGACATGTAATCGACAAATACCACCATGAACTCGACTACATGCGGGTGAGTCGCCCACTGCCGCCACCGGCCGCTCCCTCAGCTTCGCCCCTTAACTTGCTATCGTCTGTGCGCCACACAAACGGCTCCAGTTGATCCTCCACGTCCAGAGAACTATTAATGGCTTCCAGGCTGGCAATGTTCTCGTGTAGCAACGAATTGCATCGGCTAAGTTGCTGCGAGACGGCACGTATTTTGGCAAATTGCTCCGCATACGCCGCATACGTCTTCTGCATGTCCACAAAGCAGGCAAATAGTGTCGTTATGGAATTGCTTACAATTTTGGTACGCTCCACCAGGTGATTCTGTTCGCTGGCAATCTGGGTGGCGCACATGTTGTAGTGTGCCTGCATGCGACTGCAAATGTTCAGCAAGTGCTGTGAGTTCAGGCGCTCCAACACTTCCTGGTCGCGCGTCAAGGTCGCCGTGGCAATGGTTGCACGCAGCACTGGCAGAAACTGCGGAATGTTGCGCAGGCGCGCCAGATCCGGATCGATATCGTAGTCGGCCTCTCGGGTGCCCGGCTTTACAATCACTATGGTGCCGGAGGCGGTGGACTGCGGCCGCTTGGGCTTGGCGCCGCCGTTCGGCAGCGATTTGCGCATACCGCTGCGGCCCATGTTGCTCTGCAGCACCCCATGCGGTTTGTTGCGTATTTTCGGCGAGTCGCCAATGGGCCGATCCGTGTACGAGACGTAGGGCAGATCGGAACAGACACTCAGCGGCGGCGATGGTGGCCTACTAACCTCGGCCGAGTTGCTGGTGGTGGGCGAGGCTGTGGCACCACTGCCCGTAGCCGACTGGCGGTGGTGCATGCTGGAGCTGCTGCCGGCCGTGCTTTGTCGCACAGTGGTGCGTCGTTTGACGCTGCTGGGTGTGGCACCCGGCTGACGTGTCGAACCCAGACCAAATTTCAAGTCTCCTTCGAATATTTCGCGGCCGTCGGCTTCGGCGCGCTGCTGCGAGTGCTCGGCACCCATTTCGGGCAATTATTGTGTGTAGGGGCACGCAATTTTTTACGAATTTATGCAAATTTTTTAGTGTATTTCACTTTGAAGTGTTCGTAGTTCTCGCAGTGTTTGCCTGATATCTACAATTCACAGCAGCGCTGCTGCCAGAGTGCTTCTTGTAGTTTTACACCCAAACAAAATTGATTACTTTTATTTTTGTTTGTTGGTTTATGTATTTAAAAATACTTTCTGCCACTTGCGAGTATCTGCAAGTCTTTATTTTATTTTATTTATTGTATATAAACAGCTGATTGCCAACTCACAGCTGTTGCGGTGCAGTGCATGCGCAATCATTGATTTGTCAGTGCTGCCATATTTTTCAAATATTATTAATGCAACAATAAGGTACATGAATAAGGTATGGTTCAAGTTTCACAAATTATAGCACTCGTGCAAAAACAAAAACCGATCCGAGTTTGTTGGTGTTGCTTTTAACCCTCAATCGCCCACCCTGAGTCCAGGGGACTCACTACGAACTTTAATAAGTTGGTACAGGTTGTGTTTTTATGTTTCGGCGTCCAGCTTTCGTATACCTTCATACAGGGTCGCGCTGAACGCGAAGACGATCGGAAGTTAGCACACTACAATTACAAGGGTGAATTTTGGCATCGAGTGAATCCCAGGGACTCAGGGTGGTGTTTTGTGTTACAAAAATTGTACTTGTAAATTTTTTTTAAATCGTGTTAATTTAAATTTAGGATGCCAAAATGGCTGCAAAAAGTTCAACAATTGAGATTGTTAACCCTTTGAGAAGTTTTGCTACTAACAATTTGCCTTAGTTGTGCTAAAAAGGTATGTGAGGTATGTGCACAACATATGAAATTCAACCTGCTGCACATTTTCTTATTTTATATAATGAAGTATTACTTGAAGTTTTTTTTCTGAATAGTTATTTGGTTTTTAAGTAATTTATGTAAAAAGAATTTTTTTTGTTAATTTATTTATATCTTTTGTTTTTGTAAAATGTTTAGTGTATGTTTTTTAGAGTATTTTTTTTTCTATCAATTAAAAGGTGAATTTTTATTTGAGTTATGTAAAGATATGGAATGATATCTATTACAAGAGGTCTTAATGTGGCCTACAAAAAAATAAAAAAACATAAACATTTAATAGATGTTGCCTTATTTCCAAAACAAAAATTGTGAGTCCCTGGGACTCAGGGTGGGTAGATACGTGATTTTAATAGGGGTGGGTGATTGAGGGTTAAAATAATCAGATCAAAAATAAGCCTTTTTATAAAAAAAAAGCTTCGTCTTACTTTTTATACATTTTTCGCTCGATGTTGGTGGAAATAATATCTAGTTTTATTTGAAAAAAAGAAGGTATAGAAGGAGGATTTATATATACAGTCGTGTCTGGGTATAGTGAACACCTCGATATAGTGAATATCCAAATTTTGACATGGAGCCTCTAAATCATGAACAACATTTTGAAAGCAATTTCGAGCAACAAGCAAAAAGTGTATTTTGAGCAAATAAAACGAGTTTTTGAACAAAAATGTGAACAGGCCTTGCAATAATTAGTTCACTATATCCAGACACGACTGTGTTTTGATTTCAACGAAACAATTTTGGAATGAAAAGACTAAAAAGACTAACAAAAGTATTGCAGATGGTTTGATAAATTTGTCTATAACTAAGCTGTACTACTTATTTACTAACGGAGTAAATATTTCCGTATGCAGTAATTCACATTTTCTAATCAGATCTTATTATGAGTCAGTTGACAGATACACGGAAGAAAATGCATAGCCACTGCAATTAACCAGTTGATTCCAATTACAAATATATAATTTTCTTCTACGGCTATACCGTTTTCTTATTTACTTCTATCAACATCTTCTCACATATTATGTCATACATACCTGTTGTTGTTCGTAAGAAGACAGAAATGGGGACATTCCCGTTTTAAGTGTGATAGTGGAAATTGACTTGATGACAATTCGCTGATTTACACTCTGTCTTCTAATAAAAAAGATTGTCATCGTGTTTATGGTGTTTGGTGTCTTTTTTTAAGTTTTGGAACGTAACCCCACTCTTTTGCACTGGTCCCGTGCGTCGCTCAACACGTAATTTTTGTTGTTGCCTGAAAGCAACTTCACCTATTTGTCATCTTATAGCAAAAGCTACGATTAATTTATGGGTTTCATTTAAGTAGGCACCAACAAATTAATATTCTTCGAAGTGAATTCAAAGAAAATTACAAAAATTGTACTGTTATCCTCAAAATAATTTCCAATAATTTGCAGCGAAATGAGGGAAAGTTTGTGTTCTAATTGAAGTCTACGAATTGGGCGCGTTTGATCAAAACCCCGTTTCTTTAACAAAAGTTAAATAAAATCAAAAAGTGATAATTTTGTATTTTTCCATAACTATTAAATCATTTTTTTGTAAGTAAAAAATATTTGTACAAAATTTATTTAACCCGTTTTAAGCTAAAATTGTTCAAATGTAAACTAGCTCTAGAACTCTAACAAAGAGGCGTGGCGACTTCAAATGTTATGTGCACACTTCTTAGGCAAATGTTTCATGATTTAAATACCAAAAAGTAGTATCGAGACACAGGGTAAAAACCGGGGTCGAAGGGGTTAAGCGAGACCTACCTGTATGTACACAATCCTAATCGGATTGTTGCAATTGCGGATATATTGGCAGCTTATAACCCTCAAATGCATATTGATGCCTTTAGGCACACTTTGTGTATATCTTCAAATTAAACCCCGATATAATATTTTGAAGCGACAAGCACATTCGAAGTCTGTTAGCTTATATTTAGTAGTTTATTAATATTTAATTTCAATTTCTTTTTTCTTTACTTTTCAATGGTTTTCTGTGTTAAAAAGAAAAACCTATTTTCATTTAGCAAACGTGAAAATAATTCATGCATTTGAGGGATAATCTGCACAAAACATTTGTGAATGCAAAATGTATGCCATCAGATATCCGATTCATATACTCGACGTTAGAATTACACCGCAAAACTTTGTAAATAATCCATCCGCTAGTCATTCAACTGCGGCATATCAAATTCTATGAATGAATGCGTGACCGATACGTCGATTTCAATGTCTGCTTAAACTGATAAACAAATACGTTAAGTTAATTTATACACAAATATGCAACAACACACAACAACAGCACTGCACATTACAGTTATGGCCAATGGCTCGGAACAAAAACAATGAACAGAACAAATATTTTAATTGAGTCCTAGGCGACTTAGTTGTGCGCTGCATTGTTGTAAGGGACCCATTGTAGGCCTAGTTGCAATTGTTTTCTATTAAGGGGTCATTCTCATGTGACATTTTGTAAAAATAATTTTTTTTTTTGGAATACTTGAAATGTATCATCCTTGAAGAAGGTGCTGTCAAAATTTTATTGGAAAATTTCAAGTATTTCGGCTTCTACAGACATTTATATAACGAGCGGTCAAGGTTTCTAGCAAGGATTCAATCAGTTAGTCAAAACTTTAAACGTGTTTTTCTCGGAACGCCTTTTTTTGAAATGGCGGGGATGATTTAAAAAAAACCATTCATCCGATCTCTCTGCGATTTTGTCACGTCATTCTACAAAATGTTAGCTATCGCCCCTAGTAAATTCACTCTGATATGTTAAAAATTTCATATTTTTTTTCATTGATAAAATCTTCAAAAACAACAATTTTTTACTGCTCTAACTTCCAATGTCTGCCATTTTGTGAGATTCTTATGAAAAAATTCAAATTTACTACGGGCGAGAGGTACGTTCATACTGATTAAGAATTTCTTTGAAATTTATGTTTCAGATAATCCTGTGACTCAAAACAATCCCCGCCAGCTGACCATGACGCGCCAGAAGCCGTGTCTTTAATCGAAAAAAAGTGTTTGAAAACATAAAAAAATTTTTTTTTTTGTAAATTTTTGTACCATAACAATGAATAAATTAAAGTGGAATATCTTTTTTTGATAATTCCTCGTATTCACAAAGGAAATAATTTCTGAAAAATGCCCATTTTTCCTGTCCGCGCATGAGAATGACCCCTTAACTGATGAAATTTTTCAAAGGAATTAAAAAATCAATCGTATGAAACTGCCAAGAATGTCTAAAAATTGAATACATAAATCCACTAAATACCAACTTCTCAAGTATACAACTTTTGCAAGTTTCCAGAATAGAAAATTTTGAAGCCAACTCGAAAGTTTGAAGACATATCGATCGAATCAATTATTTAACTAAGTCCCATTCATATCTAATAAAGTCGCGATGATCTTCTAACGACAAGCCACATCAAAGTGAATATGCCCTGACAGTCCCGTGTAGCACCTATCAAATAGTGGAAGCGATAAGGTTGAGTTGAATTGAGTGAGCATTAGTAGACCGACGTACCTACGGGCAGCAGCTGTGCTTTCGAAGCGTTCAACTTTAGTTGGCGTGTAAGTGGCGTTAGGTGCAAGTGTGCTGTTTTGTGCTCTGCTTACAAGAAATTCGCGCAAACTAACAGTTTCGTCAGCACAAACAATTAAACAGTCAATTTTTGCTAAAAATAAACATTAACAAAAATGTCAACGGCTCAAGTAAGTGTGCGGGGGCAAGTGGAACCTAAATTGGTGCGTCTAATTGTATGGAATTGTACGAGCGAGCCGGCAATTGTGCTTTGAATGCACTTAACGGCTTCATAGCTCTTTGACCACTCAGTAAAACCAAAGTCATAATTCCAATCGAAAATCTAATCAGATTAATTGGTTAGTTTTGTTGTTTGGCAAAGTCATCCAATGTTTCATATGGAGTTTGATTTTTGATTTGATTTGTTTGTATCTGTGTTAGTATCAATAAAATATGGAAAAATAAAACAATTTTATCAAAATAGACATTTTCACTGTAGATGACATCAGCAGCGAAGGTCTTAAGTGGTGTCAAATAGTGGCGCATTCTCATTATTTCAGAACGTCAAACGTTTTTTTTTTTATTTGGCAGCAATTGCAGAAATTTCTGAGTAAATTTTGTTTTGGTGCAAATTTTTATAATCGCAACACCAAACACCATAATCTTTGTTTATTCAGTTGCATAGCCTCAGTGATTGCGCTTGAAAACTGTTAACTTTTGTATGTGCAAAAAATTTAATAATTTGTTTGTGTGTCCGACCGAATATTCGGCTTCGGCTTATTAGGCCAATTTTAAATCTTCTACTTCTATTGCGGCCAATATAGCCGAATACTTTAGCCGGAGGTTTTCGCTCTGTAATGCAAGTCAATTTGCTCTGTTTCAAAGTATTTCATCAAATATTGGGTTTAATCGATATTTCGGACATCAAGATTGCTATTAATAAAAATCATCTCTAATTAATTGCACTGTGCAACACTGAAAAAAGGGACAAGGTCAAACCCGTCTCATTCGATAGCGGACCTCAGTAGATGAAAAAGTGTCAAGGGATTTTTCCCGGGATGTTCCAGTTTTTTTTTAAATGCAGTTTAAAGATGGCGGCTTAATGCCCCTTACTGAAACTTTTAAAACATCATATCTTTGGACTCAAATGTGATAAAGGAATAATTTTTACGTCAAATGAAAGCTAATGATATCAAGTCGATGACACAATATCCTTTTTGGAAAAATTGTATGAAAAAGGATATGAAGGACCTCAATTAAATTTTTATCCTTGAATATCCTGGAAACCGTGAGAGCTAATTTTATATAAGTGACTTCTGGTAAAATAGCATTCAAAGATCTATACTGCTTATAAATTTCATGTAAGTCACTTTGATAGTTAAGACTCTACAACGATTAAAAAAATATGCTTTGCTACATTCGATGTTTTTAGTGAGCAGCTACGAGATATTCTGTACGTAAAAACATGAATGTAGCAGTGTATAATTTTTGAAACGCTGTAGTGGCTTAACAGTGAAAGTGATTGAAATGAAATTAATATGCAGTATAGATCTTTGAATCCTTTTTTACCAGAAGTCACTTATATAAATTTAGCTCGCATCGTTTCCAGGATATTCAAGGATTAACATTTAGTTAATGTCCTTAATGTCCTTTTTCATACAATTTCTCAAAAAAGGATATTTTTTCTTTGACCTCATGTCATTAGCTTTCATTTGACGTAAAAATGATTCCTTTCTGACATTTGAGTCAAGAGATATGATGTTTTAAAAGTTTCAGAAAGGGTCACTAAGCCGCCATCTTTAAACTGCATTTAAAAAAAAAACTCGAACATCCCGGAAAAAATCCCTTGACACTTTTTCATCTAGTGAGGTCCTCTATCGAATGAGACGGGTTTGACCTTGTCCCTCGAAATTTTTTTTGAATTTGTTGCACTGTGTTATTGATGTCAATTGAATTGTTAAGTTTATTGTGTTTGTTAGAAGCTGAACTCGACAGCTGTGTTTCGGTTTTTTTTTTACTAAAATGCTATATTAGTGGAGTTCACTCTTCATAGCATTTAAGGTGTAAAGTTGCTATCGTAGCAATCTGTCGCTACAACTGCTTTCGAAAACATTGCGAAAATTCAAAAATTGCTACGACAGCAACTTTTACACCTAAAATGCTATTGGAGAGTGAACTCCGCTAGTTTATATATTTTTATCAGTATTCAGCTTCAGCCTTCGAATATTTTTTGGCTATGCCGAATATGCTGCTGCGACTTCGGCCAAACACTTGTTATCACTTGCTAAGTTTTTTCTGGTAGTCTTAACTAGAATCTAAGCATTTTGTTGACAGACAGGACTAAATACTTTGAATACTTGTGCCTTGTTCGAGGGCATTGTTAGAACTTTGTGTGGGGAGGAGCTTCAAAAAAATAGAGTAACTTTTGGTATTTTGGTACCACAATACTTATTTGTTTGTTGTATCTATGTATCTCAGATAATAGATCCAAATTGAATAAAAATCAGCAACTGACATGTTTGAAGTATTATCTTTGAAACCAATCAACTGAAACGAGATTCGGATGAATATTTTCAGAGATATTATTGAAAATTAAAAAAACATCAACAAACAAAGACTATTTCGCAAGCTTAAGAAAAAAGAAAGAAAGAAATAAAAGCATGTTTTTTCAAGATACAAATACATAATAATAATACGAACCTAATTTATTTACGTTCATAATTCATAGACTCCTGCCGTCCCAAGGCCCAAACATATTTTGGAACTATCCCAACAAGAGAAATTGGAATTTTTCAATTCGTTTGATAACGTCTTCTCGGATATTGATGGTAAGTTTTCACAGTACATATAGTCACATATGTACTATATATGTACAAGTATATATAGCTAACATAACAACCCGACAATGCCTAATTACCTTAGCTTTCCCCATAATCATAGATCAAATTTATTTTCATATGCGCGTTTTCATTGATCTCAAACAGGCGTAGTTTGGAATTTGGATCGTGACATTGTGGGTGCACCGGAGGCTTTTCAAGCCCTCATGGACGCCGGTAAAAAAGTACAATTTATTACCAACAACAGCGTACGCCCAATGCAGCTGTACGAGAAGAAGTTCAATGCCGTGAATCTGGATGTGGATGTGGTAAATTCTATACTCAATCAACTCAAGTTTAATAACTTTTACACAAAAAAATCTCTCTCACAGCAAAGCATCATACATCCAGCCAAAAGTGTGATCGATTACCTAAAAGGTATCAACTTCCAGGGTCTCATCTATCTTATAGCCACTAAGACATTCAAAAACTATCTGCACGAAGCGGGCTTTGATATAATTGATGGTGTAAGCACTACAGCGAAATTTCCATATATCCTCTTTCCATATTTATGTATTCAACTAAAATCTTTTTTGAACTCGTCCAACCGTAGCCCACAGAGATCATCGAGGATTCCTTGAGTGCGCTCGCGCCTCACATCTTTCGAGGCGAGCCTGTGCGTGCCGTCGTCATCGACGTGGACTTTAATCTGTCATCGACCAAGTTGATAAAGGCGCACATTTTTCTGCACCATCCCGAGTGTCTACTGATAGCCGGCGCCACAGACTTGTTACTGCCAGTGCGCAAGGACATCAACATCCTGGGACCCGGTCATTTTTGCAATATTCTGCGCGATTTCAGCAAGAAGGAAATGATCACGCTAGGCAAACCCGGCAAGCAACTGGCCGAGTTGATAACGAAACGCTTCAACATACAGAAACCGAAACGCACAATCATGATTGGCGACATGATGGAGCAGGACATTGGCTTGGGCAAGCGTTGCAATTTCCAAACGCTGCTGGTGCTCAGTGGCGGCTGCACCAAAGAGGATCTGGATGCCGAAACAAATCCACAGCAGATACCGGACTACTATGCACATAGCATGGCTGATTTTCTGGAGCTTATGAAGCAAGTAAAAAAGTCTCATGTGTAGATTTGGAGGCACATCTATAAGCCCACGAATCAAAGTGTGTAGAGAGGGTGGAGTGGGAGAGGAGCAGTTTGATAAAACTAATTTTAATTAAAAACTTATTCATGAGAGTTAAGTTTGCTATGTGTAAATAATGAGAGAAGATGAACACAAAAGGATTCGAATTTATTCGATTCGTAATTTATGGCACTGCAGAAAGATGAATAGATGGGCTTTTTAATTTAAAGAGTAAAATAGTAAATAGTCAAATATATCAAACTTTCCGATTTATATTTTTCGTATGTTTATCCATAAAAAATGATTGAAAGCCGATTGAATTGATTCCTTTTTTCCCCCTCCCTGTTTTGGTGTCTATTTTGCTTACACAATGAAAAAGGGGAATCACCAAATTGGTAATGTTTGGCCGCACGCTCGTGAATGATTATTACTTATGTAAATTTATCTTAATTTCGATTCAATAATTAAAAAAATTTTATTAAAATATCGAATAAAAATTGTTGAATTTGGACGTTAAAATTAAAAGCTTAAAAAAGTTTGCTGAAATTGCTCAGGCAAATCGCATTGGCTGTGGATTTGTGGATTAAACGGAAAGCGACTATTAAAAAGAAAACGTATTACATTTTTTAATGTGAAGAAACAAAATTGCATCACATTCAAGTTATTAGATGCCGTTTCAATATATTTTGGACTTTTTACATGAATTAAAAAAGTTCGAAAATTCGGAAATTCGAACTACCCTTGTACAAAGTGGTTCGAATTTGTGAGCGTCTACTCTATGACAAATCGATATTTCAATTGACTGGCTCCTGAGAATCAGAACTATTACCCCAGTTGCTTCAATGAAAAGAAAGAAGATACTTCATGGACCTTCTGTGCTAATTTCCTACTCGCTCTAGAAGCCAATGGGAAACTCTAGGTTTACCCTTCCTTTAAACTGCCAATCGCCGTTCGAATTCGGCTTTAAACTGTAGGTCCCCTACCCTAACTTTCCCCATCCGCTTGAAATGTGTGCTGTAACATACGTTGGAAAGACAGTGTTGCATACACATTTAAAAAAACGGGTGAAATACATATGTGGTATCACAATAGGCCTCCGAGTGTGTCTCTTATAGAGGCAGCCACCATAACCTAACCTAACCTTACCCTTCCTCAATCATATGTTTGACTTCAAATCACTCAACATTGGGAACTTGCTAAGGTTTACACTTGTATACAAAATTAATTGATTTTCCACAGACTTGCAAGTACTCCGAAGTACTTGACTGAATATCAAATATATAAATATCTCCGAAATGTGCTCACTCTTCCACTCCCAAGTCTTAATTTATTGGGCGGCACTGGAAGTGTAAAAAACTTGACCAATATATTTTCAATTTTATTCTTTTGTACAATGAAACAAATTTTTTTTGTTTACAAAAACCCATTCAGGTCGCCCAAACAATTGGCTATGAAGTCGGGTGTTTCCATTTCGGCCAGTGGCGCTTGCAGGTCCGCGTACTTGGTGCCGCCAGACAGCACCAGCAAAGTCTGAAATCCGCACATTTTGCCAAATCGTACATCGCTGGTCAAACTGTCGCCAACGAAGAGCGCCCGCTTCGTATCCGTCAGCCGATAGCGTTGCTTCAGCAGCTCGCGCAACGCTGTGCCCGGTTTGCCCAAAATCAGCGCCTTGCGCTTCGACGAATTCTCCACTACCGATATAAATGGTCCGGGACCTTAGCAGAACAGAGCAACAATTCAAGTTAGCAATGACTGAAAAGTTTCATTTCGATTGGTAATGTTTTTTCCTACCAATCACATCGGTGTCCCCGAAGGATATCAACGTGTCTGCTGCACCGCCAATGAACAGACAGTCGGGATTCTTCAGGTGCATGTGGGCGCGCATCAACTTGGTGACAGACAAATTAAAGTCCACATCGATGACGACCGCCTTGACGGGATCATCGCTGCAAATGGCCGCGGACAGCTCGTCCGCGGACTCTTCGATAATTCGATTCGCCTAATTCACAAAAACACGTATCAATCGAATCGAATCGAATTGAGTTGAGTTGGCGCACTCACCTCCTCCACCAATTGAAAGCCCGCCTCGCGCAAGTGTCGCTTAAACGATGACGTCGCCAGGCAAAGTATCAGACCTTCGAACTTGATTGACTTCAAGTGATCGCACACGGTTTGTGCCGGATGAATGATGTCGTGCTGCGAGCGTACAATCAGACAAATTAGAAACTCGATACTTATGTATGCTGCATCCGGGGCAGCGGCGCGTGGATTACCTTTGCCACCTTGACGTTGCAGCGCTCGAACTTGCGCAACTGTTGCTGTATTGGCACAATGCTGTTGTTGGTGACGAACGTGATTCGCTTGCCCTGCCGCTGCAAGTAGTCGATTGCCTCCGCGGAGCCGGGCACAGCGTCGCGCAATTTCTGCCAAATCACGCCTGCAACAAGCAAACATGCGACGAATGTGACGAATTAAAAATTTCTGATAAGTGTTCACTAAAGTTGGGCTAAAAATAAACGAGCAGTTCAATGCACCGCACTCACCGTCGCAATCGCAAAAAATCATATCGAATGAATTGAAAAATTCACTCCTCTCGTGGCTTGTCAGATCGCCAATGTGCCTAAATTTCGGCGTTGCGTTCGAAGACGGCGAATCCTGGGTAGTCTGAAGATATGAATTTGCTTTAGTTGAGATTTGGTAGAATTTAGTTTTAGTCTGTTTGCATGAAATACTTTCGACCGAATCAGCTTTGGTCCACATTTAACCTTTTTTATACAAATTTCTTTTTATCATGAAAAATTCCTACAAAATGCACTTGTAGGAGATTTAAAAGAAAAAATCCAAAAATAACACTAAAGTTGCAATAGGATGGGTTTGGATTTGGATATCCCAGGGTTAAGCAATATAAAAGGCAAAAATGTTTCCTTGAAAAATTATTTTACTGTTTGTTGTTAATATCTTTCGATCCCTTTAATCTTTTTCGGTTTTTTACTATTTGTATTTATTTTGTTTATATTTGCTTTGTAATATTATTTATGTTTTCTTTTATTTACTGTTTGCATTTTCTTTTCTTCTCCTTTGTCATAACCGTGTTTATAATATCTTTCGATATATTTAAAATCTGTCTTTTGTTTACTGTTTGTATGTATTTTGTTTCTTTTTGCTTTGCAAGCTTTTTTATGTTCTTTCGATCTCTTGAATGTATTTCTTTTGTTTACTGTATTTTATTTCTGCTTTGCCATTATCTTGTTTAATATTTGTTGTTTACTATATATCTTTCGATATCTTTAAAATCTGTATTTTGTCTACCGTTTGTATTTGTTTTCTTTCTTTTTAGGTTATGTAAATAATGTAATCTCTTGGCTTTAAATTCCTCCTTAAGAATTTGATTTAACTGATGTTAATGCATACTTAGTTTGTAAATGTGTAAAATAAAATATTTCATAATAAAATCCTTTAATTTAAAATAATTTAATACATAATTTAATAATTTAATACATAATTCAACAATGAATTTTGGGGGGACAAATACAAAAAGTGATCAATGTCAGTCATTTGCATGCGTATGCACAAAAAATAATTTTAAACAATATTGAAAACATTCACTCGCTTCATGTAAGGTTATTTTTTAGCATTACAAAATATTTTCCTAGAACTTTTCACAAAATTTCAGAATATCAAAAGAAAACTTTCATAGCAAAAGATCCTCTTAGATCCTCTTTTTGTCAACAATTTTTGTTTTCTAGATTTTTAAATTTTAGTTAGTTAGTTTTTAGATTAGTAAATTTATCAAAACACAGTAAATATTTTCATAATTTAATATAATATTTATATTTATATTTAATATAATACATATGTATATTTGTAATCAGTAGTAATTTTTTATTTAATTTTCCTATTTTTTTTAATTATTTTTTACTTTATTTTGAAGCAATAGAAAAAGAAAGTCCTTTATAAAACGCAGCAATTCGTTTTTTTATATTTTTATTTAATTTTTTAGGTATTTAATTATATTTTTTGTCAGTAATAATTCATTTCTAATGCCTTTACTTTGAAGCAATAACAAAAGAAAGTCCTTTCGAAAGATAATTTAGAGTTTTTTGCAATTTTTTTTGCTAGTTTATGCTATTTTTTCTTTTTTCGCTTTATTTTGATCCAATAGAAAAATAAAGTCCTTTATCGAAACACAGCAATTAGTTTTTTTTATATTTTTAGATTATATTTTAGACTTTTAGAAAGTCCTTTCGAAAGATTATTTCGAGTTTTTTGCTAGTTTTTTTTGGTAGTTTATGAAGTTTTTATTCTTTTGAGTTTATTGCTATTTTTTTGCTATTTTATGCTATTTTTTCATTTTTTTACTTTATTTTGAAGATTTTATTTTTTAGGTTTTTAATTACATTTTTAGTCAGTAATAATTCATTTTTATTTCCTTTACTTTGAAGCAATAACAAAAGAAAGTCCTTTCGAAAGATAATTTCGAGTTTTTTGCTTTTTTTTTTTGGCTAGTTTATGCTATTTTTTCTTTTTTCACTTTATTTTGAACCAATAGAAAAATAAAGTCCTTTATCGAAACACAGCAATTGGTTTTTTTATATTTTTAGATTATATTTTAGGTTTTTAATTATATTTTTAGTCAGTAATAATTCATTTTAAATTTCTTTACTTTTTATTTCGAGTTTTTTGCTAGTTTTTTTTGCTAGTTTATGCAATTTTTATTCTTTTTACTTTATTTTGAACCAGTAGAAAAAGAAATTCGTTTATCAAAACACAGCTAATCGTTCTTTTATATTTTAGGTTTTTAATCATATTTTTAGTCAGCAATAATTAATTTTTATTTCCTTTACTTTGAAGCAATAAAAAAAGAAAGTCCTTTCGAAATATTAATATTTTTGTAGAAGGAACCAACGTCTTCTTCTTTCACTTGTTACACATTCATGTTGAGTTCCACTCGGATCCTTTATATCTCGTCTCGCCCTATAAAAATATTTTATTCTGAACTTGTTTGACAAGTCATACAGTTTTCTTCCGACTCGATATCTTATTTAATTCTTCGATAGATTAGATTAGATTCGATTATATTAGACCTTTCGATATTTCACAGTATTTTTTGTGTTTTTTAAAACTGTTTTCGCCGCACTCAAACCGGCGCCACTTTGAAGGCGTCGCCGCAACACTCGAAACATCATTTGTACCTACTTTGGCTTACCGTTAAAACTGCCTTAAAGCTACCTTTTGAGAAGCACTTAACCTCAAATCTATGCAGTTAATCTATTCAACCGATCTGCATTCATTTAGCATTTTTTTCCGATTCTTTTTTCCAACATACCAAAAAAGTGTCTGAGTGCTCCATTCTTATTACAGTCGAGTTCAAAAGTGCTCAACTTATTATTGCAATTGTTACTGGCTTGCGAGAAGCGGTCCAAGTGCCAATGCCTTCGTAAACGTTCGACGTCAATTCGCCGATTCTGCTTAACTGAAGCGCGACCGGTTTGTAACTAATCTGCCTGACAATGCAAAACGATAATGAATGCCCGCTGGCGGCTGGGCGTCGTGTGCCGCGATGCTTTTCACGCGACGCTTTTCCGTTGCGCCAATAAGACAATTGTCACCTTACGTACGCCCAGCAAATGAGACCGGCTGCTGTTGTTATGACGCTCGACGCTTCAATGAGCGCCTCTCGAGCCGGGGCGCTGCGCTGTGCCTTTGGCTTTCCGCAAATTTATGCAATTCGACCCAACGCGCTCGTAATTGATTGTTTTGCACGCACAAGTGCTGCACTTGAGAGTACTTCAGACAATTATCCGAAACAACTACAATCAAAAGGCTTTATTTTTATATTCGTACAACGAAAACAACGAAACAAATCCGCAGAGCATTGAAAGACATGGGCCGGTCCTATAAGTCCATTCGCAGATTGCTGAACAGATCCGTAAAATCGGTTATGCGGTCCGCTACGTAATCGGGCTTTAGAGACTCCGGCAGGTGCTCCACCTCGGACGGTTTCGATTTGCCGGTGTACACCAGACACGATTGAAAGCCGCTGCCGTTCGCAAAGTCGATGTCCTCCATGAGCGAGCCGCCAATGAAGAGCACCCGCTGACGATCGGTGATGAGGTACTCGCGGGCAATGTCATCGCCTACGTAACGGCTCGGTTTGCCCATTAGTTGTATTTCGCCGCGGGTTCGTTGCCGCAGCAAATTGATGAAGCCGATATTGCCGAACGTGGCCAGCGCATCGTTGACCAGATGCTCGTTCTGGTAGGAGCCCACAATCAGGTTGCAGTCGGGATCGAGCAGGTACTGTTGCGCTCGCGCCAGTTGTGCATAGTTAATGTTGAAATTCAAATCGGCAATAACGCTAGCAACCTTATCTTTCGGTTTGATAACTTCGCGAATGTTGCTTAGCGAGAGTTTTGAGTCGTTCGCCTGTAAAGGACAATTAAACAAAAAATCAGATGCGGCATAAACTTAAAAAGTTGGTGGACAACATTTGAGGGAATATTGAAAAAAATTATTAAGTTTCTGTTATTTTATTTATTTATGAATACAAAAATGTGTATAAACTTAACTTGGTGGACAGCATTTGAGGAAATGTTGAAAGAAATTTGTATCTGTTATTTAACCCTTTCGATCAAAGTTGCCTGAGAGCAACTTCACCTATTTGTCATCTTATAGCAAAAGCTACGATTGATTTATGGGTTTAATTTAAGTAGGCACCAACAAATTAATATTTTTAGAAGTGAATTCAAAGCAAATAACAAAAATTTTACTGTTATCCCCAAATTAATTTCCAATATTTTGCAGCGATATGAGGGAAAGTTTGTGTTCTAATTGAAGTCTACGAATTGGGCGCGTTTGATCAAAACCCTGTTTCTTTAACAATGGTTAAATAAAATCAAAAAGTGATAATTTGGTATTTTTCTATAAATATTACATAATTTTTCTGTAGTTAAAAAATATTGATACAAAATTTATTCAACCCGTTTTAAGCTACAATTGTTCAAAAGTAAACTAGCTCTAGAACTCTAAGAAAGAGGAGTGGCGACTTCAAATGTCGTGTGCACACTTCTTAGGCAAATGTTTAATGATTTAAATACCAGAAAGTAATATCGAGACACGGGGTAAAATTCGGGGTCGAAAGGGTTAATTTAATTAGGAACAAATAAAAAACTTATATCGGGTGTTTTTTTTAGAGGTATAGAACTTCGAATTGAAATAAAACACAAGAAAATCGTTTTAATGTCCATCAATTTGGCTTTGTTGGAAGCATATTTTTATGCCATTAATGTTTAAATATGATTTCGGGCATGTGGCCGCCGCGGCTGGCTCGCATAAAGCCAATTCTATAGGTCCAATTTTCAACCACTTTTTCGAGCATTTGGGGCCGTATGTCGGCAATAACGCCACGAATGTTGGCTTCCAAGTCCCCTAACGTTTCTGGTTTGTTGGCGTAGACGAGCGACTTCACATATCCCCAAAGAAAATAATCCAATGGTGTCAAATCACACGATCTTGGTGGCCAATTGACAGGTCCATTCCGCGAAATTATGCGCTCATCGAATGTTTCCTTCAATAAATCGATTGTGACGTGCGCTGTGTGGCATGTAGCGCCGTCTTGTTGGAACCACAACTCTCCACATTCATGCCATCCAATTCGGGAACAAAATAGTCGGTTATCATGGCTCTATACCGGTCTCCATTAACGGTAACTGACTCCTCTTCTGACTGGCTCCTCTTCAACATTTTGCTCTACAGCGGCAATTGTTTCTTCGGTGCGCACTGTTCGACGTCTCTGCGGATGCGTATTATCACATAGAGTAAACGTAGTGCGAAGACGACCCATGGTTAACCGAATTAATTGCTCTGATGGACGATTATGTCGACCATAAAATGGACGGAGCTTGCGGTAAACTTCGCGAACTGAACCATTATTTTCGAAATAAATTTGCACGATTTGCAAGCGTTGTTCTTTTGTCAACCTGTTCATGATGAAATGGCAAACCAAACTAAACATAAATGACATTAGAGTTGCCAGATTTGACCACAAAATGCTAGTTTTATCTCTATTCGAAAAACAAACCTCTAAAAAAAACACCCTATATATGTACACTTGTCTGTGGTCCCGACTCTTATAAGGTGGTACACTATAAGTACAATAATTATCAGTCAAATGAGTGGACACAGTTTTAATGTTTAAATGCAATAATTTTATAACTATGAGTCAGAATAAGAATATTTTATATTTACTAATCAAATCCTTTTTCTTTTTAATATTTGAGCAAACGCGCAGGAAATGACCCCTATTAATGCGAGACATTGCGTTGGTTCAGGAAGAATATATACATAGGTTAGATAGGGTTTAGACTAAAGTGGTTATGGACTTCTGTCTTGAAGAAAGAGTAATAAGAGGTGACAATTAAGTAATGAGACTGATTTGATTGCCGCGCTTGTAGTAAACCTGCGACCTTGAAATTCCCTTCCCCGGCATCCTTCCCCTCTCCATTGATATATTTACCATCGCTCTATCTTGTTTAGTTCGCCTGCTGTGTCGTGTTGAGTAGATTGGGCGAAACAGCTTCGGAAACGTACGCTAAAATTGTAAAAGTGCATGGTGATAGTACTCTTAGTCGAAAGATTGTGAAAACGAGTCAACAGAGTGCGCCCAGACATTGCTCGTAACTGGATCCTTCATCACGACAACGCGCCGTGCCACACCGCCTTCAGCATGTCCCAGTATTTGGCCTGTAAAGGGATCTCCGTGTTGATCGCCCGATATGTCACCCTGTGACTTTTTTTGCTCTCTAGAACAAAATCGGTGTTCAAAGGAACCCATTTTGAGTCGATTACGGACATCCAGGCGGCCGTGACGAGGGTACTCGCGGACATCCCAGTCGAAGCGTTCCAAAAATGTTACGAAGCATGGAAAACGCGCTGGAATCGTTGTATAGCTGCCCAAGGGGACTACTTTGAAGGGGATGGCAGAGTTGTAGAATAATTTTTAAATATACGGTTTTTATAGCATCAGTCTCATTTCTTAATTGTCACTCCTCGCACTATTTATGAATGACAGCAAAGTGTAATCAGGAAAATAGCACAATGCAGGTGACCCAGATTGATGATGTAGGCAGATTTGATGAAAGTGGTATTCGATTCGTTCGAGGTCTAGTAGAGATGGAATAGTGGAGGCTGTGTCGTTGTTACAAAGATAATGGATGTCCTATCATCAAACATAATTCGTATAATTTAAGCCCCAATTTTATAAACTCACAAAATTCGACAAATTCTATGTTTAAATTCGACAATACCAAAAGCGGTAAATCTTACCAAATGCAATATCGTTGCACCCGACTTGCTCAAGAGTGCATTCACTTCTGGCGAACATAATGAAAACACCGACTTGGCTTGCCTGAATTGTACCAAAAAACGTGACATCGTTTTTATCGGATGCACCAAGTCCGACTGAAATCGAAATATATTTACTTGCTTGCCTCGACGGTTCAATTGCAAATACCTTCAATTATAAGAGCACATAAACACAGCGAATACTCACCGCTTTGATTTCGGGAATGCCAATTCTTTTCAAGCGCGCCAGCAACTCCTGTTCGCTACGTGAACTGCTGGAAGTTATAAATTTGACATTTTTTCCGGCCTTTCGCATTTCCACAACGGCTTCAGCGGAACCCGATATGGGACGATTATTTGCCCAAAAGACATCTACGCACAAACGAATGACAAGAGTTTACATACGATTTACATAGAAGAGTTTACGTACATATATCCTCATAAATATGATACTGGCTTACCTTGGATCTCGGAAATAACAATATCAAACGAGACCGCAAACTGTTTCTTATCCGTAATTTCCAGTATGTGTTGAGCCTTTTGTGGAGTTGATTCGTATTTTCTGAATGTGCTGGTTCCATGCGTTCTTCGTTTCCAAGGGCCCCCTAAGTTTCCTTGGCTTCCGTGGCCTCCATGGGTGATTCCCTGGTCCCCTTGGATGCTTACATGGCCTACTTGGGTGCTTTCATGGCCCTCTTGGGTGCTTCCATGGCCGCCTTGGGTGCTTGCATGGCCCACTTGGGTGCTTCCATGGCCCACTTGTGTGCTTCCATGGCCCACTTGTGTGCTTCCATGGCCGCCTTGGGTGCTGCCATGACCCTCTTGGGTGCTTGCATGGCCCCCTCGGGTGCTTCCATGGCCCCCTGGGCTACTCCTACGATCCCAACGGCTTTTCCCATGATCCTCACTTCTTTTCCCTTGACCCCTATGACTCATTTTTTAGGCAGGCTTGATGTGAAAATGGAGTTGATTCAGTGACTGTATGGTTTCAGTTTAATAAATGATGTCATTTGAGTTTTTTGACTGCTGAGAAGATAAATGCTGTTCACTACAGTCATTCCGTTCCAGTGGGTTCTGATTGGCTTTCCGCAACCCGAACACCGATTATGTGGAATGTTGAAAAATCGTACGAGACTTGGGAGTAGACATCAACAGAGGCAAAAATACAAAGTACCAAATGAAATACGACTTATCGAGATCCAAGAACTTGTGAAGACCTTACAAGGCGGATATTCTAGCATATAATAGTCCTTAGTGGATGCTTGCCGATAGTTGATCGCAAGAGTGGGCACTGAAGGATACTTCTTTCAGGGGCAATGCACCCTTCTACGTGCCCTTACATGTATCAGTAACAATGACACACACATAAGTAAGCTAAGCTTGAAAGCGAGCAGAAGCCAAATTTCGAATGAATTCGTATTCTCGACCATTAAATTGTTTATATCTCTTTCTAACTCACGAAAAAAGTATTATTAGAAAGTATTATTTACTTGACTGCCAACAACAACCTGTTACAATTCGTCGCACATCTACTGGTCTCTAATAAGACTTGCTACATACGTGGCTGGTCCGATAAGTACTTAGCCTACAAAAGAAAAACGAAAATTTTGGAAAAGTGGCGATTTATTTCTCAACGTAGTCTCCTTTCAACTCGATACACTTGACCCAGCGATGCTCCAACTTCTTTAACCCGTCCGAAAAATACCTTTTTTGAAGGCCTCCGTGGCGGCGATAACCTCCTCATTCGACTCAAATTTCTGCCGGCGAGAGACTTTTTCAAGTTTGGAAACAAAAAGAAGTCACACGGGGCCAAATCTGGAGAATACGGTGGATGGGGCAGCTGTTCGTCACCATCGGGCGGTGAGGCTAAGTACTTATCGGACTGCCCACGTAGATCTTTCCAGTGAATAGGCGGCCATCTCACGTAACCTTCGGACACTGCCAGAGCTGCGTCTTCGCGGCTAGCGATTCGAAGCAGTCACTGCCGTCTTTGTACTCAATGACTCGTCGAAAGCTCAGCAGTTTCCCTGACTGAGATTCGTAAACGAAAGTGGAAATCGATCAGCCATGCTCTTTGAAAGCATCACCAGATGTGCCATTGATGAGAATTCTCGCACTTTGAGAGTTACACCAACAGCACTCAATAGTGAAGCCTAGAAGTCATTAGACCTCATGTTCCTTGTGGGATGTGTGTGTCTACGTACGAAGCTCGCTTCGAAATGGGTAAACTGTTTGCTTTATTTTTTTTTAAATAATCCAACTATGTCGGCAATGTTTGGTACATAATAATTCGGCTTGTAGTCGTCTTCCAGCCCTACCAAATCGGCTGCCTTCGAGATGCCCGTCAACACCAGCATTGTTGAGAAATTGCAATGTTTGCCAAACCAGATGTCGGTGCGTATGTCGCTGCCAACGAAGAGAATGCGATTGCTGTCGTTGTGACGAATTTGATGGGCCAGGTATCGTTGCAGGCTGCGGCCGGGCTTGCCCAGTATTTCCGGCTCCACGCCCGTATACTCCTGCAGTATGCCGATGAAACCGGACGAGCCGAGCACATTGAAGTCAGAGTCGATTGGCAGCACATCGTCGGCAGCGCCGACCAGAAAGGCACAGTCGCCCTTCTGCAGATACTTGGCGGCACGCGCCAACTGGCAATAAGCCAACTCGAAATTGTTGTCCATAATGACAGCGTCGACTTTGTCGCGCGGAACAATCTCTTCCTCGAAGTTTTTCGTCGTTATCGTCGTGAATGGATCCTGTTGAATGGCGCATTGCGTTATTCCGTTTCCGAAACCAAACAACTCACCATCGTCTCCACCTCAAAGCCGTTCTCGGTGAGATAACCGTTCAATTCGCCACTGCACAGCGAAAAGACAGAGCATCCTTTCTTCATGTAGTGTGAGATGTATTGTACCAAACATTTTCCCGGGTGTATGATGTCGGTCTGGCGTGAAGTCGTGCGGCATTAGAATGCGGCAAAACAAATTCAGTCACATTGCGCACGCACCTCTTTGACGTTCTGCAGACCCAGGCCGCTCAAAACCTGCATGTGATGATGCCAATCCACCAGGCTGTTGCTGGTTATATATTTGATGGTCTTGCCTTGGTTGATAAACTCCTGGACACCGGCACCGCTGTTCGGAATTCCTTCCACATACCGGTAAAGAACTCCTATGCGATGACTGGCAGAAAAACAGTCGCTATTCTACATTCTTTACCTTCGCAGCAAATTATCACCACATCGAACGAACTGAGGAAGCTCTCCTTCTGTATGTCGGTGAACTCCAAAACATTGTAAGTGGTGCGTGGCCTCAAAATCATTGGTGTCATGTCTGCGCTCTGTCGGTGTATGCTGCGAGGAACAAATATGAAAGCGAAGAAGTTTCAATTCCAATTGTAGTCCTTGAGTGAAAGTCGCCTATTCAATTAGGAGTGTGAACGATTTCTCATTTATGATACCGACGCAGTGTCTACAAATTTTTTTTGTAGACAACAAGTACAAACAGTGCTCCTTAAAAACAAAAAAAAAATGGTAGAAGCTATGTTCAGACGAGAAAGTAACTAGGTGTGGTAACTGGCATTGATTAGGTTCATTTAGAATAAGTTAGCATAAGTAAGGTTATGTTGTCTTTGATTACGAAAGGGCGAATCTGAAAAGGAGACAAGTCTAAAGACGTTTGCCACTTTGTGTGCGTGGAAATAGAATAATTATGATAAATTTGGGTTAGAAAAGCAAAGCGAAGACTCCTTCAACGTAAAGTTTGATACAGGAATAGATTCGAAAATTTGATACAGCAGCGTGATCAAAATATTAGGGAAAACTTGCTGTAAATTTTAACTATTGGCGCACAAATAAGTTTTGAGGGCTATAGAATAATTATAAAAAAAATTGGGTTACAAAAGCAAAGCGAAGACGCCTTCATCGTAAAGTTTGACACAGGCGTAGATACGAAAGTTTGATACAGAAGTGTGATCAAAATATTAATGAAAACTTTCTGTAAATTTTAACTTTGGGAGCACAAATAAGTTTTGAGGGCTATAGAATAATTATGAAAAAAATTGGGTTACAAAAGCAAAGCGAAGACGCCTTCAACGTAAAGTTTGATACAGGAGTAGATACGAAAGTTTGATACAGAGAAGCATGTTCAAAATATTAATGAAAACTTGCTGTAAATTTTAACTTTGGGAGCACAAATAAGTTTTGAGGGTTATTTTTTAAATATTTAAAGCTTAATTCGATACATTTCGTTCACTGTTAGGTGCAACTTTTCCTTTCCGTCTTTCGGATTCCATTCCTTGTCTCTTAACTATGTAGAAACGATCCAGTTTTTGGCGTCCTTATAAGAAACTAGCAGCTCCCGGCGACATTGCACACCAATCTGAAGTTAATAATGGGCTCAATAAATTACGTTTGTTTTAACCCTTTCCGACCCTGTCAGATGAAAAATACTAATCTAATTATTTCTCATTTGAAATGCGTTCACCATATTTAAATCACGTTTGCCCATATAAACTTTTAACCCATTTTGACCCCTAACCTATTGTTGATACCGTTAAATTTTTATTTTCGAAAAACTGGAAAAAATATATTAAATTATTTTTAATTTTGAGTATTTTTATTAGTGTCCGACCGAATATTCGGCCCAAATAAGTGATTTCGGTTTCGGTTTCAGTTTCAGTCAAAAAATGGCCGAACGGCCGAAGCCAAAACTTTCTAGAATATTTTTTTATATTTTATTGTGTAGCAGATATATAGCGAAATGAGGAGTAATTTAGATGCCACCAATGTAAATAAACTTTTTTTTTAGCATATAATATTAAATTATTTAATTTTGAATATTAGCGAATAAGGTACGAAAGGATGATTTTTCCATGTTTATGTTTTTAGAAAATTAATAAATGTTTTGTATTAATAAGTATTTATTTATTTATGTTATGTTTGTTCTTTATTTACTTAATGTAAAATTCGTTTGTTGAAAAAAATGCTTGATATGGTGATTTTTATTGCAACTAGAATGTTTCGGTTTCGGCCGAATATAAAAAAAATACCCGAAATTCGGCTTCCGTTACGGCCCAAAAAAGATGTTTCGGTCGGACTCTAATTTTCATTTTTTCATCATTCATTTTATTCATTTTTTTATCACGTTTGAAATCAAAAGGTTTATTAAATCACGGTTCTTCATACAACACTTTAACCCATGTTTTGCCCCTTTAGACCCAAAATCTCTACAAAGAATCTACAGTTCAGCAGTTTGGGCTGAACGATTATGAATCAGTCAGTTAGTCAGGACAAACAATCCTATATGTATATACATATATAGATGTAATGTGCTACTCGGTCAGGCCATCAGTCACTGATCGAAAAAAGTAGTAGGCTGAAGGAACAATGTCTGGTAAATACGGCGGGTGGGGTAGGAAGAGTCTTCAAAGTTTCCTTGACAACTTTTGCAATATGTGGTCGAGCCTTGCGCTTCCCACAAATTGTGTTTTGTTGACATGAATAGAACACAGCGACCCCCATAAATCACAGCAAAGATCATAAAGTTCAAAATTTTCGCTGCAAATGTCTTGTATGACATGAAAATTTTCTCGGGATTCCATTGTTAATACGCTCGGAGGTTTTCGTATTCCCTATTACGCCTTTGTTTCTGGACCGATTTGAGATATGTTTTACCAATCGAAGCAGTACTTCACATAGTTAGAAGATAGAAATACAAGCAAACGATGAAAACATCTGAACACTTTTGTCTCTACATACAAACAGCACTCATTGGTTACAATTTACGCTCATAATTGCTCAAATTTCGACCAAAAAACAACACAAGTTGTTTGAAATTTGCATGAAAACTACAATATTTTTGTAAATAATTATTCTATTTATTTATGTACATAAAATAAATGTATTTATGTGTGTGTTTCAATAAAATTGCTCTTAAAATCATTTTAAAATATATTTGCGTTATAAATATTTCGACTTGTAGCCTTCTTAAATGCAAATGAATAGCATTAATGTTAGTCAAACCGAAGAAAAGCATTTGAATGTGTATAAATAAGAAATCACTGTAAACATTGTAAATATTGGTATACTAGAAAGATGACGCTTAATTAATTAAAAAAACACAACACACAAAAATGCCTTCTTATTGTTCATTAATCAAAGTGATGTTCTTGCTTTGTATACTGTACGAATAATATACATACATATCAATTGTATAAGGTACTTTTTGGATTGTATTTTGTTGACTTGTGATGCCTCTTTCAAAGAAATGTGTCGAGTGGACTTGTGGACGCAAATAAAATGCAATTTATGTGGTTTCAGTTGAACATTCGTTGCAAGGCGCCGCTCAGAACGCGGTCGATATCAACAACTCGGCCCGTTCGGCACATATCAATTTAATTAGGTACAGTAATTGTGTTGCGTTTCATTTTGATTGTTAGTTGCAGTGACGACGTAATTATAATAAATTCGCAATCGATCTAAAGCAGCCAAATTACTCGAGTTAGCTTAACATAATTGCTGAATTGAACATTTGGACCTGTTGCACAGGCTGTTACAGTCACCCGTGGGGCCATTTGTATTGGCATATCAAACATATAAAACCTCTGTGCTGCTACGAAAAATGGACGCGACTATGGTTGTGTTTGTGTTACGTGTAAGGCAAATGCGGCTCAGAACCGAACAAAGCAAACACAAATTTGTATGCGGAAAAACACTCGCTCACACACACACCCACGCGCCCACACACACGCACACGCACGCTTAGTAGAAATTTGTGGCTAATTAGGAAAATTTCAAATGCAATGCAACGAATCAGTTCCGACTATTTGAGCAGTTTCAAGTTTGGTACGCTTCACTACACAAGTTTTCTATACCTAGAAACATGCAACGACACGCCTACATCTATACATGTACATACAGAGATTTGGTTGCCGTACTGCATTTATAAACCCTTAAGTACTTAACATTACAATAAAAATAGTTTTCCTTTACACTTAATGTAGATTCTGGTTTCGGGCTCAACATTTGCATTATGACAATTGTATACAAAATAAAAATACAGCAGTGTCTGCTGCTACTACACCATTGCACAAAATAATGTGCGAAGCAGGCGCATCATAAAAAACTATAAAACTTTCTATCCATACTTGCAACACTGAACTACAAGTCGGGGACTCGCCCCGTATAACAACAACAGCAATCAACGCCGAATGCATTCATAGGATGTTTACTGCATGCAATCGTTTCGCTGCCAATTTTGCACATTCTATTTTGCAATAGTGTAGATTAGTGCAATTCTAATGAGTCGTTTAGTCAGTGAGCGAAAGCCTTTGATTCACAACGAACGCTGTTCTACACGGGCGTTGTGCGATCGTTGTTGAATGCGTCTGTCGCATCGTTGGCATTGTAACGTTTGTTCAGCACGCCCGCTTCCGTGTCGGGCAGTTGATCTATCGGCTTGCTGCTACTTAGATCTTGATTTTCGTATACGGTTTGCGCGTCGTCGATGGCTTTGCGTGCCGCAGCCTTCTCGGCAGCTGATTTCTTCTCATATTCGATAATGTGTTCGCGCAGCAGGAAATTTTCACGTTTTATACGTTTTTCCAGCTTGCTCGGTACGTCTGGTATGGCCCATGCAATTACAGCTTGTATCATTCCGATGACGTTCTGCAAAGAAATGAATGCAAACAATTTAGATGCAGAGATTTCTAGTGCAAACTATTCAAGCAGCTGAGCGCTGCTAATAAATAAGCAGCACAACACTTTATTATTGAGTGAGTCACCAAAAAACATATCGAATACACTCACGCAAACAAATCACTGATATTTGAATTTTGGAATTGAAAAAAATACCATCGTACTCACTTGGAAGATGACTATGAACGCCAGGCGACCTGTTAAAATTTTCCAATAAAACTCCGGCCGCTTGTACGGATGTTCGCTCCAAGGAGGATTACGAAACTCTGTGTAGCGGCAGGCAGTAACATTACTATGCAGGTTGCCACTCAACACAGGTTGCATCTGTGAATGACATTTTCATTTTGAAATTGTATTCTTTTATCAACAGTTTACTCAAGCTAAAATTCACCTGAAAGTCTTTTGTGTAAAAATAGGCCAGCGTGAAATTCAAATAGCCCTCCAAAGACCCGTCGTACGTGGCAGTTTTGTAGACTAGTTTTGGTATGAGGTTGGTTGAAAATGCTATAATCATGGCCTAGAACAGCGAACAGAGTTGGTTAGTCTTAACGCCGCTGTCTGCATAACTGCTCGCACTCACACTTGAGGCCACTGCAATCTTTGTAACGATTGTCAGAATATTGTACCAGACGCCAATGTTGCGTGCACGCTGCGCCACCGGTCGCCGAAATAATCGCAGCATTTTTATCGCATCCAAACGCACTTCGATCACGTTGTTTATGAGCGCTAGTAGCGGTGCCAGCGGGAAAGCCAATCCGAACAGTGTGATGAAACCGAATTGCAGTACTGAAATAGAAGCAAAGTGCAATTGACAATGCAAGCAAGCAAATCGATTTAATTTCACAGTTGTCTCTCACCCATTTCCAGGTACTCGGCAAAGAGGGAATTTTGGCTCGATGACACCAGATGATAATCTTCTGTCCACTGGTTGCAGGATATCAGCTTCTCCTCACTGGTCGCCTTCGTCATGCCGAAACGTATGCTGCACCTGCGTATGCTGCGCATCAAGTATGGAATGAGCATTTCCACAATTGCGTTGACCGCCTGCTTGCCCACCATGATGATGACCAGCTGCATGCAAAGCTCCATGAGGCAGCCGCCGGGATTGCACTCCTCCTGGCGGAAGCCCAAAATTCGATTGTACTTGGCAGGGTAGCCGACAAACTTTCCTTTCAGGAAAGCTATGTAGAACAGCGACGAGTAGTAGTTGACAAATTGAAATATGTAATTCTTGATAGTCAGGCTTTCATCGTATTCGGTTTGAGTGCGGCAGTACTCCATGTCCGTGAGAATGGCAGCCAGGTAGGTGTACGCGTAGTCCAGCAACGAGATAACCATCAAGTCGATGATGCCGGCAGTCATGGGCAGTACCATTATTTTGTAGGTCATCGAGTCCTCGTTGCCGAGAATGCTGTGAGAGGCCTTCTGTGCCATGCGATACACCACCATCGAAAAGATCGCAATCAGCGATATGCACATCTGCAATGCGTGAAGGTGTTGAATGCAATTTGTAAATGAAATGAAATGTGAATCACTTGTTGTGCTTACAAATAACACCATTATGCTGTAGCTGGTGAAACTGGGCAGGAACTTTATTTTCCAGAACGGCACCTCCGGCTCCAGCACATTGCTGCCCTGGTTGCGCTTATCGGACATTTTCTTGCAATTGCGCAGTTTGGCCAAATATTGCGGCCTGGGATGCTCGACATGCTGCGAGAAGCCGGTCAGGCCCCAGCGATGCACCAAACTGGCAGAATAGCGCTTCCAGAGCTCCAAGTAAAGCACGGCTGCATTGTGCGGGAAAATAAAAAAACACATTAAGATCATAATGATGGCATTTAAGGGTTGGTCTCTCACCCCACACCGACATCACAAACGCAAACACCACCGTCACATTGTTGTCTATCAAATAATTCATTTTCGACGAATTGCACGTCTCGTCCAATTGCCAGAAGTCGCAGTTGCGATCACACAGCGGGCACATGAGCGTCGTTTTGTTGTCGTTGCAAATTTGACGGCTACATGGCATGCAAAGAAAAAAACACTTTCATTCAGGGACATTTGCTGGGCAGAATTCGATGCTCACCTAATAGGGTCCGTGTTCCAGGTTAAAAATCCATATACAAAGCATAATATGCCAAATATGCTCACAGGTATCAGCATGTGTGTGTAGAAGCCCAGCCAGGCAAAATATAAGGCTACTTTCGGTCCAAAATACTCTTTGATATTATCTAAAGGTTGCAGGCTACAAAACGAGACAAATATCATGCAATCAGTAGGCACAAATACATTAAAAATTATACTAAAGCTTTAGCCAGACGTACTTGATCCACTTTTTCAGCGTAGCCCATTCGCTCAAGAGGAAATCACGATCCGTGTCCTGAAATGCACACAAAGCATTCGCTTCGATTAAACTGCGACGGCAAGTGGCACAAACTTACATCATGCAGCGTGTATGCACTATCGTAGACTCCGTCCGCCAGCAGCTTCTCAATGCCCAGATTGTCAGGTGTCTCTTCGCCCTCCACAAAATGCTGCCGCTCCAGTATGAAATTGATTATGGAATTTCGCACACCGGCATCGAAGAAATTCGGTTGCTCCCAGTCAAATCTGTAGAATATCGAATGCACTTTGTTAGTTGAATTGCTGACGACTTGCACAAAAACGCTTACAAATGCTGATAAATGCGCGAAAATTCAAAATGTATGCGATACGGCCGATTGTCCCGCACACGCAGCCGTCTGCACAGTCCCGTACAGAAACCCGTCAGGCAATCCTTGAATTCAAAGTCATTGCACATTATTAGCTCCTGACCCGGAATCTGTGAAAATCCAAAAAAAAATCAAGTGTTAACCCTTTCCGACATGAAAATAAACCCGTTCTGTATGAATTGTATGGGCTGTAGTCCAATATAATGGGCATTGTGACTGAAAGGGTTAATAAGATGGAAAATATTGCAAGACCTTGCACTGACCTTCTTTAGTGGCAGTTTCATTTTGAGTATTTCGGCATATCGGCAGAGCACATCAAGCGGCGCATGTATCTTGATGAAATGTATGCGCTGTGTGTTGTCGCGTTCCAGCTCCAAGCCTTCCTTTATTAAATTCGTTTCGAAAATTTCTCGCTTGCGGCGATTTTCCGGTATGTAATCGTCGTCGCCAATGTAGGCCAAAACAAAGTCCACACTACGTTTGCCATCCTGAAAGCGGCGACGTGTCTGCAGAGAAACGACGTATCGAAGAGAAAAAAGTATTTACATATTTGCCTTAACTTCACAATGTCGAGTGTACAGTAAAGCTACAGCAGAAGGTATTTAGTAAATACTATTTACGTCAGAATTAAAGATAGGTACAAACAGCAGGCAAAGCATTTCTACTTCATGCATACATAGACGCCTTAGTTAGTTTGTATGCTTAGCAAGAGATTAATAAGAGATTTGTTGTAAACAGTTGCAACAATTGTAAACAGTTGAGGTGCTTCATTCACTACACTAATTATCCACCCTACCCAAACATTAACCGATTAACACAACTAATTCAGCCTTATTAAGGCATAAAGCTCCTTAGAGGAGTGAAGAAGGAAACAAAAGTATGTTTAATAGAAGAAATTAAGTTGAAATATTTTGAAATACTTTAATAGACTACACCTACTAGATTTACTAATTTAATTCATTTAGTGTGAAACTAAAAATATCCCAAAATTTGTACGAAATGTGGTTCTTCTAAATTTCATAAATTTCATGACTATAGTTTAGCGATTTTAGCGTCAGCGTTTTGTTGCAACAATGTTTTCACTAAAATAAACTAGTCTAAACATGCTGATGGTGCATTACATTCTTAATTATCCTAAGATTTTTGAATAAGTTAGTATTAGTTCAAAGCAGCAAATGTTTTAAATTAGTTAGATTATTGGTCTACAATTTAAGTAAATTTTCTACTACATATAACCAAAGATAAAACTATACGCATTATATATTGTATTATTTTTGCTGTAACATTAAATATTTGAACAACAATTTGGCGTAATGCAATTTAAACAATTAAAATTTGTAGTTACATATACACAAATATTTTAACAAATTAATGTATCAAGTAATTAATTTCAAATTTTGATTATAATACAATTATTTTGAATTGGTTTGTATCAAATTAATTCTTTGTATAGACAATGCAGTTCTTTATAAGCCAATTTAATCATTCGCCTGCTATCGTTTAGCTGACAATAATCAATAAACAGGTTCAACAACTGAAACAAGCTACAAAGCCATTAACAATATTGTCAATAAGAGAAATTATAGTCTTATATAAAAAAAAAATTGCCATTACCCGTTCCCGCAAGCGTTCAAGTACTGCATAACAAAATGCGAAACACGAGTGTTTTGTAGGTAAAATAAGATGAGATGCGAACAATTGAAAATAAGAAATCATCGGCTTGAGCCGGAAATGGTTCAAGTCTTACATAAGTAGGACTGTATGTATGTACATGCATGTATCTAAATATGTCTGTATATATCTATGACGTCTATGATGATGACAGAATAAAGAAAAAAGTGTGCAGAAATCACTAAGCAGAATTGATGAAAGCATTGTTTGGCGCATGAAAATGAAGAAGAATGTTTGTGGGTGGTTTGATTGATGCAGGAAGCGTGACATAGAAAAATCAAAATATAACATTGGCGAGTAACGAAATAGTTAATAAAAAATATTTCGACACTATGGTGTTTACCCTAAATTTCCATTGGGAGTACGTAATTGGCAATTTCTTATCTTTACTAGTATTTGTGCTACTTTGTAAGAGACGTCTAGAGACCTCATCGGAATTCACTTGCGACGCGCTGCCCGCGAATGCGTTGCGCCCGTTCTGCAGCGCCAGCACTTGAGCAGCAATGGCGGCATCGGTGTGATCGCCACCGGGGCCACCACCACTACTGCCGCCCGCAACGCCATTGAAATGCTCCAGTGCGGACGAGTGACGAAAGTTGGGATTGAACGGTTGTCGGCCGCCCAGCGCCAGATTACTGCGGCCATTCTCCAGACGCAAGCTGCGACGCTTCGAGGGCGTCTCATCGCCGGCCAGATCGACGGCCGAATGGTAGATGGTGTTGCGCGACTGCGACAGCGATTTGCGATGGGCCGCTGCCACGGCGGCTGCCGCCTCCGAGTCGGCCAGCGAGATGGTGTCGAAGTAGAGACTCTCCAGATCGTCCATTTCCGATTCGGGATAATCAAAGTCGTTGGTGCGCACTGGCGAAAAAAGAACAAATCAATCGTTATCAAGGACAATTAGATAATAAAAACAAGATAAATACCAAATGGCAACAAAACAGATTATAGACTATTGAGAAGTGCATAAAATTAATGTGTACCAAAGCTGTTGTGATGTGTGTGTGTGTGTGTGTAGTTTTATGTGAAATGATTTGAGTTAACGAAAATTACACATTCGTGTGCAGCGTTGCGCTACAATTAGTCGGTGAAGTGAACAGAAAATATACATTTATAGATAAAAGCTTAGCATTTTAGTGCGCTGACAATGATTAATTGCTGATCCTATGCCCCGTTTGAACACATTCAGATATTTTACATGCGTTTTTTACATATATTTTCAGACCTAGAATTATTTAGGTCTGAATTATGTATTAGTAGGCCACCATTTTGTTATTGTATTGCATTGAATTTAAGTGGCGTCGCTGGTTGTTGACCCCTTGAGCCGATCGTACTTGACATCAGTAATGCCATGTTGTTAGTAATACATTTTCGTATGATTAGTTGGCCATAGATGAGTGCAAATTGCGGTGCGTTCACTTCAAAGTGAATTAATTGCAGGTTTAAGAAAACACGACAGTCATAAGTTATAATGACGTGTCACACTTAGCGCTTTATCTGTGCACCTCGGAATTCAAAAAAATTGTTTTTGGAATTCCCCTAATTTCATTGGAGTATAATTAGAAAATATTTTGAACACATAATAAGTGGACGCTCGATGATGGACTAAGAAAATTGTAAAGGCTGATGGGCTCCAACTTCCCTCAAGCTAACTGCTCAGCTATCAAGTCATCAATAGGGAGAAGAATTGCTGAAGGGATACAATTAAGATTCGCTAAAATGTTTAACTGGTACACTTCTCCGTGCAACCGTTACTCAGCTCATCGCATAGAACGACTAACGCTTATAATGAACCCACAACACGGTGCATCCGATTTTGTACTTTAACGCCAAATTCTTAGAATTTAATGTAAATACTTTTAAGCTTACACTGTTTCAATTCGATCTTGTCGGTAAGATAACAATCCGCAAACTAATAAATAAATTAAATAAAACAAAACAAAATAAAATAAAATAAAATAAAATAAAATAAAATAAATACAATAAAATAAAACAAAATAAAATGAAATAAAAATAAAGAAAATGAAATAAATACAATAAAATAAAATAAAATAATGTAAAATAAATACAATACAATAAAATAAAATAAAATAAAATAAAATAAAATAAAATAAAATAAAATAAAATAAAGTTAAATTAAATCAAATAAAACAAAAAAAAATAAAATAAAGTGAATAACATGAATTAAAACAAAATTAAATTAAATTAAATTAAATTAAAAATTAAATACAATTAAAATAAAATAAACTAAAATTAAATAAAGCCAAATTAAATTAAATAAAAATTAAATACAATTAAAATAAAACAAAAAATTAAATTAAATTAAAATAAAATAAAACAAAATTAAATTAAATATAATAAAAAAATTTTAATAAAATAAAAAAGCACCATGTCTCTTGAGTTCTTGTTACCAAATTCGGATCATGTTGTAAGAAGAGTAGCAAAGTCACAGAAAGACTAAATTTGTTATATACTTTTTGATTATGCTATCTGTTGATTTACTGCAATGCGCTGATTTACTTTTTTACAATGAAATGAATTACATTTTCAAGTGAGAACTAAACTAACAAAAGGGTACCTTAAAATTTATAGGCTCAGATGTGTACTGATAGACTTTGTGCCTGAATTCGAAACTGAAAACTACCAAAATATCCTACTGGGCTTTCTGAAGGGGTTAAAAGTTTAAGAACCTTGCCTATAGACTTGAATGAATATAAAATTTGATTAACGAGTATATTTGCAATGCAGTGACATATTTCAGCAATTAAGCGGTTGACAACGCCAAGGAACACTAAAAATTCAAAGCAAATTTAAAGACAGGTCAAAAAATGTGTCTTATCGGTAGCACAAATGTGTAAGTATGTGCGGCTTGACTTTGTTATGGTTAGTCTGCTACTTTTGAGCGATAAATCAAAAGATTATTACAATTTTGGTCATTTTACTGAGTAACTGCTCAACCTAAGACAGTTGAAAGCCCAAATTTTCAAGGCCAGTGATAAAAAGCAATAAATACAAACTGAATAAAATGTAAAGCGGAGAGATTAGAACGACTTCCCCTTTGAGTTTGCCGACATTATAGATTTTAGGAGCATATTTTTAAATAGATTTATAAGCATTTCTATGAAATTCAGTTGTAAAGTGTGCAGTTTTTATATATATGGATTGTTTACCAACTATACTCACAGATCACCAATCATGCACTACAGCAAAGCATAAAACTAACATGAAATGGCAGTGATGGTGATTTTTCTATAAATAACACTTTATCTAATGTGCGTTTCGCCCAACCAAGACCCAAACACGCTGTCGATCCCCTGACCTCTCGCACATGTGCGTCGATAGAACGCAGCTACGTGCGACGGCCGCTGCTGCAGTAAATGGTGAATTTCAATGACGACTTCCAGAATTGCCGCAATTGGTGACAGCCGCTTTTATTTGGGCCGGAGGTGCAAGGTGTGTGTGCAGCAACAATAACAATACGAATAAAAAATAAAAATAATAATAATATACAATGACAAAAGCGTGTAATCAGCCGCGATCTCCGCTGAACAGAGCAAAGCAATTGTTGCACTTCGATCGAGGCATATATAAATGTACATAAATGAGGTATCTCGAAGTATATAAATATCAAATATGTGCAGGTTCGTAGATTTGACTGTAAAAACGTTAACGGTAAGTTAAACTTCAGCACAAAGTGACGGCAATTTCGCAGCATTTGCATAGACGTGTCGCTCCAAAAATATAACAAAGCAAAAGATGTGCAAAAAGAACCAAAAATCGCAATATAAAAATATAAATAAATGTATGTGTATGCGTATGTATGAGGAGAAAGGCATTTGAATTGCTAATTTCAAAGAAAAATTATACATTCTTCTTTTCGGTTTGGCATTAATTACCCGCGGAATACATTGTTGGTCGGGCTATGGTCTCAATCGCTTCAAAGACTATTCAAATGCTTGCGCCGCCGCTGCCAGTGGCCACTTGCGGCTCTGGTTGTTGCCTGGAGTCGTCGCGCACTTGCACAAACAAATTTATGCTGTGGCCTTTCGAGTTGCTGTAGTTTTCGTTAATTGTTTCGTTTGTTGTTTTCGAAAAGATTCACATTGCACTTAGGGCGTTCATTGTCCGGTCACACACAGGCACACGCGAGGCGAGGTGCGCTCGAATCTCACGCACACTCAAGTAGCATTTCCGATGCGGCTCGGCCTCGCCGTTGGATCAGCGGAAGTGACAGCAGTACAACAGTCAAGCGCAGATTTGAAGGGGCCTCACTAACCGGGAGACAGAAACAAATCGAGCACACTTTAATTTGCCGTTTCGATGAGGAGCAGAAAGAAATACAGCTGTTGAATTTATTGATTTATATGAATGGAGCGTTGTTGAGTGTTCGCAGCGCCCACATCTTTTTCACTTTCAATGGCTCCCACAGCGGCCGTTATATGGCCGGTCGAATGGCGTCAGCGGTCGCGCTTTTCTATACAATCTGCGCCACTTTCCGGCATATACACAACAGACCAACGATAGCGCTGCCGGGTGCAGAGAGCGTTAGCCGACAAAACGTTTCAAAAGTGCGTTCGCGCGCGCCACTTCACTGTAACTGAACCAGCGTTTCGTTCTCGAGGCGTTCGCCGGCCGCGCCACTGTCACTGCCAGCGCTCCGATAAACGAATCGAAGTCAAGTGTGCCGCTGCCGCTGCCGCTACCGCAACTGTTCTGTGTCTTTTCGGCTTTTGTTTGCTCTGCGGGATTTGCGCCCCCTTCGTTTGTTGTGCGCTGAAGCGAATCGCATTAAAATTGTTCTTGTTTGGCATTCGCTTTCGAATGCTTTGCGCAGCATGCTGGCATGCGCCGAAGCGCTGACGCGGCATCGCTAATGGCTGGGCTGGGTAATTAGCTGCGCGCTTTTCAGCCGGCACGCTGGCGGTCGGCTTTGCTTTGTTGATGCTTTGCTTGTGGGAGGCGGCTGTAGGGAGCAACAGTTGGTGAGAATGAGAGCAACGTGCTGGAAAATGCGGAGAGTGGGAGCCCAAACGGGGCCAGCTGCTGTGGCGCATATCTTTCGGACACGCTTGTTGCGTCAAGCAAATTTAGTTAATATGACTCGCTTTCACTTCTTTATGCGGAGCATAATAAATAGGGACTATTGGTCGATTCAGCTCGTACTAAGTATCAGACTGAATCAAATCAAAAGCAAGCAGAGTGAAGGACTGTCATAACATGGCAAAAATATTTATCTTCCATGAACTAAAATGCTGCTTTACTTAAAAAACGAGACATTTTGTATTTATGAATCAGGTGAAGGAATTTTAGTACTTAAACTTGCCGGTAACTTTTATTTTATGACAAAAATAAAAAAATGAATTAAAACATGTCAATTAAAATAAAGTAACTGGTAATACATGTTACCAGTTTATATTTTATAATTAAAAAAACCTGAGCTGGAAGCGGAGTTTACTAGTTGTAGTTTTTGTAATTACACTGTAATTTGTAAATCAACAAAAAAATAAAATTAAATTAAAATTAAAATAAAAAAATAAAAAATAAAAAAAAATTAAAAATTAAAATAAAAAATATTTTATAACAAATACATTTTATGTTGCCGTAGTTAGCACAATGAATAAAAAATATTAAAAATTATTGAGTAAACAAATAATTCAATTAAAATTAAGGTTATAAATTTTTAATCAAATGTACAGATGTTTAAGTATTAATTATGAGAATTATGTATTGTGTTGGTTTGGATTGGAAGGCAAGTTCGATACGGACTGAAGAGAACGATCGAATCTTACAAGACAAGCAAATTGGAAAGTTTGCCGCCAGACGTTTTCTTAGATATCTACAATTTTATAATAAAAAAAACTGTAAGCCCACAAGCCCTTCAACTGCCTTTGCATCAAGTTTTGCTTCAAACAATAAAGCCGAATATATTCTCGCCTCGACAGCCGTTGCCGCGCGGACAATTAGCAAGAAATCACGTTTGGCCAATTGTCGTTTAGTTTTCGCATGACACAAACATAGGAAATTGCGGCACGACAAAAACGCAGAGTGCCAGAGGCGTTGGAAAACGCACAACTGCCAACGTGACAAACGGCCGTTTGATGGTGGCGAAACGCACGACAATGCCAAAGCGGCCGCTGACTTCAGTTGGAGCGTGTTGAGGGCAATTCAGTTTCCTTTTTTGTTTGCTTATATTCAAAGGAATGAACGCATATTGCAAGGCAGCGTTTTGTACAGCTGTATTGGCACACCCTTTCGTTCAAGGACACGCGGGCGGGGGTGGCAGCGAAATGCGTTGATTTGCCTATAGTGGCAGTGTTGTGCAAAAGCCTCGACTTTTGTTTCCGTTCTGACAAGCGGCACGTGAATTGGGCAGATGCGCTGCGCAGCGTAGCGGTGGGGCCAGCAGAGCGCCGATTGTTAGTAGGAAGATACTTGCGTTTTATTTAACAGCACTCAAAATAACACAGATGATGAGTCAATGTATAATGCATGGCCTAATGAATCATTTGTTAATTGAAATTTAGAAAACAGCTATAGAAAAGTGAAGGAATATTTGCATTAGGCTGAGTCTGGAAAGAGATTTTGTTAGTTGGAATTTTGGAAGAATTTCAAACGTTAGATACTCGCACGCAGCTGGTAGAATTTGCAGACTTACATGAGAATTTGGGTGCGGAAATCGTTTGTGCTCAACACCAAAGCAAAAGCATTAAAATTGTTAGAATATTGTGCACTTGGCTGGGCGGCAGCCTAAAGTTCCGGAAATAGCGATGTTAATTTGCAAATTCAATTCAGCTCGGCATCGCGGATAAATGACGTCACCGTGCAAATATTTGTTTATTTACGTTAGTTTGTGCATTGGTTTTTGTTTGTTTTCTCACTTTTTATATTTGTTTAAAAGATTCATGTAAAGTTGTGAGGAAGAAAGGAAATGAATGAAGAACGGAGCAGAGCGCAAACTGTCAGATGGGCAGTGCGGACCAGTTGTTTTTGTTGTACATATTGTTGTTGTTGTTGTGAACAGCTGTGAGTCTATCGGCTTCTAGTTATCGGTTTAATTGTTGGTTGCCAGACTGTTGAAGTTTTTGTGTTGTTAGATTTGAATTGTTTGGCAAATAACGATGGAAATTTCAATCTTTTACGAGTTTTAACTCTACGCACAATAAGTTCACTTTGAACTTAAGGTTCTTAAGCTGTAAGGAACGTTTGCTAGCAAGTCAAATGTTATGATAATGGGAAGTTACGGTCTTAAACAATTATTAGAGGGTGGCACCTTTGAATTGACGATAGCAATGTTGCTCTGAGAAATGTTGGTAGCGAAACGAAATGAAATTACAATGAAACACAAAAGCAAAGAATGATATAAAAAAACGTAGGTTAAGATTTATTTGGTTAAAAGAATCCTAAAAGAAAATAGGTAATATTCATAAATCAGATCCTTCGTATGTTGATGTAAGTCTTCAAAACTTTAAACCATTGAATGTTGTTTAGAATTTGAGTTGCAAAAGAGTACATTGCATTATTTCTTAGCTGAAAGGATATTTTTGAAAGGATTTAAGGGGGTCAGTACGTGTAAACAGTATATTTTTGGAATCGCGCATACGCCGGAAAAAATTAATGCAATGTACAATTTTTTTTTCATTCTTTTATTAAAAATGAAATTTTTTTTGGCGTGTTCAAAATGGCGGCGGTGGTGGGGGCCCAACGTTGGGTGCAAATCTAGAAGAAGTTGTGCCGGCGCCCCAAAAATCATCTGAAAAAATATTGCTATTAGTTATTATGAGAAAATATATGTACCTTCTAAAGTAACTAAAAAAAAAAAATATTTTCTCGAAAATACAAAAATACGCTCCTATCTAAAAAATTTTTTTTTTTACTTTTTTTTTTACTTTTTTCTTAATTTCCCGAAAATGGCGCCGCGGATTTCGCCAAAAAATTCAATTTTTAGTTACTTTAGAAGTTCTATGTTTCAAAAAGTTGGTGCCCAAATTTTAGATCAGTGGGACTAAAACTTGCCGAGATATTCTACTTCCATAATCAAAAACCAGTGTTTCGAAATAATTCGGTTTAAACTTTGCGTTACCGATATCATGCGGAACAAATTGACCATCAATAAAGCGCTGCTGCAGGGGAACGTGTCATCAGAATTAAAAACCACTTGAGGGGGATATTCTTCAGACCCCCTGGAGTCTATTTCACAAAAAAAAAATTACATACATACATGCCAATCGTTCTGAATATAGTATACCTGTTCTTTTCAGGATCAAGAATAAGTTAAGACTAGATATAGTACAGTCGGCTGGTTTAGGTTAATAATTAATTATTTCTAACCAGGGACCGAAAATAACTGTTATTTTACAATTTTCAAATTAAAAAGGCATAACGAAAAAATTGCCGTTGGACTTTTTCAAATACACCATTATGATCGTAATGGCCTCAGCTTCATGAATATTAAACGTCTTTTAAATTTTTGACTTTTAATATAAAAGTTAAAATTAACTGTTATTTTGTGTCTTTTATCATTTCAGGCAAAAATAACTATTACTTTTGACTTTTATTTTTTCTGTCATAAATAACAGTTATTTTGTGACTTTTACTTCGACCGAAAAGAATATATCAGGCAATTTGAATGTTTTCAAGGGCCGTTTGACCGACTAAAAAACTATTGATACCAATTTTTTCGTCGCATAAGTCTTAAAGCTCAGAATCTGCGGTCTGGCGAGAAAAAAATAAAAGTCAAAAGGTACAGTTATTTTACCCTGAAATGATAAAAGGCACAAAATAACTTTTATTTTTGTCGGGAAAAATAAAAGTTAAAAGATAACAGTTAAAAACTGACTTTTTTGATAAAAAACATAACCGGTACGGTCCCTGTTTCTAACAACTTCTCCCCGTTTACGTATTTGTGTTATAGAAAAAATGTGTGTCATCGAATCATGGTTAAACACCACGTAATGAAACTAAAAGAGACACATTTAACCCGGCAGCGCCTAGCGTGACCATATGGTCACACAAAATATGCAATCAGAAAGTAAAATTTTTCAATAATGTTTCCTATTAGATAACTCAAAAAATTGTTTCGCAATATTCGAAAGAAAAAAATGCCGGCACATTCGGGTTAATTTCAATAGTAGGAATACAAACAATAACGACAAGTTTTGAGTTTCGAAAAGAATTTGCTATATAATGGGTCATATTTGTCAGTTGCCGAACAGATGCCAATTGTGAAATTGTTGGCCCAAAGAGGCCGATACCGATGCCGGCCAATCGGTCAAATAAATACTTATCGATTCTGCTTTATTTGAGTAACATCAGGTATCTACTTCCAACTTGGGCTACTGTCTTTAGACGAACTATACAGTCGTGTCTGGATATAGTTAACTAATTATTGCAAGGCCAGTTCACAGTATTGAGGTTGTTCACTATATCAAGGTTAACATTTTTGTTCAAAAACTCGTTTTATTTTCTCAAAATACACTTTTTTGCTTTTTTTTTTTGCTTTGCTTTTTGCTTGAGATTGCTTTCAAAATTTTGTTAATGATTTAGATGCTCCATGTCAAAATTTGTGTCTTCACTATATCGAGGTGTTCACTATATAGGGTGTTCACTATACCCAGATACGACTGTATTTCGATTTGAACTCATACGAAATCTACTGAACTGTACTGTGAATGGATATCTAAGCAGGAAGCTTTTTCATTTGGCAATTTGGCTCTTAGAAACGTACTCACAGTGTAGCCGCCGTTATTTTTTAATTTCAAAATCCCGCATCATCCTAAATACTTCGGGCTTGAAAGCCCAATACTCAATCTGAACTAAACCGATAAAGAAACATTTTTGTATTTAATTTAAAAACGTTAATGTTGTGAATGGTTGCAATTTTAACTAAAAAAAATAACTGAGAAATCAATAATTTTGTCCCACAAAAGTGCAATCGATCCTTCAAACACCCAGTGTGCTCGCCCCCCGCCCCCACCATGTTTATTCCATTATGTTCGCCCCAACCCCCACGCATCAGTTTCGCTTGTTCCAACTGCAACTTCAGTTCGTTTCGCAACGTTTTGCTTGAATTTGTTAAAAAAAAAAGCGGCAAGCAGTGGATAAATATTACTTTGGCCAGCAATTAATGTGCGCGTATGAACATCAAGACGCGGTCAGCTCGAGGCACTTGCCGCTGGCAAATTAATAAATTACGGCACACACGAATCAAGCGGTGTCTACGAGAGTGTAAGTGTGCAATTGACATAGAAATGCATGAATTGTATCGCTTTGCGAATTATTGGCTGTGGCCAATGATTGGCGATTTTCGGTCAAAGGCAGATTGCTGCGAGCCAAATGCGAATTACCGCTAATGCCGGTTTGATAGCGCAACTTGAGTGCTCCGAACATCCAACTTCAACGCAGCCATGTTTCAGGGCTGCCAAGCGTTCGGTTTTTGGACGCTTTGTGCCAGTTCGACTGCAAACCAAAAACGAATGCAAACATTTACAATTTTAGAAAAAATTGCAGCGAGAACTGTGAGTTACTTGTTGAAAACTTAATTTTTTGTATATAAAAAGGGCTGAAATGTTTGGAAATTATTGTAATTTATATTGAAAATATGGTTAATTTTAGTATCGCTTTAACTTAAACTATAACGTAATAAACAAAATGGTAGTAAGATTGACATCTGCTCATTCCAACCTCAAAATTTAATTGAGAGCATAGCGTATGTGGCAATTGCCAACGTTTGAGAAAACGCTAGCAAGACAAAGAAACCGATAAATCATAAAAGGGCCACTTTTATGATAGAAATGTCAATACCTGCATTACTTTTTTTATACAATCGATGAAACCCGTATTTGGAACATCACCGCCCCGGTTTGATTTTAAAAGTCCAAAATGTTGGCGATCATGGTTCGAATGCGTATAGATTTGTATGGCAATCGACAAGCGAGAGAGCGGCAACGTTGCGAGATTCGCTGCGCCCAACAGCGGCTTTGTGCTAATTTGCATATTATGTAAGTAATTAATTGTATCTATCGATAAAGCGCTCTGCGGCTTAAAATAAATTAAAATTGTAAATTTCTTGGCTGTCCGCTGGTGCTGTAATAACCTTGAAAAAGCCGCTTCGAGCCAGCTGCGCGTCGATTGCGGCCATCGAGTTCCACTCGCCTTTTCTCTGGGCATCTTTTGTGCGCAAGTGGAAATATATTTTTCACTTCTGGCTGCTTTTAAAAATTTTTCAAATTTTTTTTCATTGCTCTTTCTTCATTCATATGCATTGCTGCATTTCTTTCTATGCTTTTAAGCTGTCAAAAGTGGCGAGGAAATTCATTTGATTTATACAATAAAAAAATTGCAGTTAATTTTTACATTTAATTTTTTATTTATTTGCTGTTGCATTAACACATAAGACGTAACCAACAAATGACTTCCTCCAGCAAATCGGAGTTTCATAAAAATTTCTGCTGCAACAGTTTTCGTGCGCCACCAAGTGAGCTGTTAATCTTTTACAATGCAACAACAACGATGACGTTAATTGGCGCTTCAAGTTTTCTCCAAAGCGAATAACTTAATTTGATTCATATGGGCCAAGTTTGTGAACGCCTCCCGCCATCAATGCGGCGGCCAAGAAAAATGGCCAATTCGACTAAATATTGTGATCGCGTTATTCAGCGTTATTAGACGTTACTATGCGACGCCTGACAGCAAACTCTAATAATACGCTACTCATAGAAAATGTAAACAAAAAAGTATTTCCAAATAGTGCCAAATTTAGGCAATGCTAAACTTTTTTATTTTATATAAAAGTGGCCTTAGGATGTTGCTGGTGTTTCTTCAACTTGAGTGTTGGCTTCACAGGTTGTTAGTGTGCAGGAGTGAACGATGTGCATGTATGTGTGATTTGTACATATGTGTGTTGGTGTGCTTTTCATGCTTGCATTGAACAGCTGCCTAACATGGATCGTTGGCAATGGCTCATAAACTGCAAAATACACTTTTACTTCTTTTAAAATGATTAAATTTGATTACTATTGCATTTTTTATTGCTTTCGCGTTAAGTGATTACGCCACAACGAAGTAATTAAACATTAATTAATGTACGTAAATACGTAATTAAGTAGCGGGCGGGCAATGAAAGGTTGTAATTATTTTGTTTACGCTTTTTTAAAATGACTCTCTCAGGCGTTGTGATGTAGTTGGTTCCAGGGTAATGAGAAAATTAAATGTTAGCTTTCAATTAAAAATACATTTTTTAAGTTTTCAGTTCAACATTAATCCATTTGGATGCTTTTTTTTAGCACCTTGACACTTTAAATTATCAGAACGTTTTGGTTTTTTGTTTTATTACATAATTTAAAAAAATCTTCCGAAAGAAAAGATTTTCTCTCAGAGAGTCGCTAATGCCAAAAGAATGATTTATAATAAAAGATGTCACTTAAGGGGGGTTTCTACCTTGTGCGGTCAAAAAAATCGATTTTTTTTTTCATGCATTTTTGGATTAATACATGATTGTAGAATACGCTCCCAAAATTTGAAGTTGAAATCTTTCGAATTACGGAAGCAATTTATCGAAACAGGTAGCGGTGTCGAGCGCGCCGAGCTGCTGAAGCAAAACTTTGAACGCGTTTTTCTCAAAACTACATTTTTTGACCTTGCGGAAGTGATTTAGGCCACACGAGTTGAGCAATAGCTACGAAATTTTAAACAGTCATTTATCAAGGTCTTAGCTATGGCACGAACTAGGATCTTCAAGAAATAATAATTTTTTCTCATTAAAAATAGAAATTTGTATTGAAAAAAGTAGGTAAAAATTGAGTTTTTTAGTCAAAATCGCATATATCCTTCATTTTTCATTTGTTTTTTAAAATCCTTAAAAAAAGGGATATTCCAGGGAACTGTAGAGCAGACGAGCTCACTCAGCACTGTACGACTGAGCAGTTATGTCAATAAATTTATATACAAGAAACCAATTTCAGACGGGCTGATGGCACAGGTGTTATGCGCAACAAATTTGGCCAAACTTAAACTTCCGGCGTTCCAGAGAGCTTTTCTCCCCAAATAGGGACCAAACAAGAACCTTGATTGGTGTTCGAACGGATCACTGTTAAATTAATTTGTCATTTCAGATAAAATTGATAACATTGTTCATAGATTTTTGGATCCAGTTCCAACTATTCTAGAACACAATCATTAAATCTTTGTGGCTTTTAAACATTTGTTCTTCTGTTAGTTGTATCCATACAGATACGTACCCAAATTTCTTTGAAGTCTTTTAATGAGGATCCTAAAAGGTTAAGACTATTTTCAAACGATTTCTGTCACATTTGTATGTACGTGGAAGAGGAAGGCAATGTGTTTCACCTTCTATGCACTTATTCTGCTTTGTTTAGAAGGAGGAAGAATCACCTGGCCAACTTCTTCTTCAAAAGTCTAGCGGACTTGGCCGATTAGACTATTCACAGTGTACTAGGCTTCGTAAGGAGCTGCAGCTGGTTTAGTGAATGAGCGGTTTTATGCTCGATTCTTTTTGGTACCATAATGGGCCCTAATGGGCCCATTCTTAGCTACCTATTTAAAGATGCAAAGGCGTAGATGAGATATTCAGAAGTGCTACTCACTTACCGGGCGAGTTTTTAATAAATTGGAGCTCGAGATGAGCATCGAAAGTATAATGTTTAAAACTGTGTTAACAGGGTCTTTCATATAGAATGGATACAACTTACATTAAAAAAATATAACATAGAAAGTGCGGAAATCAAGGCGCCAATAAAACTCTTGACACTGTCTCTGCACTTGCCGAGACTTCTTACTGACTTGGGAGCTCTTGCTACGTTCGGCTGAAGTAGGCTTTGAAACTAGGAGTCAACTCCCTGCTGAAGTTCACCTAAAAACTCTGATGCCTTTACCGATCATTACTTTAACGACTCCAAAACGAAACTCTGAACCAAAAGTGACTATGTGTATGTGTCTTTCTTTGGCCGATCAGTCTAATGTGATATCACTCTAGACCAGATTTAAGATGCTGAGACTGTGGTGCAGCGTTGGCGAGAAGGAGATGCAGTTTGGTAGAAAAATCCATACAAGGAGACAATGGTGCGCACAGGATTATATTTTCCAATACCATTTGGCGCCTACAATTTTTAAAACAAACAACTATTTAGGGGACCACTCTTAAGTGCACCACTGACGACAAAGTTCTGGACGACAAATCCTTAAATATAGAGAGCTAAAAAGACCTAATTAAATTGTCGGTTTCGGCAAATTCCCAACTGGAATTCTGGCAAAAGATATTCAGCAATTAATTCTAAATACAATGAAGCGTGAGTACCGCTATTGTAAGAATACTTTTGTTGTCATGAATTTCTTGCAGTTAATTTTTTATTAAATGCATTGCGGAAGTAATCACACCCCCCTCGGGGCGTCCTTTATTTTGAGAAGGACAGGAAAATGATTTTTATTTTTGATGTAAATTTTTTGAGTGTTTGCGGAAGTGTGCAGTCAACAGATCTGCGACATGCTGTGCAGTTCAACTCCCAGTTTTTGTTGTTGTTGTTTTCTTATGCAACTGACTCATATACATACATAGCAATGTGATTACGTGGAAATTGGCAATTTTCCGGATGATTTCATTACCAAAAGCATGCAGGAAACTCAAACACTCTGACATGCAGTTTTTTTTTGGAAGGGCTTTGGAAAAAATTTGCGCAATTTCCTTATACGCGACTGCATACCAACGAAAACAACAACAAATCGCTGTGCAAAACAACAAGTCAGATGCGATATGTTACAATCGAAAAATGTTTGTTCGAAACGAAGAAAATTGTTGTAAACATGATTGTAATAATTTTGTAACCGCGACCACGCCAACAATGTGACAAGACGACGGCTATCCAGCGAGCAGCTGACCGATGCGGCCGCAGTAGCGAAATGGCGATAGCGCCGACCAGCTTAGCCAGCCGGCCGGACCGACACGTTCGCGTCAGAAGTGAGCGGCTTGCCATGTTGAAAACAAAAAACGAACGCCACGATTAATTAAGCAACTTTGTAAAACGGTGATATGGATTAACTATTACGTCACTGTCGGATGCAACCCAAAGCGGGAATTGTTGGCTCGCTTTTTTTTCCAGCGGGCGCTGTGCGGAACCTTAGGATGAGCGATGATGCTGTGAATTTTATGGCTGTTGTTGCGATCGCTGTCCAAGCGACTGCTGGCGGCTCAGTGCGATGAAGACACATTCGACAAGCGATTGTTTGCTTTGGAGTTGCTTGACCCGACGCGACGTCAAACTGACGGCAGCTGTGCTGTGTAATTGTTGTTGTGCGCCTGATGCAAACTGGGCCACAGTAGACGGCTTGGAGTTTTCCCCCATTTGTTGTTGGCCAAAAGTCCAAAGCGTTACCTGGGTGAACAGGAGCCCAGAAATCACCTTTGAAGAGACATTTCCTTGAGCAACTTATACCAAGTAGCCCATTGTAGTTGAAGTGAACTGCATAATATTTAATGAAGTCTGTCAGTAGATGACACTGGTAGATAATTTTTGTTTTGATATAAATAAATAAATTTAAAATAGCAATAAAACATTTTATGCTAATTCAATGCGTTTTCCTTTAGCACTCACTAATAAAAACCCAGCATGCCTTTCGTTAAAATAAGGTAATATAAATCATTAAATTAATGGCTCTATTTAGTTAATGAACTGCTCGCGCTTTAAGTTATGTTAAAACGACAATAACCTCTAAACTGAGTCTTGAATGTGTCCAAGAACTGAACAGGATGCGTACGGGATAACCAGGTAACTCTGCTGTGGGTTGGTCTGGTCAGAACAAGACCTCTTTTATGGGCTCGAGCCAAGAATTGGACTGAACAATTCAAGGGTTAAGAGTCTGGTCGACAATTGGGAAACCTCAGTGCTCCGTGATAGATAGAATGGGATGACCAAATGTAGACAGTCTGAGGCAGCCTAGACTATTACTTACTTACTTAACTGGCCATAACCCTCTAGCAGGCCAATTTTGTATTGATGTAAAAAAATTACAGTTGGTTAATTTCGTCATGAGAAAGATGAAAATGATATTATTTTTTGTCTCAGGCGAATAGTTTCGTCGCTAGGTGTGTTTAAAGGTAGCCAGCCTCCAGGCGGGGCTGCCGAAAATACAGCATATTCAGGTGCATAAAAGCAAGTGCAGAGAAGGTAGGAAAATCTAAAGAAGTGATGGTAAATGTTTCGCAATGCCATTTATTGATTGTGAAAAGTACAAAAACAATCTTTGGTGTTGCTGAAACACAAATATAAGTTGCATTTAATACAATCAACCTGTGTTGATGAAGTGCAACCTGGAGATTTACAAATTGTTTTTGCCTGTTCTATCCAAAAACTTTGGCCAATGACTAATTTGGTCGAAACGGATCCCTGATGATGGTAAATTCGTCTTAGGAGGGTCTGGATTTGGGGATATAGTTGTCTTGGAAGGTCTTGCAGCCACCTTTTTTGCGCCATTTGCTTCATATCCGTATAAGACATCTGCTACTATAGTTCAAAAATCCGCCAGTTCTTCAGTTTGGCCGTGGATTCTTCGATGAAGAAGATAGGAATTCGCGAGGGTCATATCTACGAAATGATAAAATAGGCAAAGGAAGTAGCTGCGTGTCTTGAATCGAATATGGTAACGACCTAATAGGTCGTCCATGAGATCGATCCCACCCATTTTTTTGTATTCCTTGTTCACTCCTCACTGGAGTATAGGGCCTCAATAAGACTCTTCCATCGTACACGATTCTGGGCTGTTGTTTTTGCGCATTTTTGCATGTGGTATTGACAGGGGCTAGTTCGCGTAGGGTCGACATTCTCCAGGTGTTTTTTGGTCGACCGCGACTTCTACTCCCTTGCGGGTTCCAGTCCAGTGCCATTCTCGTGATGCTGTCGGGTGGTTTTCTTAGCGTATGACCTATCCATTTCCATTTTCTGCGCTTTATTTTCCTCAGAATGGGATCCTCATTGGTAATCTTCTACAGGGCGTCGTTACTAATTGTGGTGTGCCAGAATATTCTGCAGATGATTCGTAGGCATTTGTTGACGAAAGTTTATAGCCTCTGGGTGATGGTATTCGAGACTAGCCATGTTGAACGCTGCCCTGGCTATACTCAGTCTGCAATTGGCATCCTCTTCCGCTTCACCGTCAGCCTTGATTGTGGAGCCGAGGTAGCAGAAGCTGTCTACGAACTCCACGGCACAACCGTCAATCATTATATGGTTTGTGCTGCTATGATTGACTCTCATGGCCTTAGTCTTGGCGATGTTGACCTCCAGACCGACGGTGCGTGCCAGCGCGACCAGGCATTCGGCTTTGCTTGCATGTCGGAGAGTTTGTGCGAGAGGAGGCAGATGTCATCAGCGAAGTCCAAATCCTCGAGATGCCTGGTGAAGATCCATACGATGCCACGTTGGTGCAGGGTGAGTTTGCTCATGACGTGGTCCAGTACGATGGCGAAGAGGAGAGGCGACAGGGGGCAGCCTTGCCTGACTCCTGCGTTGGTAGTGAACGAATCGCTGATGTTGCCGTTGTGTAGTAGTGCCAGTTCAGACTTCTCGTACAACGCTCTGATGAGACGAATTAGTTTCTGGGGGACTCCCTTTCTACTCAATACTAACCAAATTGCGCTTCTTTTTATTTATCCCACCCATATTATAATTGTATTTTGTAAAAGTTTAAACATATATAGTATATAGAAAAATTATATAAAACTCGTTAAAGTTTACATTACATATACATACATTTTATATTCATACATTACATCTTCTTTCCAACTAACCAGACCCATTTCCAACAAGCAATAAGTACTCAAAAACGAACATATATTATGGTAAATATTGAAATACTCATTTTTTTAAAATTATTTTTGTATGGAAATCTATCTAAAAGTAAAATACGTATATTTTTCTATACCGGCCATGCCTCCTTTAGAGTATTATAATCTCTAAGACAAAGTGAATACATCCTAAGCATCTCAGTGCAAGCTATAAACAAAGTTGACGTAAACCGGCAAGACCGCCTGCAGGCGCTGTGCAAAAATGACTAAAACGGCAGCCCCGCCTGCAGGCGGTCTTGCTTTAGGGGGTGGCTGTAGGTCTCCCAATGATAATCATCACAAACAAAATCAATTATATACAAATGCAAATATTGGTTTGCTTACTGAAATTTTCTGCAGCTTCAAACTCCAAGATTTACTAGTCTTTTTATTATATGAAAAACTCATACTCGCGAAAATAATTATTTTCGTCCGAATTCGACATATTCTCACTTCAAATGGGTTTAAAACCAAAAGTAGCTCACTTATGGTCACAAAATGTATACCGTTAGTTAAAGGGAACTTTTTCAAATCATTATCAGCCATATTTAAATAAATAAAATTCGTCGCCTACTCAGCAAACGCATTTTGGTGTACCCCGCCTGGAGGCGGGCTTGCCCGCTAGAGGGATAACAACCCGTTATCGGGTTACGGCCTGCCGCAAAATTTCCCTCCAGGCGCCTCTGCTTTTCGCGCGCCTTCTCCAGTTGGTCACACCAAGTGATGACAGGGCCTCTTCAACTTGGTCCTTCCACCGGAGACACGGCCTCCCTCTTCGCCGTCGGCCTCCAACCATCGCATCGAACACCTTTTTCGCCGGAGCTTCGTCGTCCATACGGCAGACATGACCGAGCCAGCGTAGCCGCTGGATGTTAATTCGCTGCGCTACGTCCATGTGCTTATACAGATCATACAGCTCGTTATTGGTTCGTATACGATAGTCGTCACCAACATGAACAGGGCCGAAGATTTTGCGAAGTACCTTCCTCTCGAACACTCCAAGGGCCGCTATGTCGTTTCGTGTCATTGTCCATGCTTCAGCGCCATAGAGAAGCACGGGCAAGATAAGCGTCCTATAGAGTGCAAGTTTTGTCAGTCGAGAGAGGTCTCTACTTCTCAATTGCCTACCGAGATCGTAGTAGCACCTGTTGGCAAGAGTAATCCTTCGCTTTATCTCCAGGCTGACATCATTGCTGCTGTTGATGGCGATGCCAAGGTAGACGAAGTCCTTGACATTTTCAAAGGTATACCTGTCGGCCTCGACGTGAGACCCTAGCCGCTGCGAGTTCCTGCGTGTAGACAGCATATACTTCGTCTTGCCCTCATTTACCAGCAGACCCATTTTGGCAGATTCTCTTTCGATAGCCGCAAAGGCAGCGGTGACATCTCGCTTGTTACGTCCGATGACATCAATGTCATCAGGGTAGGCAAGCAGCTGGACACGTTTGTTGAAAATTGTGCCATTACGATGTACACCGGCCTTGCGCAGAACACTCTCCATGGTGAAGTTGAAGAGGTCACAGCCTAGACTATTAGTCACAGAAATATATCAGAGATAATCTGTGATATAATAATTGGGAGAAATTCGATGAGCAGATCTCCGGTTGGGCCACACACACTTCATGGGAAACAAAAGGGGAAAAATGGAAGAAATTCGATGATTACAGCAAATCTCCGGTTGGGCCACACACACTTCATGGGGATAAAAAGAGGGAAAGGGATCCGGCAGGCTTGTGGATACTGGCTTTCCAGACTCTATGAAGATGAAAATAATGTCCAATCTTTAGTGTCAATGGCCTCTCCAGAGTTCCCAACTTGTGCAGTAAAATGTTGTTTTTTGCAATAGTTACTTGGCTGCAAGTCGTCTCGTCATCAATAAAAAAAGATGGTAATTTTTTTATGGCTCGTTTATATTTCGAAGACAAATGTTGAATATCAAAATCGAAGAACATAAAAGCCCAACATCGAAAATGAAAGGTAAAGATAAATAAATGTGCACGAAGAGAAGGCCGGAACCAGTTGCGCTTTTGACCGAGTGACACACACGCCGCGACGCACTTCCACCTACGGCCGTGTCTAAGGTTGCGTTTGTGTTATGGGGTCAGCGGCAACTTGTTAGCACTGCTGTCGCTGGCAGTGACAGTGTCGGGCTGGCCATTTCTTCGCGTGCTGCCGCTTCGGCTGCGGCTGTCACTTCGGTTGCGCTTCGAACATCGGCGGCAACGTTGCATGTCGTCGTGGTATTTTACGCATGCGCCGGCCCAGTGCCTGAACCAGTTTATGCTGCGCCAAGTGAAGAGTTCATCCAAAAAGGTTGCCGCTGCATGTAGGGAGGGGAGGGGCCGAGGAGCGTTGGCATTGCAGCGGCACTTTCGTTTGCATTTGGCGTCTGCGCAACGCCGGTGTGCAGCATCCATCGATGGCGCTATAAAAGCGAGCTGGCCGCAGCGAAAAGGCATCAGTGTCTGTGTTCTCTTCGCAGCAACAGTTCGGTTAACTTCGTCTACAAAACTAACGTTTTGGCCCGTTTAAGCAGTGCCAACAACAAAATGAAGGTACGTGTACGCACGCATCATCCTTGACCGGCCGTGTGATCCTTTGAGGTCGCACCTGATTGGCTGCTTGGCGCATTGGCTACAATTCTAACGTTTGCCCTTCTCCTCGTCTCGCTTGCAGGTTTTCGTTTGCCTTCTCGCTGTAGTGGCGACGGCCCAAGCTGGATTTCTAGGATTGGGCGGCGGCGGCGGTGGCGGCGGTGGTCATGGCGGTGGCGGTGGCTACGGCGGTGGTGGTGGCTATGGCGGTGGACATGGCGGTGGCGGTCATGGCGGCGGCGGTGGTGGCCACACTATTGTGAAGGTCATTAGCGATGGCGGCGGTGGCGGCGGCGACTTTGGCGGCGGCTACGGTGGTGGTGGCGGCCATGGTGGTGGTGGCTTTGATGGCGGCTACGGCGGCGGCGGCGGCGGCGGTGGCGGAGAGGTCAAGATCATCAAGCTTATTAGCGCCGGCGGCGGCGGCGGTGGCGGCCACGGTGGTGGCGGATATGGCGGTGACGGCGGATACGGTGGCGGTCATGGCGGTGGCGGCGGCGGTGAAGTGAAAATCATCAAAATTGTTCACGAGGATGGCGGCTTTGGCGGCGGCGACGGTGGCTTCGGAGGTGGTCATGGCGGCGGCGGCGGTTACGGTGGCGGCCATGGCGGCGGCGGTGGTGGCGAAATTAAGATTATCAAAGTCATCAGCGAAGGCGGCGGCGGCGGCGGTTATGGTGGCGGCGGCGGCGGCGGCTGGGCTTCCGGCGGCGGCGGCGGTGGCTGGGACTAAGCGCACACATCACTCAGCAGCAGTCATGCTCTTGCAGCGCCATCTCTATCCATCTTAATAGACTGAATGTGCAAACATGCGTCGCACACTCGTCCATAGCTTAAGCCACAGCCCACTCCGTGTCCAGCACTCATAGGCCAACTCGCGCCGAGTCATTGCGCAAGCTCCTCCACCACACCACACCCACCACCACCCACACCCACACCCACTCCACCATTGTGATATGCATACATCCGCATCCCCCTAGCAGCATAAGTGTGAATGTATAATCGAAGTTTTGTTGTACCTGTTGAGCAGCAACGTGTGTTTGTAGACGTTGTTAATGTTGTTATTGTTTTATTGTTACCAAAAAAAGAAAACAAACAAATAAATGAAAGTAAACCAAAATTGTGCGTGTGTCTGTGGCTTTCAGCGTTCAAAGCGGCTGCCGGAAGAGCAGCATTCAAATTAAATTCGTTTAGAGTCGTCAAACGTTTTCAAAGTGATTAAAACACCTCAGCACTTCATCGGCGACAGCTACGAGTACGAGTACGTACAATACTTTCACTTTCACAAAGAAGCGTTGCATGATGTGACGTAAAGTGTTTCATGACTAATATTAAGTGGGAAGAGAGCAATAAAACCCGATGTAATGGGAGATAGTTAAAAAATATGAAGAAACATCTTGCACTCTTTTTTAGTGCTCTTTTAATCTCAAGACAAAAGTTTGGCAAATAATTTACAACTTCCTTAGTTGGGTGCAATGTTGCTTGGCTGTTCAAAGTTAGGTTAGGTTTTTCACTTTTTGTTTTATTTATTTTGGAAACCCAAGTAGATAGTAGGTGGGTCTTGTTTATCAAGAAAGAGATTTGGTTATGTTAAGTTACATTTAGTTAGGGTAGGTCAGATTATTTTCCTTTTCTATGTAGTGTATTATTTAAATATTTCAAAAATTTACAATGACTGAATAGAAATGTGCTGGAACCTAGTTGAATCTTGTGAGTGCTGTGTCACTACTGAATACTGCTAAATTCTTGCGAGGCTCAGAGTGATGGGCCCATGATGATAGATGAACTTGACCCACATTCGCAATGTCCTTTCACGGCCTTCGGGTATACCTTAGAGACGAGTGAATGGCAAACTAACCTCCTAACCTAACTTAACTCAGGTTAGCTTCGATTGATTGGGAAAAGATCCCAAGGTCAAGTTGTTCTTTTTTTATAACTATTGTGCTTAGTAAGCTAAGAGAGAAATAGTTTTACTTTATATGTTATAGAAGAATTTCTGGTTTTTCTCGAATCACGCAATTAAATTCGATTAGCTCGTTTGCTAAGTTTTTATGATAGGATTTGGTTTTCCATGTCATTCGTAGATGATTAAATATTCCAAGTGTTTCCAACTGTTGCTGATTATTTATTTAGTTTTGAATTTGAATTAATTTTCATTGTTATTACTTATAAATCTAAAGAATATTTTTGCACAACTTTGCATAAATTTATACTATTGTACACACATAAATATCACAATTATACTATTTTCACACGCGCTCAAATTAGGTGAACCGGTTGTGAATGTCAAATGAAAACAAAATCTTAAAAATAAACAAATCAATGGAAAGAAAAAACACATTTTGTATTCAGACTTTCGGTTCAATCTCTCTATATATTTTGAAATTTGCTAATTTGTACATTTGCATGGCATTAAATATGCTAAAAGGAATATCTACGCTTGCAGTTATTAACATTTATTTACATAATAATATTTAGTAGAGTAAAAGTGTTATTAATAGTTTTTTGAGTAGAAAAAAAAATAACTAAATACAATAATGTAGAATTGCTTAAATATAATTTTTAGTAGAAAAAAATCCATTACTTTTGCATCAAGTTAAAGGCTTTATTGAACTTTAAATGATCCCAATTAGTTTAAATATGCACCGTTTCCGATAACTCCGATAACTTGTTGCCATTTCTCTCATAGGAACTCTTGTCCCTATTAGCAAAACAAGACTGGAACAGTCGCTCTAGATAGAAAATGTTTGTAATCACTTGTTGGCAGCCCGGACTATAAGATGGATGCATAAGAGCCTCCCAATCAAGCGCTCGGAGCTTCTGGCGAGTTACTGCTGATGTGTAGATGGAACACAGTTCCTCTTCTATTGGCCAAATCTGCGTGATTTGTTCCATCTGACAGTTCAATTGCTGACAGTACTGGTCCTAGTTAAGAGTTTGGCCATAGAGGAACAGCCCATAGTAGATGATTCCTTGATTCCTTGCCAATCCCACCAAACACACTGCATAACCTTTTCGGCCGTCAATCGTGGCTTGACCACTGTTTGCGACGGCTCACCGTTCTACCTTTCAGCTTAAAGCTGTCATAAGGGTTTTATTTTCATCACCAGTCACCATCCATAAAAAGGGGTCAATTTTCTTGCAATTCAGTAGCGATTCGCATATAGAAATTTGGAAGTTTTTTAGTACGAAATCTTATCTTTCTTTCTATTGGAAATATAATGGGTTTCCTTTTACTACACATTATATATTTACGTACACTGGTGGCAATTCCCATAAACTCACCTAAATCTGCTTGGATTTTGTTACATTTTCTTTAAAAAATTGATTCAGTTAAAATAGTTTTACTGAAATATTTATTTTAAAATATAGTCTATAAGAACTAAAAGAAGAAATCGCAATTAAGTAACGTTTCTGCCAATTTATTTATTGTTTTCATAAAAATGGCACAATTTAAGGTGGCAATTCACATAAACTCAGTACATAAAAAATATAAAATTGCATAGAATAAAAATGTTTTCATAGCTCAAGGTACTCTGAATAGTTTTTTTAAAATAATTTGTCCATTTCCCATTACGGTTTAAAATATTTTAGGCACAAATAAAATAAGATTCTGAAGAGTTTGCAAGCCCCAACCTATTTAATCTCGTTTTTAAAGTCAATCTTTGAATAAAACTGTCGTTCTTTTGCGTAAACACCTCGAGCAAGAACCCAAAGGTGCTCGATGTGATTTAAGTCAAGAATTCGAACTGGCCAATCAAAAACTTGAATATTTTTGTCTTTGAAAAAGTTCATTGTTTTTCTAGAACTGTAAATTGCAGCATTTTCCTGCTGAAGAATATATTCAGGCGCATAAAATTCTTCTGATTATTCTATTATCATTACGTTTAAAAGTTCGCAGTAAATGTAGAAGTTAATTTTTTCAGAAACCCACGCAAAATAAGTCGTACTATACATGGCAATACCGGCCCAAACCATTATATCACCACCTGATTATGTCCGGCTCATGTAGACTTCCTTTTCAACCAACTTATTGATCTAAAAGTACTAAAAGCCGTCAGTACTATCTAAAGTGAACCGTTTTCATTACTAAACAAAACTGTTTACAACTGTTCACGCCTCTAAATAGCTTCTCCGCGAATTCTATTATATTGGGTTCAAGACCATCAGTCAAAGGGGGTTTTTTTAAGGCGTTTAGTGTAAACATCGCGGTTTGAATTTTGTAAAATTTGTCGAACATGTCGTGGCTTTATAGACAGATCGATTCTGCGAACAAACTCCGTCGACATTAGGTTTTCTTTTAATCCCAATGCCATTATCACACGTTTTTGCCTTACAATAATTTTCGTGTTTCGGTCATATCTTACGTGTTTTTCCATAAGATCCGCGTAATTTGTAATAATGACACACTCGTGTCTCAGACCTGCCTATTTTATCCGCTATTTTCCGTATGGAAAACTCTTATTGATTGAATGCATTAACTTTTCCCTTTTCTTCAGGGGGCAATTACTTTCCTCTTGGCATTTTCACAGGTCTGAAGAAAATAAAAATTTTAGTTTTTTAATATTACAAAAATCGACTAAACCAGTTTATAAAGGCATAACATACCTGAAATTACATATATTTTTGTTTCACTGATCAATTTAAATCGCTGAGTTTATGTGAACTGCCACATTTCAACTCCGAGAAAACACTAATCGCTCTGAATGTTTTGCACGATCACGCAAACTATAAAATAGTGCATAACGGCACAACTGCGATTTCTTACAGCAAACTATGGAAATGTAAACTACAACCTTTGTTTTTTAAATCATCTGCTCTACTCCCACAAAACTTTTCATACCTCAGCTCAAAGTGAGTTTATGTATGTGCTATATTACTCCAATTTCTATGTGCTATATTCTCCAATTACCTAACATACTTCAGAACAGTTAGTCGTAAGGACCATTGCAGTGCTCTCTACATGACAACAAGCTCTTTAGCTAAAATTTGGGTCGATCCGTGGGGATTTCCACAATGCGCTATGTTCCTCACCACACAACTGGCCACTGGATGGGTATTACCTGCGTTTCGGCCCACATACAAAGCAAAAAACGATTCACATTAAATATTCATAACTATTAATTAATTAATTAATTAATTTTAATTATATTAATATATATTTAATTATATACATAGTTTCGCTGAGAATACTCACTAAACGAGTGGAAGACACTTTGAGCGCATCGCCACTTTTGCCATTATTTATATACTATATACGAGTAGTATTTTAAATTTTAAACTTGTTTTTTGTTGGGTTTATTTAAATTGGATGGTTTATGAAATGCTTTTAAAAAGTAAAAATATATATTATGAAATATGTGGTGCAACTGGTTTTAGCTGATATGATTATGAATGTGTTCTGAAAGCGAAAACACCATAAAAAAGCTTACAACTTATATTTGGCGCAAAGGCAAAGTGATGTGACACTTTGGCAGTGGCACACAAGAGGCGGCATAAAATGATTTCAAAATATTTTCATTCCACTAACAGGACATTTGGTTGAGTTAGGCTTTTGTTTATGGTCAATAAATTAATTTTTTTTTAATTTTTTTTTAATTTGAGTAATATTTTTCCAGAAAATATGCATGTCTTTCTCATGTGTGGATGTTAGTAATTTTTTCATGTTTCTGAAGTTATTAATTCTCAATATAAAACAATTTTTTCAGTAACAGATAATTTCATAAAAGTAAATTTGAAAACAGAGGCCATTGTAACTTGTTGACAACTCCTAACAATGACAGTTTCATCCGTTCTTCAGCATGCATTGGGATTATTATTAAAGACATTAAGACAAAGACAGACAAAGACATTGCTGCCCATTGTACCTCAGCTATTGGGCCCCCCCCCTCCTTTGACAAGCAAGTGCCCGTGTTCACATCTACTTAACCCTTTCGCTAAAGGTTTTTAATGGGGAAAGTTAAGATTTTACATCTATCGATTTAGTCTTCTGTGTGGTTATATCAACAACATTCCATAATCATTTTTTTTAATTTTTATTACCGGACCTTATTTCTTAGAGTCTTGTCATATGAGAGCTATTAATATTAGAATTAAAGTGAAAAGTCAAATTAAAAAATTTTTTTTACTTTTTCCGCTTTATCTTTTTTACTATATCAAGATATAGCATTTCAAAAACGTGTGTACGTCTCTTTTTTAAACTTGAATAATTATAATATTAATTTCGTATTATTTCTAAAACTTCAAACTATAGCATAAGCACTAGCACCAACAACAACCACAACAACAAAATTTATTCTTGGAACTATTTAAAGTTTAGACGTCTACAAAGTAGTATGTTGCCATATGGCAACGAAATAGCGAGAGGGTTAAAGAAGATCCACCCAACCCAACTGCTGGGAGTTTCTGCGGCCTTCGATTGTCAGACCTTGACATCAAGTTTCCCAAATACTCTGAATCTTTTTTTCTGCGGGTAGATTAGATTAGATTTTAATTGAGCTAATTGCACTGAAACCAAAAGTAATCCTTTGTGCCTCCTACAAATCGTTAGAAAACATCCCCTAGACTAACCGACCTAATGAAATTTAGTAAGTCACGGGGCCTAAGGTGCTTGATATTCTCTTCTACGAGTCAGTACTGGCCCAGGTATCGTCTTCTGCGACGACATACCGCATCAGTGTGCAGTATGATGTGCTCAGGAGTCTCCTCTGCTGTTCCATGGAATTTACAGACTTGAAACTTTTCTAAACCGATGATCTATTAGTCTGACGCATTCTTCACCCCGTTTGGAGTTAGAACCTCTGATGAAGATTTTCGTTTGCCTATGACTTGACGCATTAGACCAGTCTCTGCTAGGGTACTCTTGTCCAGCTCAATGAAGGGCTTCGGTCCCAGAAGGACCTGGATGCCGCAGTTCTAGCTAGGCTGGTCTTATAGGTAATACGTTACTAAGTTAATAGTTAGGTTTCAGTTGACTTGTGTCGCATCAATTTGGCCTCTTATGCAAATTCTTTTTCTTATTGCCTTTGTTCGGAAGGGATTAAAGGTTTGTACTTTGTTACCTAATTAGTTTGAGCAAAAAATTATCAATTCTTTTTTTAGTTTTTTGGTCAACGGCCTATAGGCCAAAAATTTAAGCGTGGACAGTTTTGTTTTTTGCCAATAACAAAACTATAAACTATAACTAATTTAAGCTATGAAACCTGAACAAGTTTTAAACTAAAAACATACTTACGAGTTTTTGGGTTACTAAGTGGGGTCGCTATAGTGGTGAGCGATCTTCTATGGACATTATTTTCAAAAATTTCTTTATGTTTCACTATTTTAGGAAATTTTCAACGATCTTTATGTTTTTCAACTATTATCTACAACCTAACAGCTTTTAGCCAAACACTTTGTTTCGCTGTTTACAAATTATGGGGTCGTGGCTACAGAAAGCAACTTAAACAATACAAGACAGAGACAGACCTATTCTAAGATTTTCCCTCACGAGGCCTGGAAAAATATCTGTTCCTTGGGACCATTCTGAACTTACAAGACCATAGTTTCCATTTACGTATGTCGTGTCAAAAAGTCAAGTAGAGCAAGCAAGTAGAGTAAAGCCGAGTCCGAGTCCGAGTAGCTGTCGTTCTTCGGTGTTTGCGCCATATGGGCATTGCTGTAGGGCGTATGTGCAGCGACTATGCCGACATAGACTTTTACTTATTATTATTAATTGGGCACAGAAAAGCATCTTCGCAATGCCGGATCGTCTGTCTGCAAATCTGCTCGTCCGCGTATTTCCAGTTAAAGAGCCTTTCTAACTACGGTACTGATCAGTATGCAAATAGTTGAGTTGTTTGTTTTTTTTGCTTTTGTTTCTTGTGCGGTTTGCAAATAACCAAAACACGAAGAAACAAGAAATGTTTAAACTTGGCAGCTGCAGAATCGATCGCTGTCGCGCTCGTCGCCAATTAGGTCCAGCCTTCTAGATGTTGCACGGCATCGGCATCGACATCGGCAGAGTATAAATTCAGGCGTTCTTCCGCTGTGAAAATTAGTGTGCAAAAATCGTTCCTAGCGGTACGTTTTTCCGGACACAATGAGAGTGAGTTAACGTTGCTTGACGCGACCTCTGGGCGAGGATAAAGTGCCCCAATTACATTGGATTACGCTATTTCGTTGCAGGTATTTCTGTGCTTGTTTGCACTTTCCACAGTGTTGGCCTCGGCCAATGCGGGTTTCCTGCTGAATCTATTGGGAGGCGGTGGCGGTGGCGGCGGCGGCGGCGGCGGCGGTGGCGGTTATGCCAGCGGCTACAGCCATGGCGGCAGCAGTGGTTATAGCGGCGGTCACGGTGGCGGTTACGATGGCGGCTACAGCGGCGGTCATGGTGGCGGCTACAGCGGCGGCGGTGGCGGTGGCGGCCATGGAGGCGCTGGACACGTGCAAGTTTACAAAATCATAACCACTGGCGGCGGCGGTGGCGGCTACGGTGGCAGCGGCGGCTACGGTGGCAGCGGCGGCTACGGTGACAGCGGCGGCTACGGTGGCAGTCACGGCGGCGGCTATGCCAGCGGCTACAGCCACGGAGACGGCGGTTATGGCGGCGGCGGTCATGGCGGTTATGGCGGCGGCGGTCATGGCGGTTACGGCGGCGGCGGTGGCGGCGGTGGCGGCCACGGAGGCGCTGGACACGTGCAAGTTTACAAAATCATAACCACCGGCGGCGGTGGTTACGGTGGCAGTCACGGCGGCTACAGTGGTGGCGGCGGCTACAGTGGTGGCGGCGGTCACGGTGGCGGCTGGGGTGGCTGGTAAACAGCTTCCTCACAGTCGTTGGGAAACATGTGATAGATGTGTATTTCCTTTTTGTGGAAACGATGACGATATAGGAAATTTAAAGTACAATTGCTGTTGATTTAAGGTCACTGGACATGCACAAATAATAAAAATTAAACATAGGCCAAATGTTGTGTGTGTGTTTCTTTGAGTTGAGCTTCCGTCTTGCGGTTGCGGTAATTTTTCAATACCAGTCATTCGTTTTCTTTGTCGCGTTCTACTTTGCACAAATTGATTTTTGTTAAAAGCCAAAACATAACGCGACTTCAAGTCAAGGTCGCCGAGGAAGAGTGGCACTGTTGACGTTCTCAATGAGCGGTTTGTGACGCTGCTATGAGGCCGTGATTTGATTGATTTGGCGGCAGTCGAACGGATTTGTGGGCCGCGGCCAAGCGCCGAGTTCAATGCATTGAATTTAAATTGATGCTTCGACTTGTCAGTTAATCGTTTCGCCAATGCAATATTTTTGCCATACTTCAACGATTTTTGCAGCCAAGAGCGGTGCCAATCAATGAGCTGTCAATGAAAGTCAAGTCAAAGTTCGGTCAAGTCGGTTGGCCGACGTCTGATACGCATCACACTGATTCCGCTTTATCACGTTTTCCGTACGCAGCCACTTCACGCCAACTAATTTACTCATTTAAAACAAATAAAACCAAAATTTCAAAACTACTAAACCGAGCTGTAAAAGCTATAATGAAAACAAAATCAAAAAAGCATTTGCAAAACAAAACTGCGTTGCATGAGCCACAACAACATTTGGCCATTGGTCTGTTGTGGCGAGATCGACAGTAATTTGTTACCACGAATGCCGTTGAAATTTTTGTATACTGTTAAGTATCGAAATTAGCTGCACTGCGGCACATTGGGCCGTTGCCCAATGCGTGGCCCCATGTTTTAGGAGCAGAGCTCAGACGCCGATCGCTGCAGTTGACAGTTTATGGTCGGCGTAGAGTTTGGTGACGATGGCATCAAATACAGAAACTTGAATAGATAACACAAGTGAGTGGTTGCCGCTGAGCATCTGAAATGCCTTGTAGAATCCATGTTGAGGAAACAACAAATCTGGGTGGCTCAGGTTCAATAGCAGTAAAACTGACCCACTAATTAACTAGTTTGACGGCCTGCTTAATCAATCAACATGTTTTAAAATCGATTAAATAAAGTCAGCTCCGTGATTAGCGTTAGACCACTTCACATTGTGTCTCGAGGGCTGTTGTTCAATTCGAGCTAAGACATAATTAATTTGAAGTGGTGCGACGGGTGCGGGCTGCTCATAAGTGCACTTTTATGTGCAAGCTTTGAGTTTGTGGCAAACCTACAATAAAATTAACGTAAGAAGAGTGGGAGTTGTATGGATATTAATTATGTTTGGTGACTTTGCAGAGTAGACAACTTGTTTGGTTTTCAACAAAACTTTGTTTGAATTCAGTTTTAATATAATTTCAGGGTAGAAATCAGATCTGAATTTATTATTGAAATATTTAGTTGTTAGCATTAGGCTTGAGTACACTTGAACTTGAATTTACATATCATATCATATCATATCCGCTGATATCTCGAAAAGTACTCATCGGATTTGGCTAATTTTTCACAAAATAAATACAAAAAATATAAAATTTTTCACGATAAAAAACTAAAACTCACTAAAGCAAAAGTTGGTAGAAATACTACAGAAAATATAGATATTTCAAAATGAAAAACCGTCAAATTGACCGCAATGGTCTTTTTAGTGTTAAATCGGTGGGCAAAAATCTGACTGACTAGATTTGAAATATAATACAAAAGTAGTACAATGAAATAGATATCATAGAATAAGACTTAAAAATGGAGTGACTTTTATTTTGAAAACATATTTTGGCATTGAAAAAAATTTAATCAGCAGACGTGGTTCAGTAATTAGTATGTGGTACCACAAGTCTGATGATGATGATGCGATAATATAAGGGAGCAGTCCATTCGGATAGTTGAGTCATGAATGGAACTAGAGGCTCTCACTCTACCTGAACTTCTTTTTTTCTTCCTTCTTTGAGGAACCTTATCACACTCAATACATCGCTGACCAATATGTGCATCCTGCTTCTCGATAAGGCTGGACAGTGGCAGATAAAATGCTCTTTCCGTTCACGTCCTCCAAGCAGGATTTGCATGTAGGATCATCGATGATTCGCATGTTCTCTGGCCTCATGGATTATGTCATGTGATCGCTGCGATCATGAGTCGCAATTAATTTCTCTTCAGTATAAGAAGTAAGTCCACTCTATCTTTACTCGATGTTCTAACGAAACATTTTGCGATTCTGCAGTATTCCACTCCGAACCATTTCCCCATGTTTGCATTGCTTGTATGGTTCTTGATCCTTTGTAGAACCTCTGCAGCGTTGACGCCGATCATTGGCTCTGGTCCTACTGGATTTCTCGCTAATCCCAGATTGGCCAGTTTGTCGGCTATTTCATAGCCAAAAACATCAGATTGTTCAGGAACCTATATAAGGGTTAGCTGTTTATGTTTTGCGACAGTTTTCAGCTTTGAACTACATTCGCTTACGATCTTTGAGTAGGGTTATCTAGGGTCTAAAGTGAAGACCCCTATAAGGGTTTCTTTCGATTTTTGCTCAGTGATCCAGGAAGCCACATTCAGGATGGGATAGTCCTTCGTCTGAAAGACCGTAGCTTTCGCTCCTGTGACGTGCAAGTACAAGGTTTCTTCATCTAGGTACCATCCAGCTCCAGTTCCTTGAGAGGTCTTGAAACCATCTGTGTAGAGCCTGAGTCATGGACTCTGGATTGCTCCATTGTTCTCTTCCAGTCTATATCACATATTTTATAATTCCTTTCAAACTGAATATATGGCACCAGAGCATTCATCAGCCTTGAGATCAATTGACATTGGTCTGTCAACCGGCCGCGAGTCTGAGAGTCTAACAGCTCCAGCTCCAAATATAGAAACAATTTCCTTTCGGCAGAATGCTAACCGGATCTGCTATAAGGTACCGCATTCCTGAGTTCATCTCCTCGTAAAAAAAATCTATACGACATTATCTGATCTTATTGAAGGTCAAGCAAGTGTTTTCTAAGACGACTGCCCAGTCATGAGACTGTCGATCTGTCGCTTTGATTTATTCAGAGACAAAAGCAAAATGAGCTGCTTTTTGGAATCAAAAACATGCCTTAAAGTTCAGATGCTTGTCCAACATTCAGAGTTTCTTGCCTGAGGTACCACAACGGGCTATGTGAGTCTCAAGTCGTCAACGGCTGGAGCTGACTCTTTTACCTAACTTCCTACATGCTCAAGTCTTGGAGACTGTAGCGTGTGTTTCGATCGATCCAGCCTCTAAAATCTGCACGTCTCCTCAAACCATTTTGATGTTCAATCCAATTAAAAATATGATTTGTATAAAAGATGTTAACATTTTTAATGTTATTCAATTATCAAAATTTTTGCTAAATAAAATTCTTATATGTTATAACAAACTCCAAGCTCAAATTTTGGCTGACGCTTTGATGTGACTTTTAGCGTTAAACATTAGGTTTGTGAATACTGAAATCGATCAGCGTATTGCCACATGGAATGTAACAATCGTTTCAAACACACAAATGTCGACATATTGCAACGCTCAACGCCGGTGGTTATTGTTGTATGTGTTGTTGCTATAGCAGAGTTTGTAAGACAAGGTAATTTATTTGAGAAAAGTGAGACGATTCAGCTGGCAAGATGCATGACCCATCCAACGTAGACAACGCCTGGGGGATATTTTTATAACCGGCATTTGTTTAGAATCAAAACGAAATTTTTTTGCTGATGAGTTTAAATTTTTATTAGATGAGATAATATTTGCGGTATTGTACACTTTAAAGAAATATAAAAATTCACTATGAAGTATTCGAGTAATTTCTGCTTAAAATGTAAGTATACATTTTTCCGAATGCTTTCAGGGTGCTTTAAAAGAGTTGTTTGTTAGCTCTTAGTGTTGTTTTTATTTCATTGTCTTTGCGGTTATTCTTCGCTTAAAGAAATCAAGCTTGTTTGATGCAAATTTTTCAATGCAAGTTTTTTTGTTTATCAGTTCGAGACAATAAATATAATTTAAAGCTAATAGAGTTGCCGCCGATTTAATCTTCGAAACAATGAAACAAAACAGTAATAGTTGCTGTCGCCTTTGCGTATAACAATTGGAATTATTTTGCATTTGATAACTATTTAAGATGTGATTTTTAATGGACATCATTAAAATGTGACAACACAAAAATTTGAAACAAAAAAAAATATTGGATGAGATATGCGTTCATAAAATTTGCAATGAAATGGAGCACTTGACTAGAATTGGCAACTGTTATGAAGTGAAATACAACAATTTTGTATTGTAGATCAATTGAAGCATTTATGAGATTTTAATTGTTTTTTACGTTTTGATTAAAATGCTTTAAATATTAAAAAATGCTTTGAACATTAAAATTGATGACATTGAGAAAGTTGAATTTTATGCAAATCGATGAAATTTAAAGCATTGGAATCTGAGATAATTAAGACAATTCAGATCTAAACAAATTTGCATTGATTTAATGCCTTTTATACAGTTAATCGAATCACATTAACTACTTTATCTACTAAGAAATCTTCAATTTAAAAAATAAAACAAAAGTATACATTTCCTATATTCTTTCATTAATTGTTAGTTAAATTTCAATTTCATTTTATTCAACACTTAAACTAAAAAAATAAGGCAACAGTTTTAAACATTTTTTTATTACATTATTTACATTATTACATTTAAAAAGACCATTGACGTTAAACTGTAAAAATCGCAATCTTTCAAATCACTAATTACTAACTTAATTGCTGGTTAAAATGTATAATCTTTAGTTAATGCCAAACATTACATAAATACTTGTTTTTGTTTTGCTTTCATGATTATTTCTTTATCGATTTCTTCATTTGTCTCATTCTTATAGTTGAAATTTTTTGCATCTTTTTGTCTTCTGCTTAGTTTTATTTCAGATTTCATAGCTTCTTTCACACTTCCTTACTTTGATGATTTTTGCTGTCAACATGCATAAATTTGTTCTGTACTTTTTGCCCTCAACTCAAGATTAATGAACAAATAAAGGCAATAATGATCATAAGTATTCATCGTATCGAATACAAAAACAAAAAATTGCTTAGCCCATCCTCAGCATTGCCTTCAAACAAAAAGCTACTTGATTATTTGCTTCTAAAAGATTTAACTGATATCATTGTCATCATTTATCAAGTCTAAACATAGAACTGGCTATGCAGTGTTTCTCAAACTATTGTAATAAAGTCTAGACTATGCCAACTGATTGTTTAGTATTAAACTAATAGAATTATTCGTAAGATTAGAGACAATTAATTCCATCAATTTGTACAATATAAACGATTATAATAGAAGATAGATTAGATGGTTCAGGGATTATTTATTGTATGATAGAGATGTGGATTTTATATATGAAAAGTATTTCTAGCGTGGTAGGTAGGTAGGTAGGAGTGGCTGGCTTCAGGCGAAGTCCGCTTAGGCCATTTAACCTCGCCTTATCAACGATTTTTGAATACATCGTTTACCAATACCCGACCGGTTGATCGCTGGCCCTTCCACCGCCATTTTGAATAAAACTCACAATAAAATATTTTGTTTCCGTATCTCAGTATGTGCTCAATAAACTCTCTGGAAAGAAATTTTCTAATATTTTCCATAGTCGCGAAATAAATCGTTAAAGTTAGGCCTAGATTCAAGTTTAAACATGAAACAAAATTTGAAAACTACTTTAGAATTGGTTCAGTGAGTCGAAATCATAACTAGCTCGGATCAATACTCTGACATAAGTATATTAAACAATAAATGCCAAAAATACCACCCGGATGGGTATAAGTAAAGCCAAGGATTAAGGTCCATTGTAATACCATAATCAATCGTACCTCAATCAATTAGTTTGCTCACACATTGAACCAGTTTGAACTTCTCAAGAAGCCTAGTAAGTAGACGGTGAATAGACATTCCCTGTCAAAGAAGTAGTTAAGCAGTTGACTCTTCTTTTCCTAGAATTTTCTTACTCGTTCATACAGCTACGACAAAAATGCAGCGTGCACAGTTTATCTTTAGCTGAAGTTTGACATGATTAGAGAAAGTAGGCCAGATTCTACTAATTCTTCTACTAATTCTTTGTCCCACAGTTGCGACATTGAAAATTCTGGGGAACCTTAAACAGGTGACCCATACACTACTGGGTCGTGTAAGTAATGACAAACTTTAATTATGGCACATTATCCAGAAAAAGAAGGTCTGGAGGTAGATCTACTTACTGAAGTGAAGGTAAAATCCAAGTTAGCCTAAGTAGAATATAAGCTAAACTAGTATTTTTGTAGATCCACTTCCCGAAGTCCAGAGGTTATATAGTGGAGATGTCTCTAGTTAAGACTTGACATACGCAAAGTCCGATTCCCCGACTGATCCTTTGTTTCACAGTATCGGCGTTGAGTATTATAGGGTGTCGTAAATCTGTTCACATCTGGTCACCTATATAATCTATGGGATGTCTACATAACGATGAACATTGTAGAATTTAGGCGGGAATTGTTAAATGCAATTCGTTGGCTCTCTTGAGGTTTCACCTGGTCCACGTTTTCTATGAAAAGGTAATAATTCTTTCTCAACTTTAATTATGACACATTATGTAGTGAGAAGAGATGTTACCTTATAGAGAGATCTCTGGGTAGATCCACTTTCTGAAATTCAGAGGTTATGTTTCATATGGTGAAGTCTAAGGTAGTCTAAGTAGAATATAAGATAAAGTAGTAATTGTTATCATAGATATGGGAGTCTTTTTTATGGATCCACTTTCCGAAATTCAGGGGTTATCTGAAAAGTCCGATTCTCCTGCTGATCCTTTGTTTCACAGTATCGGTAGGAGACCCTGAATAATATAGGAACTCGTAAATCTGTTCGCATCTGGTCACCTAAGTATGTAACCTATGGGATGTCTAAATAACGATGAACATTGTACCATTTAGACGGAAATTGTTGAAGCATTGTTGGTTCTCTCTCTTCTCTCATATCTGGGCCAAGTTTTGTATTTAAAGGTAGTAATTCTTTATCAACTTTAATTATGACACATTATGTTGCGAGAAGATATGTCACCCTATAGAGGAAGAAAAATAAGGTCTCTAGGTAGATCCACTTTCTGGAAATCAGAGGTTATCTTTTGTAAGGTGAAGTCTAAGGTAGTCTAACTAGAATATTAGATAAATAGTCCGTAATCGTTATCATAAAAATATGTTTTTATGTATTCACTTTTCGAAATCCAGGCGTTATCGTTTATATCTGTGGAGATGTCTCTAGCTAAAACCAAGAAAAGTCCGAGCCTCTGCTGGTACTTTATTTCATAGTATCTGTAGGAGACCCTTAATATTATAGGAAGTCGTAATTCCATTCACATCTGGTCACCTAAGTATGTAACCTATGGGATGTCTAAATAACGATGAACATTGTACAATTTAGACGGAAATTGTTAAAGCATTGAGGTCATATCTGGGTCAAGTTTTTTTATGTAAATAATCCTTTCTCAACCTTTAATGTGCCACATTAGGTAAAGATAAGAAATGTCACTTTGTATTCACATAAATTTGTATATACATTCATTTAAATATTTTCATATTCATATCAAATAAAATTTGGCTTTTGCCGCTTAGCCATTTATGTTTCACATTTTTGAACCGTTTAATTTCGTTTTGAAGTCTCACGATTTTTTCCCAACGAAACTAATTGTTTTAATAACAGGTTATCAAATTGAGTAATGTATAAAAATGTATGTTTGTCGTCATCTATGTACGATGCCTGCGGCGAAGGTGGCCCCCGCAGTTAGTAGCTCACTACCAATGCCATACAATCCGTGAGCCAGTTGGAGCATTTGCGCCACACTATTCAAGCCATAAACCATCGATATGATCATCAATAAGCCAATTCAAGCAAAAGCGTTTAGTTGATTGTTCGCAGAACATAAACCGAACAATGCAAAGACGTCCCAAACGAACACAAATCAAAACGAGTGCTCACACTTGAGCGACAGCATAAGGAAATTATAATTAAGTAAATACATGCCAAGTCTTTTCCTTAGCTGTGAAAAATCCAAACTCTCGTGTTTGCTATATTTTTAATTTTTTTTTTAGACAGTAGTTTTTTTGCGTACTTTACAATTAGCCATTACTATTCATAAATTCGTATAAAAACGGCGTGTCGGCGAACACTGCAAATTATTCTCAGTTTGGTTCTTCGCAGTTCTAGTTGTGGAATTATGAAAGTTGGTTGGAATTGAAAGGTCAGAAAGTGAAAACAGTTTACTAATTCGATTTTACAATCTTTCTCAGATCTGTTTGTTGGTGTTGGCAAGTCTGGCGGTGGCGCATGCCGGTGGTTATTTACCGCGCGGCGGCGGTGGCGGCGGTGGATTTGGCGGCGGCGGCTTTAGCGCATCCAGTCGTTATGGATCGGGCTCGCGCCTAAGCAACTTTGGCGGCGTGGGCGCCTCGCATTCGTCGTTTGCAGCTGCCAGTGCGCCAGCTGTGTCCTATGGTGCTGGCGGCGGCGGCGGTGGCGGCGGATATGGCAGATCATTTGGTGGCGCTGGCGGATTCGGTGGCAGCACTTTGCATGGAGGCGGCAGCTCCTTTGGATTAGCTCGTGGCAGGTCCTATGGAGGCGGCGGCTCATACGGTGGCGCTGCTAGAGGAGTCGGTTTTGGTGCAGGCACCTTTGGCGCCGGCCATGGCGGTTCCTATAGCGGCGGCAGAGGTTTTGGCAGCGGCGCAAGGACTGGCTGGAATGGAGGAGCATCTTTGGGCGGTGGGTCTTATGGTGGCGGCTATGGAGGTAGCAGTGGTGGCTATGGAGGAGGTAGCAGCGGTGGTTATGGAGGTAGCAGCGGTGGTTATGGAGGTAGCAGCGGTGGTTATGGAGGTAGCACCGGTGGCCTGTATGGTGCTGGCACTGGTGGCTTTGGCGGTGCCAGTGCTGGCAGTTATGCTGGCGCTCACGCTGCCAGCTCGGCTGGCTGGTGGAATGATAGAAAATGATTTTGTAAAACGAAAATACTCCCAAAACTGTATTCATTGCATAAGAAAATAAAAATTAAATGCTTGATCGCGGCATAGTTTAAATATTTGTCACTTTACTTTCGCTCTTAAATTTCACCCAAACAAAAGCAACATTTTCAAATTATTACAAATGCATTCACATTACAACAATGGTGCAGGCTGAAGCTTATGTAATTCCAGCTGACAAATGGCCAATGTGCGTTACGGCGAGCAATCAAGGCCTTCCGTTTCAGCGGACCAGCTGTGCGGCCCACAAGATTTGCTGTGCGGTGTATGTGTGTGTGCGTGTGTGTGTCATATCTGAAGCGCAGGTGTTAATTAGATTACAAGCTGAGTATACAAATGATTTTGCTGTCATCATATTGCTGTGGTTGGAAAAGTAAATTGACAGTTTCGAGTGAAGGTTATTTTTGATTGCATATGGAAATTTGATGTAATAATGTGGGATAATCTCTCAAAGAGCTATCCATTACAATTTGTATTATTTGAGTTATTTAAGTTATTTAATAATGAAAAAATCTATTTAGTTATATAAGCTACTTACATCATACGTCTTGCTTCACTTTGAATAATATTAAAAAAATAAAAGACATGAATGTAGTTTTCAATGACAACTTTTCAATTCCAAAACTATATTTCAACGGATCATTTCATCCTATTGTTTCATTTATTAACTTATTTAACAACCCATTGCCGGGCTATGGCCTGTAGCAAAAGTTCTCTCGAGGCATCTCTGCCTCTCTCTTCTCCAGTTTATCACTCCAAAAGATTATAGGGTGTCCTCAACTTGGTCCTTTCATAGGGAATTCGGTCTACTTCTTCGCGGTCGACCTCCAACTATCTGTTTTACTTCTAAGTTCCATGTTTAAGGACTGTATCGAAAATTATAAATACACTTTAAAAATCATATAAAGTGGGCTATGCAATACTGGTTGCTTAGCAATATCGTTTTTTAGATTTGAGAGGTTCAAATTGACATTATGATTGCATCATAATGGACGACGAAACATACGTCAAATTGGACAACAAAACGCTGCCAGGACCCCAATTCTACACAGTTCCGAGAGGCAGTGAAGTTTCAAAAGCTGACAAATCAATTTTTTGCGAAAAATTTGGCAAAAAGATTCTTGTTTGGCAAGCAATATGCAAATGTGGAAAAATGTCGACTCCATTCTTCACGGACAAGCTCTTGAACGCTGAAATGTACCTTAATGAGTGCCTCAAGAAGAGATTGCTGCCGTTGGTGAACAAACACACTGGCAAGACTTTGTTTTGGGCCGACTTAGCTTCTTGCCACTATGCTAAGCCAGTACTAACGTGGTATGAGGAGAAGAACATAAATTTTGTTAAGAAAAACATGAAACCCCCAAATTGTCCAGAGATACGCTCCATCGAGAAATACTGGGCGTTGATGAAGAGGGACCTTAAAAAAGACCTAAACCGGCTAACTCCGTTAACAAATTTAAAAGAGATTGGAATAGTGTTGCCAAAATATTAGGTTCTGGCTGTGTCCAGAATTTAATGATGGACCTCCACAAAAAGATTAAAAATGTGGGTAAGCCTCCAACTAAATAATTTTTTTTGCTGTTTACAAGAAAAGACAATATGAAATGTCATTTAATATATAAAAAAAAGAAAGTCTAACTTTTGCTATGCACTAGTATGAAACATGTTTTGGTGTATTTATAATTTTCGATACAGTCCTTATGTTAGCATTTGTTAGGTGCAACAGTTCTGAATTCTCTAATACAAGTTATTCGACTCTTTATTTCCTATCCGACCCATTTCTTCTTACACCTCTCCCTGTAAGTTAAAAAAATGAGCGTATGGAGAGTGGAAACAGAATCAAATACAAACTTATTTTGGAAGCTATCAGTGAGAACAGAAAAACATATTAAATGGATCTTTTTTAAATTTGTTTTTTTGACACATTCTTCATCCTTCTGGTGCATAACTTTCTTTACAATTTTCTTTGCATGGCTGCGGAGACAATTTTATTATTAACCCTGTGTGGCGAGCATGATTCTGAGTCTCTCTTTCTCAGAGTGTTTGAAATTAAAAAATCAAAATGCATTTTACTGAATAAACAGAATGAACTTGCAGTAAGAATCTGACTAGAGTTAACAACCATTTTTTAGTAAATGAATCTGCAGGCATTGATCAGAGTAAAGAAAAATGTTTCCACACGTGACGCATGTTCAAAGCCAACTGTTGAGAAAACAATATTTTTTAACTCTCTTAAAAGTTGCAACGTCATCAAGAATGATTTTATTTAAACAAGCTCTGGTGTATAAAAACCTTTAAATAAGAAATCCAAAAAAATAACGGAAAGCCAACTGTATAAATTCGCAAATCGAGAACGCCAAATAAAGAAAAGGCCTCCTGAAAAGAATTTATATACAGTTTGGTGAGGCTCAGATAATCGACCTCGCGTTCGTGATTCTGAACAAGAATTGGGCTCTTGGAGCTGAGTAAATGAGTTGGAATTTTTAGAAAAAATTTTCAACACTTTGAACGTTGATATTAGTTACCTATGTATGTAACAAAAAGGTTTCAAAAACAACCTCCTTAAAATCTAAAAGCTTGCAGATTAGGGCAAAAATAAAAACCTAATTAACGATATCACTTCTTACTTCCATTCTCTGTTATTCGCAACTGATCAGGATCAATTTATCTTAGTCTTTCATTTAACTTAATTAGCTGTGCTATTTCTAAGTCCTATGTCTGTGTATGTTGGCAATTGTTAGACTGAGCATATATTCTCTATTCTATATTCTCCAACCCAAGTTTCCGTAATCTTCATTTGGCCCTTCAATGTTAGAATTTAAAATTTATTTAGAAGCCTTATGACCTTATCGAGACAGTTTTCTCGTCCTGAGTTCTATAGTTAGCTACAGAAAAATAACTTAAAACTTCAAACACCAACAAATTACTTGTAGTTTTGAAGAAAATTTGCTTAGTATGGACATTTTTTAACCAAAAGAAATTATAATTGCAAAACTAAGTCATTTTAAAGAAGGCTTGGCGGAAGGCAGTTAAAGATCTTGGATCTAAGATGCAGTGCTCTGTATGAGGTTTTTGATTAAAAAGAATAAATTTGTATGTTTCATGATTTTCTAAATTTTTCTATAATTTCTCTCTAGTGGAAAAATAAATTTAAAAATTCATTAAAAGGTGGAAATTGTTTAGAAACGAAGACAAGAGTCCAAAAATGTTTACATTAACCCGAATGTGCCGGAATTATTTTTTTTGTAATCTTGTGAAAACTTTTTTTAAACGATTTAACATGCAGCATAATTGAAAAATAACATTTTTATATTGAATGTTTAGTGGCGGTGCTAGACGTTACCGAGTTAAGCTGCAGACAATTTTAAAACTCACATTTCAGGTTCAAAAAAATAAAATTAATAGTCCAGAAATGTGTAGATTAAGCTTGATAAAATCATAAAATTAGCTTTACTTGCATATCTTAGGGCAATTCAATCTATTTTACATTTTCAGAACAATGTCATTGCTATTGCTTTTTATTATTTTATCGAAAACAATTTGAACTCAAACATGTTTGAGTAAATTTGTCTATTCTTGTCGATCTATTCATATCTGCGTTATATTTAAATATATTAATTCCACCGATATTCTCTTTAATTTTCTAAATGATGATTTGAATATAAATTTCTTCATTAAGGTTTTTTGGTACCAAAATTAAACAATCAAAAACTACTACAAAATAGGTTGCATTCAACTCTAATTTGATCTTTTAACTATTAAATATTAATGTTTGAATTCATTTGCATTTTTTATTAGCAAAGCGCTTCTAGCTGCTCCAATGAATCCTAGATGGCGCTGCCAAGTGGCTGAGCTTCGCTATTCAAGTTTTTACCAAAACCAAACAAAAAAACTGGTCTAAAGTTTGTTTTGAATGTGTTAAAGCTTTAACCATTGTAACGGTTTTTAGTGTTGCTTAAGCTTTTCTCATGTTTTGGTTGCCCTCCTTAAGGTTACCAAAGTTCAATGTCACGTAGTGAAGACGAAAGTGAAGTTGGAGTTGCAAGCACGCCAACAAATTTGAGGCGATAATGCGTGACAAACGTGCAAACTTTAACAAACCATACACTGAAAAATATAGTGTAATTTTTTTATTTTTGTATTATAATAAATTTAAGCTACTGCACGAAGTTAGGCATTGTTTCAATTATAAACAACGATAATGTCTTGAAATGTCGACAAATATAATAACTCACTTTAAGCACCGATGAAAGCTCCCACAGTCAGATTAAAATTACGTAAATTACAATGCATTTTTAATAATAGAAATGCATTGTAATAACATTTAATTGCATGCGGCGCATTTTCAGTGGTTGAAATTTTCCTAATCGAATTCAAATTGCGAAACTTGTACAAGTACATGATTTAATTTTCTTATTTAAATGACTATCTTTATTGCAGTATCTGTGTGTGTGTGTGTAGGTATGTCACATGTGTGTTTTGCCAAAAAGCAAGAATCAAGTAAACAAATTATAGTAAAAAAAAAAAAAAATCGTGAGCCACTCGTTGCAAATTCATTGTTTCATCCCCAGACCCCAGCATTGGCGTTGCTCGACGCTTGCGAATTGGCATAGGAACCGCCATAGCCGCCGTTGCCATAGCCACCGCTTCCGCCGCAGCCGCTACAGCCGCCGCTCGGATGGCCGCCATAGCCGCCGCCTCCACCTCCGCCCAGACTGCCGGCTGCGCTGTAACTGTTGGAGTTGCTCGCGGCGAATGAGCCACTGATACCATATCCGCCGCTGCCATAGCCGCCCTGACCGCCGTAGCCACCGTTGCCACCGTAGCCGCCACTGCCACCATATCCGCCATGTCCACCGCCGCCGCCGTAGTAACCATTGCCGCCGCCGCCGCCGTAATATGGAACCTCCTTGACGGCAATTACTTTGACGCCGCCATATCCGCCACTGCCATATCCGCCATTGCCATATCCGCCATTGCCATATCCGCCATTGCCATATCCGCCATTGCCATATCCGCCGCCGCCATATCCGCCGTGTCCGTAGTTCGAGTATCCACCACCGTCGCCACCGTAGCCGCCAGTTGCATACAGTCCGGCTCCGCCACCGCCGCCGCCAAACAGCAGCGACTTCTTCAACGCTTTCAGCTTATGCAGTGTGGGCGTTACACTGCTCACGCCCAGCAGCAGTACCAGCACTACCGTCAAACGTTTCATGCTTGTGTCGACTGATTGAGATCGATTCGCGATTGTTGACCGTTAAAAATGCGTTTGAATTCGTTCACGTTAATCCTTTTAGCGACAATCGTCCGGAGCGCACTTTGCGTATTCTTGACACTTGAAACTTTTTTGCGCAACTGATCCGTCTGGATGCGACTCCGATCGCATTTATACTTGGCCAATTCGGAATTAAATTCTGAGCATGTACGGGCCGCTTGGCTGCTACAGACGACGCGCCGGGGCCGCGGCACGAACGTGCTACACCGATTTGTTCAAAATGCGCTGCGGGTGCGCTGAATGAGGGTCGCATTGCGGTGACTCTCTCTGCCGTCAACATCCTATTGCTGTGCACTGGTAAATTGCTCAGTGACTCGGAACGAAAACAACTCCCCTGCGCGGTAGTGTGCGCTACAATCGGCCACACGGGTTGAAGAAAATTAATTGTTGAGTATAATAATTTATGGAGATATTAGCGTAGGGATCGTTGCGCGAGAGACGAGATCAAAGTACATTTTTAAATATTAGTAAAAACAAGTCTTGTTTCCTGAGATTTCATCTTGTCAGTATATTCCTAGGAGATCCTCAAGTATTTTATGTTTCTAGTTCAATTGATTTGTGGAATTTCAATGAATGATCCTAACTCTTGCTTACGCTCACAAGTATCTGTCCATAAGCAGAATAAAAAAAACCAGTACTGTATGGTTTTGATAGTCATTTAGCCTTAATATCCAGGCTGATGTCACAGCAATCTGCGCAGCCTCCGATTGGCTCAGGGTAAACAGGATATCGGCGACTGATATCCTGATACTATCGGACAGCCAATCAGCTCTTAGAGCTCTGGATGCGGTCAAAATAACATCAAAGACTGTTCTTAGCTGCAGCAAATCTCTCAACGAGACTGCCAAGCAGCTTCAAATTCGCCTATGCTGGGTTCCAGGTCATAGGGATATTCCAGGGAACTGTAGAGCGCACGAGCTCGCGAGACATGGTATTACTGAGCAGTTACGCCAAGAGATGACCACGCTCGGAGTCCGTCTTTTAACATGTAAGCTTCGTACCCATGCGAGCTCTATACACGATACAAATTTAAGACGGGTTGAAGGTAACACAAGCCTCCTTGCGCGCCAACTTTGGCCAACCTTAAACCTTCGACGTTCTAAAGAACTCCTCTCATTAAACAGAGCCCAGATCAGAACCATGATCGGTGTCCTTACGGGTCACTGCCTAATCGGCACCCATGCAAAAAGGATGAGGCTGTTTTCGAACGACTTCTGTCGCAGCTGTTTGGACGAGCAGGAGGAAGAAAGTATACCTCACTTGCTATGCAACTGTCCTGCTTTATCCAGAAAAAGGCTGACCTACTTAGGCAACTTCTTCCTTGGGAAGTCTAGAAGATCTAGCTAATAAGACCATACGCCGTCTACTAAGCTTCGTTAATAGCTCCAACTGGTTTAACGAGTGAGCGATCTGATGCTCGATCTCATGTGGTATCAGAATGGGCCGCTTGGCCTTAGTGTGCTCCTCCTGGAGTAGCCAAACCTAGCTACCTACCTACCTAGCCCTAATATGATCTAACGATTTTTGGCGTCTAGTATGTGAGACCTTCGCTATAATTGCTTTGAATTTATTGGCCAACAGTTCGTTGCTTAGAAGTGCGTCCTTCTCTTCAGTGAATACGAAAGACAAGGAGGAGTAGTCGTATCAGTGCATCAAGCAACAACCTGTACTTTAGCAGCTCCTCTTACTCGTCTTAGTTGGGAAAAGATTCCTCATTTTGAAGCCTCCTTCCGAACAACTTTAGTTCCCAAAATAGAAAACGCTCGCTTTAATAGCTTAAATTTAAACTGGCCTAAGCTGGACAGAAAGGTTTTCTGAAAGATATTTGCCCTTTTAGTGTGTCGATAGTACATTAGGTAGCGCGCTGGCTTCTCATACCACAGGCCCTAGGTTCGATTCCTAGCTCGGTCTGTTGAAACACTCGTCTACTTCTATCGTTATCCACATGAAACAGATGAGAATAGCACATATACAGAGGCAGCCACTACAACCTACCTACCTACGAGTGAGTTGGAATGGAGAAAGTGAGATGGAATGACATGGACACAGTTCGGTCGTGTTATCCGAATGGACGAAGATACTCTTCAGCTCGCATAAAGGACTTCTCGCTCAAGTGTTCAAAGCGATAACCCCTGAAAAACAACAGGAAAGAGGGCAACTTAAGATGGAAGAACAAACTATGCGGATTTGGTGAAACTTGAAGCTGCTAACTGGGGTCACCGCCAACAATGTAGAGAAAAGAGGCGGTTTAATGCCAAATAATGATTAACTGACCATTAGATCGTTGGCAGACGCACAAAAACGTCTTATTTCCAATGGCTGCTTAACCCTTTCCGACATGAAAATAAACCTGTTCTGTATGAATTGTATGGGCTGTAGTCCAATATATTGGACATTGTGACTGAAAGGGTTAAGAGCAGAAGGACGCTTATTGTGAACTATTTTACGCAATTACAACATTTTAGAACAACTCTGAATCATAAAAATCCATACAGTCACTCATGATCTGTACTGATCATCTCTCGCACTGACAATGCACACCACACCAATTGTAGCGTTCATAGTAAATTTTCACACATATTCCTATCTACTTTACAGAACTCGACTCATCTTCCTCAATTTCATGCTGCACTGAGTATAAATTATTCGTACATGCACATAGACTGGGGAAATCCATTAATATAGCTGGGAGTCATCAACTCGGTTTTAACTCATTTTTCAGTTTGTTTTTTTTTACTTTATTGTTTGTAAAAACCAAACAGTAAGACACGAACAAAGACAGTAATAATAAAATATGGCGCGTAATGGCGATTTTTATTTCTTCAATATATTATTACTTCTTTGCTAGTACTACTACTTCTTCTTCTTCTTCTTCTGCTGTTTATTGTAGAAATATCCATAAACATATTTACGATTTGATCCGCATTGGATTGCAAGCAATACTGCGAGTGAGTTGAAAAATACGAATGCGGTATTCACTACTCAGTGGCAACTCTTGTTGGGGAAATCCATACAACAACCAAATATTGGTTGATTGGAATATTTGTCTCATAAAAACATTTATTAGCTTTTCTTTGTACCTTTAACCAATTTAAATAAAACTTTGAATGGTTAAAAAAAAATTCTCCAAGTGTGATTGCACACTGTCAAAAGGGTCATTTACTTTCAAATTTACGTTGAGTTTTCTTCTTTTCTGTTGGTTTGGCATCTGTCGCCTATTGTGAATACCGCCAATAAATACTAATGATGTTGTAAAACTTGCAGTTGAGTGAATGCGCTGTAAATCAAGTCAATTGATTGCTTAAAATCCAGAAAATCTCTGCTTATTTCATTGCATTCATTCATAAAAGTATCGCTTAATTGCGTTCGCTTCTGGAGGGATTTTCTAGTCGCGCACGAATCTGTCTCTCAGTAATTAATTATTGAATTGATATAATTAACATTTTACTATTAACTTTTCTCATAGATTACACATTAGAAGTTCGTGTGTAGACATTTCGGAAATAGCAATAATGTTCAGAAATTTTTTATGGACGGGAAAATCTGCAGGAAAAAATTGAATTTAGTACAGGCTGAAAAATCTTACAGTGTGTCTGATAACAACACATCACATTATTATAGAATGACGCATGTTACTGCAGTAAGGATGTTTTCAGCATCTCTTTAACTGAAAGTAGACAAACACTTCTGTGTTTACCTATAAAAATGGTGAGATACTGTCGTTTGGATATTTTTATGTTTATTTATATTTTTGAATTAAACACAAACAAACAAACAACAAATTAGTGCACAACGCAATCGGTAGCGTCTCCAATTCCGAAACCCATCTAACAAATAACACATTGGAAGCAAAGCACGTAATCTTAGTTTTCGACACCTTCTGAACTTGACACTTCATGCTGCATCAATAAAAATTACTTTAACCTTCACTACGTAGCCTCACTTAGCTGTGCAAACATTTCGAGCATTGAGGTTATGTGTGTTTCTTTTGCTATGGAAATATATTATATTTTGCATATTCTCGCTTGCACTCAACTAACTACTTATAGAACACAATCACGCCTCTGTTTTAAACATTATTTCATAAACTGATGTTTTAGTTATTATTATTCGTGGCTTTGACATTAGCATCAATTCATATTGCACGTTTTTTTCTAATAAATTTATGGTGTGACCATACTATCGACTACTGAAATGTCTCTAGATGTAATTATTGATTGGTAATATATGCCAAAAACCATAAAATACGACTACTGAAACTTTGTGCTACATGTTTAGAACTTAATCAATATCAAAAATACAACATTTTTACTTGTCCTTTTTGTTATCTTAACCGAAAATGGAAGAGTTTAAAGTGTAAAATTAATCACAGTTCAGAGTCGGCGTATGACTATAGATCACTTGTTTCATTTTATTCCTTTTTATCATCTCTCAATGTGGCTGTAGATGGATAGATTGGATTGTTAAGAAATGTATATCGGTTTTGTAATGTGAAATAAAATTATTATTTTTTCTTATACAACGAATGAACTGTAATCAATGGTACACTCACATTTTTCATTTTGTCGAAGGCCTTTTGCCATCCTTCTGGCAGGATTCTGCGCTCATAGAACTTTTAATACTTGTCAGCAAAAAACCTGAACCAAGTTCGATTTCAGGTCATCATCATTACGGGGTAACACCACTCTAGGATTTTGCAAAAATATATTATTTTTGGCTTAAACAATACTTTGGAGTCATTAAAACAATATCCAGTTTTTCCTATAGTAAAAATCAATTTTACAAGGTGCGGCCCAAAGTAAACAGGACTTTTGCAATAGGGACGTTTCTGGTGGCGCCATCTATGTGTGAGGACATGCGTTGGAAAGGTACATCTTTCATTCACATACTGTCTAAATTTCATGACATTTGGTCTAGTAGACGCCGAAATATCCCGCTCAATGTGACAGTATGTTTTTAACTTTTACCGAAACGTTTAAATTGTTAAAGCAAGTTTATGGTGATGATTGTTTATCCCGTGGCCGTGTTAATGAGTGGTTGAATCGATTCAAGAATGGTCGTGAAGACTTGAATGACGACGAACACGTCGGCCAGTCGAAATTTGTGATTACTGACGATGCCATCAAAACTGTGCGTGATTTTATCAAAATGCAGCCAAAATCATCATTGGAATTGATGGAAATGGAATTGAACATCTCCAAAACATCAATTGATCGCATTTTAACCGAACATTTGGGTCTCCGTAAAGTGTGTTCTCGCTTCATTCCGCACACTTTAACCGACGACCAAAAAGCGCAGAGAATTGAGCACGCAAAAGACATCGTTCGGGAAGCCAGACGTGATCCAAATTTCTTGTTCAACATCGTAACCGGTGACGAAACGTGGTGCTTTCAATATGATCCCGAAACAAAGCGTCAAAGTGCCGAATGGAAGCACCCAGATGAGCCAAATCCGAAAAAAACCCGCCGTGAGAAGTCAAAAATCAAAACTCATCTCATTTGTTTCTACGATTCAAAGGGAATAATTCATCGAGAGTTTGTTCCACCGGGAAAAACAATTAACGCTTTGTTTTATGTTGAAGTTTTGAAGCGTTTGGTGCATCGCATTCGTCGTATTCGGCCAGAATATCGCGAGGAAGGAAGTTGGCGTTTATTGCATGATAATGCACCGGCTCACAGAGCCCTAGTTACGACCGATTATTTGACCAAAAATCGCATTTTTACCATCAATCATTCACCGTATTCGCCTGATATGGCTCCCTGTGACTTCTACTTATTCGGTCAGTTGCATTTGCCGATGAAAGGAAACCGTTATAAGGACGTTGAGGACATCCAAAAGGCTTGTACCAACATTCTGAAGGCGATGCCGGCCGATGACCTAAAACACTCATTCCAAATGCTTTTGGACCGTGCAAAACGTTGTATCGAAGCAGAAGGAGAGTATTTTGAATAAATAAAAAGAATTATACAAAAATAATCATCCGTTTTCTTTATTTTATAAAAGTCCTGTTTACTTTGGGTTGCACCTTGTAAAAGGTTCAATTCTTGATTTTTCCACAGCGCCACGCTCGCAAAGCTTCACACGCATTTTTCTCCAAACCACTTCTTGCAAGCTGGGTGCACAGATTAGTTGAACACTTTTTCATGGATCCATTTGACATTTTGACAGTAGCTTCACAATTGTTGGCTCTAAGATAGTGCATAGCCGTTTTTTGATTTGATGGACATTTTCTTAATTATAAAAGATTTACTGAAAAGTTTTTGGTCAAAAATTGAAACCTTTTCTTTTTAAAAGTACGAAATTTTTACAAAAATGTATTTAGAAAAAAATAGCCAATGAAATATAGATTTTAAAATGTTTTTATTTTTTTGAAGGTTTTATAATTTACGAGAAATCCGCCCCCTCGTTTAGGAGTTCAAAAGTAGGGCGATTTCAAAGCAGGGAGCGACAAGCTGATAATAATTTTGAATAAAAAAACAATGCCTCAATTTGTTTCTGTACCTCAATAAGTTCTTAACGTACCATTTCAAAATAAACCCTAACACTTGTTCCACAGTTGCGTAATAAATCGTAAAAATGAGGCCTGAAGTTTTACTATTCAAACACTTCTGATGAAAATCTGAGTCAATGTGACATAAATTTCCAACCAAACTCTAATAGCTTTCTACAAGTCACCACCAATTTGTGAAGTCTTGCATTATCGTGGATTAACATGATTCCTTTGCTGTTAGCCAATTATGGCCATTTATCTTTAAAAGCTTTCTTCAGTTTCATTAGTTGTTGAGAGTAAACATCTTAATTGATCGTTTCATAATAATAAATGATAATAAATAATGATAAATAAATAAACAAATAAATTAAGCTTAAAGTTATTGTGAATAGCTTTGTGTGTCATCCCACCAAATTGACAGCATGAGAATTTTTTAATGGAATTCAGGTTTCAATATAGTTTCTGCTGGGGTTCAATGTTATTGAAAACGACTCATTTTTCATCACTAGTGATGATTTGTTTCAAAAAAGGTTCAACTTCATGAAAGATAGATCAAGTTTCGATGCATATTGATTCGTTGTATTAAGTTAATCTCTTTCAATTCGTGCGGAACACAAAAATCGAAAAAAGTAGCAAGAATTCTTCGCTTCTAAGATCAGTAAAATCTTTTGGCCCAATTTCTCTTTGAGCAAAACTAATTGTATCCTTAGTCTCTTTTGACGGTAAACACCTCTACTGATAGGTATGACAAATGGTCAGTGTCTAATAGATACGTTTGGGCTGCGTCTAGTCTAGTCAAATATCTGCAAGCACGGATTGAAACCCGAGGAGGAAGAAACGTGCCTGTATTGGTTTGTGCACTGCCTTTTCGAAACCTTGAATTGGCCGAAACCTCCTTAAAAGATTTATTATCTTTCGAAAATGCTACAAAGGCAATCAACTTAGTTCAGATTTGATTGTCATAGAGACAGACGTATGTTATAAACTATTACACCGTGCGACAGCGGTTTTCACACCGGGAAAATTCAATATGTGCGTTTCATTTCTACATCCTTTGTCCTTTTAAAAGGACTTCAAAATTTTGGAGGGGATAAAAAATATAAAAAATATAAAAAATACTTAACCTCGTTATTCTAAAGTAAATGAAAGAGGAAAAGCTCAAGAATTTAAATAAAATTAATTTTTTATCTATTTGTAAAAAAAGGATATGAAAAAGGTCCATTGAAAATTTTAATCCTTTATATCCTTGAAAATTTACATAGAATTTTCTTGAAAAAAAAGTATGTTAAAACCCCAAATCTTCTTGATCACGTGTCAAAATTTCATTACTCTAACTTTATTATTTCGAAAGTTATTAAAAAAAAGGCGAAAGCTGCAATTCTAATGAAGTACAAAAAAATCTAATTTATTTGAGTATCAGTATTTTAAATAATAAAAAGATACAAAATCAATGAAGCGCAAATTCTCATTGAGATTTTCAAAACAAAACATTTTGTTCGAAGAAAAATCTGGTGAGTTTTGTTTTTCAATTCTACGAACAACTGGAAAGATTAAAATCTTTTAACTTGGGATCATACATTTTTTTTATATTAATAATACATTTTTTAAGTTTCCTGGTTTTCGTTACTTTGGAAACCAAAGTTAACTTTTGAAGTCTGTCACCACATTTAGTTAGGCTTAACTGATAACTGACACTGTTGCTTTCATTTGCTGCCACTAACCGACTAATATTCCCACATTCACACACACGCACCCACACAAACAAAGACTACATGCTTCGCATGCAGCATTTTGGGCGTGTTTTGTATTATTTGTATTCCACTTTGTGAGCTCAGCGCCGGTGACTAAAGTCGCAGCCAACATTGACCGAGCTGTTTGTGTGTTTTTCTGTTGTTATTGTTACCACTTTTATGAGCCATGAACGCTGAAAAGAATTCCAAATGAAATGTATTTTTAGATTCTTACTGATGTCTGTGGAAATTTAAAAAATTTTAGAATACTATGGCGTGTTTAGTAGATATGACAAAGGATGTGCTAGTCGGACAGAGACGGCTGCACTGCACTCTACCTGAAAATAATAAAAAAAATTAAAAGAAAAAAACCAAAATTACAAAAAAAATTCATAACAACGTAGCCAACTAAAAGCTAATGCAATTTTTGGAAAAACAAAACCATTTGAAAACAATAAAACACTTAAACATCAGCAAGGTACTTGACCGTTGAAAAATTAACAAAAAATTACAATGAGATTGATCTATTTGATAAAAGCTGGAACGTGCCGAACTCTGCCTGTGACTGTCTCTGGCCGTAGGGCATTGTCGTGTCGAGCAAAGACCAAACAAAACGAAAAAGCCACTTTGGCTGGTCGGCCAACGACGCGTCGTTCATTGAGCATTCAGCGTGCGTGTGTTCTCAAAACGCGAAATGCAAATCGCACCTGGCCGGCGTCTAACCAATTGTCGGATGCGTCGACATTGGCCGCTGCGGCAAATCTAGTCGTGATCCAACAGCGCCACTGCCGCCGCTGAAGAACATCTAAACATTTGTACATTTCTGTTCAAAGCGCAGCGAACAAAATTACATTCGTCACAGTTTCGTAAGTTTGTAGAGGCGCAACTTGAGCGCTGAAAATCGCGTGCACGTAATTGGGCATCGCTACGTGTCGATCTGTAATTCCGAATAGTTTGAACGCTCCGGTCGGTTTGCTGACGCCATAATTAAAAAACAAAATTGTTTGCCCGATGTTGTTGTTGTTGATTAGCGCCTGAGAATTTCCCACTTATTGGCGTAATTTCCAATTACATTTGAGGAAAAAATAATTGCGGCGCACAAAAACTCCACATTTTGCAAAAGACAAAACAAGAAAAACTGAAGTTTTGTGAAGAGAATTGCAAATGATTGCAAAATGTTGCGTACATTTTTGGAGCACTCTACGTGCGGGCATAGTGGTTAGTGATTGTCAGCAGATGATGGATTAATTTTTAGATAGATTAAATTAGTAATTGGCAGTGGATATTGGATATAGTTGTAGATAGCTTAGATCGATTCGGGCCACATTGATGTAGTCGTACAAGTGTTTAATTTTTAAATTTTCTCAGTTATTAATTTTGAAAACAATTACACTAATGGTTGGTTTCGAATGCTTCGAACAGAAGATAAGAGGGCCTTGCCCTCCGTCAGGAAAGCGACAGAGCTTGCCATATCACAACTACGCGAAACTCTGCAATCAATTTCTACGTTGATAGCCCAAGAGCAATGAAGACAGAAGGTATCGTGCTATGAATCTTCCAAAAATGTTCTCAGCTAACGGGCAGTAATGGAAAGACTGCGTATCTATTGGGTACCGCGCACGAAAGGAAGAAAGAGCACATGAAATAGCTAAGAATGGAGCCTGTCTCCCGATTGCGCGGACCTCTTACCCGAAGTCCTTGCAGGTAATCTATAAAGACCTGGAGAACAAACAAAAAACTGTTGGATAGATGCTATTCTCCACATTGGCCAAGAAGCAGTCCCGTTATGATACCATATGCAGCTTTTTCTAAGATTAGATTAGTTTATCAAACCATTTGGTCGATGCTATGAACATAAGCAGGTCTTTAACATCTATATAGGATATCTCCGCGAGGTTTCGTAGAAACCGTTGTCCTGTACTTTCAAACATCCTTCTACTAAGAGCTGGGCAAACTTAAGGTAGAAACATTTGTAAAACCGCGAAAATCATATTTCATACGTACAAAGAAAAGTACACCAAGTAAAACCGATGTTGGAAGTCCATGACCACAGGCTAGGTAGGGTGTAAGAGGAACTCTGGAACATATTCTCCACCTCTCTGGAGAGTAGGGTCTCTGAGGTCTCTGGGGAGTAGGGTGTTAGAGGAACTCTGGAACATAATCTCTGCCTCTCTGGAGAGTAGGGTCTCTGAGGTCTCTGGGGAGTAGGGTGTGAGAGGAACTCTGGAACATATTCTCTGCCCCTCCAGAGAGTAGGGTTACTGGGGTCTCTGGGGAGTAGGGTGTAAGAGGAACTCTGAATCATATTCTCTGCCTCTGTCCCGTGCTCTCAAGATTACGATTGAGTCACTTGGGTACTACGTTGATTGAACGACTGGAAAGGCCAGCGCCCTACTAAAGTTCTCTACAAGAGTTCGTAAATTTATAAGTCTTTACGGTTACTCTTAACGTTAAAAACGTCAATCAGGTAACGTTAACGATTCGAACGGAGTCTATGCGAGGTCTTAGGTCCAGCCTAACCTAACCTACTTGCAGAAAACCACTTTGGCAAAAATGTCTATTAAATACCAGTTAAAATACTTTAAATTTAGTTATGAATGAATGAGGGCTAATGAGGCCTAAGAATTTTAGGGCTAAACAAACTGTAATTATTTTAATAAGTGTCTCTGTCGGTAATAAGTGTCCAAAATTAATGTTTATCAAAATCGTAGATGATCTTTAATCGAATTGAAATTGCATAGAAATAGGTCCATTGCCTTTATTCATTGGCACATTATTTATATAGCAGCCGCCGTGGCTCAGTTGGTTAGTGCGTTGGACCGCGAGTCGAAGGCAGCGACCCAGGTTCAAATACTGCCTGTAATAACACCTAAAAAATAACGGGAAAAACTCGTTTTATGAAAAAGCTCCCAACCTGCCGTTCGGAACCGGCATAAAACTGTAGGTCCCTTCCACCCGCGTACAAATTCACACGCACAACACGGGTGGTTGCGGGAAGCTAGGCCTTAGTCTCGCGTAAGCGGGCTGTCGTGCCAGTCAATTATTATTATTATTATTCATTATTTATATAGAGTCGAATCACTGTGGGCCTCGTCTTGCCTCTGAAGAGGTGGTTCCCCAAATGGTTAGGCTAAATGGCCCACTATACTATTCTGTAGCCTCTGGGTGGAGGACTAAGAGTAAAGGATCTTCCTTGAGACCTCTTTGTTGCTTAGTGTTAATAGATAGGCAAACCCAGATATACTGTCTCTTTTAATACCCACTGCCAAAGTTGCGGGAAAATCGATGGAGAATAACATCTCCGTACTTTGGTCGTGGTCGTAGCTCGAAGAAGACCTCGCCCGGACTACATGGTTCCCAAAATATCTTGTCTGTGTCTACAAGAAAACCCAACTAATAAGCAAGGACACCGGATCGAAAATGAAGGGAATTGCAATGGACCCAAGAAGATCTCCGAGTGCGAGTGCATGCTGCAAACAACCCCTACCCCCTCTGTAACCTATCCCAATCCTGTTCGAAGAAGACTTAATGCCATTAAGTTTCTGCTTCTTGCGGACTTTATCAGCTCTTTAAAACCGAATTAGGTAACTTGATCAGGTTCATTAAGAAATCTAGCTGGTTTTATTTCTAGTTCGTCTAGAGAGGTTATCAAAAATTGGATTTTTAAGACCAAATTCAATCGCAGACTTTGGTGTAGAATGTTCCTATGTTGATTCTATGTTTCATTCTTATTTATTTGTTCAATTCTTCTTTTCGCTATTTTGCGATCACAACATGTTTTTCTTTTACTTTGTAAATTTTTTATTACCTGCTCAAGTCTTAAGGAATTAATTGGCACAAACAGTTTGTTATTCAGTGTTGTTTTGCTTGCGGTGTCTAACGTCGTCTTCGGTATATATGTAAATCAGTTTGAAAAAAACTATTAAATTTGTTCATAGTAGAATACATCCACTTATTTATATATTTGCAGTCAATGAGTTGATTTAAGTATTTCAGTCACGAATTACAAAAAGCGGAAGCTACTTAAACTTGAACTGAGTTTTAACAACATTTTTAACAATTAACTAATTTTGTATACTTAGCACAGTTTTGCTGCTTAACACACATTTGCGTGAACAAATGTCATATCTTTGTATGGCAAATATAAAATTTTAAATAACGAGATTTCTCAACAACTCGTTTACGCACTGCTTTTAGTTTTTTCCGGCACATTTTCAAGCCTATTCGTTCGGCAATTCGTTAAGATCGAAAATTTCTTATTTTCGCACACGAACTCGTGTTGGAATAAATTTGAATGTTTACGAGCTGAAGCATAAATTAGTAATTTGGTTGGATGCGAGAAGCAAAAAGGGTGTTGAAGAACAAGTCGGAAGCATTCCGTCTATGTCGGCGACACAGCGTCTCAGCATTTGTTTGGTGATTTCGATGCTCGAGTTGAAACCTTGTGCCACGATGATCAAACAATGACCCCAGCACACGTTACACAGGTCAACAAAAAAATTTAAATTTTTCGGCTCTTTCTTTAAAGATGAATTACTTGTTATTTACGATGTTAAAGTTCAAGATTTTAAAAACCAGAAATGAGTAACTCGTTTTTTAGCTTAGGAGATGGAAAATCTTTATAGAACTTGTCAGTTTCGTATCTATCAGTCTTCCGCATTTTAATAGACTAAAAACCATCGCCTGTGTGGTGATTTGCCAAAGCGGTCCATAAAATGGTCTCTTTTCGTCCTCATGAAGTTCCTGTCTAGTCCTCCCGAGGTCTGTCGTAATCATTGACATTATCTAGAAGATTTCGTTGACTAATGATCCACTCGTTTTATTATAGTTTCAAAGAGTACTTTTCGATGACAAGTACATGTATCGATTAAATACTGCATACATTTCTTATTGAGTAACTTCCGGTACATACTTCTAATACTTTTCGATATTTATTAATTTTCGATAGTTGAAAAACCAAATTTTCCATTTGAAACCATTTTTTGAAATTCACACACAAAATGTTGTATGTTGACCGGTGTTATCTATCGACTCTCTGGTGGCCACTGGTTCACACATCTGCGTGACCCTTTCGCTCGCTGATGCTGCTTTGTGCATTGGACGCGGCGCCTAAGCAAACAAGCTACACATTACATTCGAAATCAATCAATTAATTCATTAATTAGGCAACTATGCACAAACACACACACACATGTCTGTATGTATGTATGCGTCATGCAAATATTTGCAATAGATGTCAAAATTTGTCAATGCAACAACAGTCAACAGCTGTGAAGGGCAACTGGCGCACACAAAACAGAAGCATGAAATCTGTGGTCAAAAGCAATAACCGCCTAAGTCGAAAATTGCTGTTTCGAGCAATCTCGTTTTAAAGTTTTAGCGCGTAGTGTATTCCTTATGGGAATGCGAATAGGTTTTTATTAATAACTTATTTTATTTTAAAGTTACAAACTCCCCGATTTTACACAAACGTAGAGCACAGTCAAGGGAACGTGGTGGCATCCATAACTCAATTTCTTCTTAAGTCGACTTAAGCGGTTAGTGCTTTTGACCACAGAAATTATAATCAATTCGCAGGCATTATTTTTAGTTATAACAGATTTGATTGGATGTATTGTTTTGTTTGCTTGCAGTGTTCGATTCAAACGAAGACAAAAAGTTCATTCATATCGGCTAAAACGTCATCAATCAACGATTTCATTCAAAGAAACCAAAGCAAACGATAAGTTGTCGGATATATTTGTGTGATCAGTGTCTCAATTAGACGCTTTTGATGATTTCCCTGGCGGGATGACATCGTTGCCGATGACGGCGACGATGGCTCAACCGTTTCTGGTGTTGACTGCGCATGCGTACAGAACCGGTTACGAAATACTGACGTTGTACGCGCGCGCTTTCATTAACCAACAAACATACATAAATACAACTCGCCAATGCAACAACAATGTCAGTTAAAATTTTTTTTTTATACACTCCACTGGTTAGAATCGGGTTTAAAAAATTAGAAAATTGTTAATGGTTTTGACTGTTGTTGCTGCAGTTTTTTGGCTGCGTTTTTCAATGCCCATGACACAAATTTTATGCGAAAACCCATAACTCGAAAGCGATAAGAGTTATCACAGTAAATGATGGAGAAATAAAACAATTTACTGTCATTGCAAATAAAGATGAAATTTTAATAGTAAAATGGTTTCTGTTAGTGTTAAAGATTTTCCATAAAAATTATATTGAAAGCTTTATCGAAAAGCATTATCGAGAAAAAATAGTGTGAACAATTTATTTAAAAAATTTTATCTAATCTATCTAATTGAATGTATTCTAATTTAATGGAATCTAATCTAATCTAATCTAATTTAATTTAATTTAATTTAATTTCATTTAATTTAATTTAATTTAATTTAATTTAATTTAATTTAATTTAATTTAATTTAATTTAATTTAATTTAATCTAATCCAATCTAATCTAATCTAATCTAATCTAATCTAATCTAATCTAATCTAATCTAATCTAATCTAATCCAATCTAATCTAATCTAATCTAATCTAATCTAATCTAATCTAATCTAATCTAATCTAATCTAATCTAATCTAATCTAATCTAATCTAATCTAATCTAATCTAATCTAATCTAATCTAATCTAATCTAATCTAATCTAATCTAATCTAATCTAATCTAATCTAATCTAATCTAATCTAATCTAATCTAATCTAATCTAATCTAATCTAATCTAATCTAATCTAATCTAATCTAATCTAATCTAATTTAATCTAATCTAATCTAATCTAATCTAATTTAATCTAATCTAATCTAATCTAATCTAAGCGAATCGAATCTAATCTAATTGCACCAACTCGGTTTTAAAAAACAATCTTTTGATTTAGGTATTTAAATAACCACCTGTCAAAAGTATCAATGAGTTAGAAGTGTCAGTTTGTCTTTAGAATCCTCTGATATAATAAAAAAAAAAACAAATTGTTGATAGTCCCACTAACTCAGATTGAAAACATTGTTCTGATTTTTGTATTTAAATTCTCCAGTGTCAGAAATGGCTTCAAAACGTGCATGGGAATTGTACAAGAAATCTGCTTTGTAACCGCAGACATTTTTTAATCTCGTTTGTATAGCAAACTTGTAGGAACACACGTGCCCCTTCCTGTAATATGCGATCAAGATCCACTGAAAAATCGATTTAATAGTCATAGATATAAGTCTGCGTCTTCTGGATCCGATTGGGTATCAACCACACAGGAGCTTTCGAAGTAGGTGAGTTATTGTCGAATTTAGGTATCAATTGTACTGGAACACCGACTAAGAACTGATTGGAATATAGGCCTATCCTGTCTTATTTTAAGAAGGATATCATTTTAGGAAATGTGGAAATTGTGATAAAGTGAGATAATCAGCCAGGTTCTAGATTTCACTTTCGAGTGAATTTGAAATGAAATCACTTCAAATTCACTTTTTGGTGTTCTACATTTCACTTTCACTCGCTCAATTCCACTCGTTTTTAAAAAGGAATTCCGAGTTATTATTACTTAATTGTCTATATAGCCTAACAGTGGATTTTGGGACTAGACCTACTACCAACATTTCAATTAACTTAATTCAACTACATTTTACTTCTTATATGCGACTATTTTGTAATGTAACACAAACATGTTTTGATTCTGGTAAAAAATCGCGTGAGCCAAGAATTTTATATAATATTCATTCAACTTGGGTGCTCATTTCCAATGTCCAATGTGCATGCCTTCAAAAAGTTGATTGTACGCAAGTTTAAATTTTGATAATTTCACACATTCTGTTCTGTTACAAACTTGCGTGATTATTTCATGTCAATCTTCAGCATTTTTGCTGTTGTCTTATGTTTGCTGTCTTAAGGCTTTATTTGACATTCACACATGTGTCGCGTTGACTTAAATTTAGTGTGTTTACTTGTACCGAACCAATCTGATCCATTCATCTCAATCAACCATGTCGCCGACACTGAAGAATATCTTCACGTACGCAATGTTCCTCCAACATATGAACAGACATATACACTACATGGATGTTCGTGTTGCGTACTTGTTGTACTGTACCCATGTATGTACATACTGCACACAAGTTTATGTTCACAATTTGACAAGGCTGTTTATTATACAAGTTTGGTGTCGTCGGTGTGCAATCACTGTGATTTGTGTTGACTGACAAAAACGTGTCGCAACCGCCTAAATTTTGACTAGTTTTTAATGCTTGAAGATGGGCAACGTGACCTTGACGCGTGTTGGGTAAGACACACCCTTCGATTATGTATTTTAATTTGCTTAAATTGGCTTAACAATCAGTTATGAGTCCCTTTGTCCAGGGAGCCAAGTTAGGCTCATTCGAAGAGTTTGTATTCTTTTAAGATTTTTAATATAATGGCTTTTAGTTCTTCTTCTATTTAAGAAGAAGGAACGTCTCGTTTTGTTGTGCCGCGACAACCACCAACACTTTTAAATGTCACTTTAAATCTCTCTAAGTAGCAAATGTCACTGTCACTGTGCCATCAATCAGCGCTGTCTCAGCAATCAGTTAATCGCAAAGTGAGTGCTGATTAAGTCAGCTTTGCTAATGGACTCGTACTTATAAGCGTTTATTGATGGTAACAACGCTGTGTCTGTATCGCCATTTGTCTTGCAAACATTATCAATTAAGATTTCCACCAACAACTGCTCATCTGCTGGCCAAATCGGTAAAGCAGTCAGAGAGTCGTTTCAGCACTCAAATCGATCAAGTCTCGCACTCGTCCGGCGTTGGGTGTACGCGACACGCTCTTGTTCTGCTGTTTGGCCAACAAATACGTTAGCGAAAATGTGGGTTATTAAAATTTGTCGAATGAGCAAATATTAAATGAGAAAATCAAAGCACATATCGTTTAATTAGTCGAGATCGAGCTCGAACTTGGCAGCTCGTTGGTGCGCATGCGTGGCAGTTGCCTTATCAGCGATCGACATAGGTTCTATACATAGATTGTGTGTGTGTGTGTGTGTGTGTGTTTGTGTTTGCTAGAAGAGGGCCGCGGCGCCGTCGAGTGGTGCTATCGATTTCCGATTTTGTTGGCCGACTATAAATGGGTTTGTGCACGGCGCTACCCAACTAGTCTCAGTTAAACGTCTACTTGGATATCGCCAATCTCGCATTGTTATCGCTATGAGACCGTTCGCTTGTCTCTTGGTCGTACTGGCCGCACTTATTGCCTGTGGCCAGGGCCACAGCATCCAGAAGCGTTCGCTTGGTTCGCTGCTGGGCGGCGGTGGTGGCGGTGGCGGTGGCGGCGGCCTGGGTGGCATCGGAGCGCTGCTGCAGCAGAAGCTGGGTGGCCTGGGTGGCGGTGGCGGAGGCGGAGGCGGCGGCGGCGGCGGTCGTAGCTATGGTGGTGGCGGATATTCTGGCGGCTACTCAAGCGATCATGGCGGTGGATACGGAGGCGGCGGTTATGGCGGTGGTAGCCCTACCAAGATTATCATCGTTGCTTCCGATGGCGGTGGCGGCTATGGCGGTGGCGGTTATGGTGGCGGCGGCCATGGCGGCTGGAACGGCGGTGGTGGCGGCGGCCATGGCGGCTGGAGCGGCGGCGGCGGTGGCTGGTAATTTGCTTCCGAGCAGCCAACCCAGTCAAAAGCAACCACAACAGCACAACAACAATCAAACCAGCAACTCCACAAAGTCATCAATTAGAATTTGTTAGCCTAAGAAAACGCTCTAGCCGTAAGTTCATCCAAAGAGACAAACTCTAGTACGAAATAGACAAGGAAAAATAATGAAAAAAGCCAAATAAAATATTAAATATTCCAAAACAAGTTCTGTCGCATAATTTTCTAATTTGCAAAACCAATTGGCCGGGTCGTTATTATCAAAATCAACCCAACATAGTCAGCAAGGTTTCTGCCCGAAACTGTTACAGCAGATGTTAGTGTTGTTGTTGTTGCAAAATTTTGATGCTCAATTTGAGCTATTAAATGTTGATAATACTGGTAACGGACGAAGCGTTTCTTTGATGTTTGAAAGCACGCGCGGCGTGTGCGTTTTGCATAAATTACAACTACAACGAAAGCCAGTTGGCAACAAGCTGCCGGCGACAGCATCCAGCGTAGGTTAAGAATTTTTAATATTAAACAAATTTTTAAATTTTTGCTAATGAGTGTAATTGTTTGTTTTCCGCATTGGCAAATCAATTGAGCGCTCAAATGATCAATGAAGGTTTAATTTTTTAGACAAAGTGTACAATAAACCGCAGCCGAGTTATTTATATTGTTCCGCTTCCTCAAGCTAATCAAAGCGATAGGCCAAGGAAACCTGAAAGCTGCCAACTGTGCTAAATATTTCCTGCATTAGTGGCTTCATTTATGCGAATTAAATTAGTTTTAATAGATTTCAGCTCGAGTATTGATGAGCGAAACTTGGGCGCACGCATACGTCAAAAAAGAAACAGTTGCGGTGTTTATAGTTCAAATATTTGTTATTCAAATATTTATATGTAGATTAAAAAAAATATTAAATTTTTTTAAATGTTCAAGTTGTTTTATTGTTCTCTTCTTTAGATGTTTAAAGCGAAATTGTTACCTCCCTCGGGTGCTTTAAGGGGGTATTCTAGTCTAGAAATTCGAAAAAAATCGATTTTTTTAAATTTTATATTTTCAAAGTTTAGACCTTTAAGAATAAGCCTCTAAAAGGATTTACGGAAATTCGAATTATTTTCTGAGTTATAGTTAATTTTGTGACGCGCCACTCAGACTGTCCGAAATGAGACTGTAAACTTTAAACACGTTTTTCGTGAAACTACTTTTTTCGATACGGTTGACATGATATCTCAAGTTCTAATGCATTGATTTTCTTGAAATTTGTAACAGATTTTCTTAACTCTTTCCGGTCAATTTCCACATTTCTTGAGATAAAAATTGTTCCTTCAAAATATTGACTTTTATTGAACATTTTAGCAATAAAATACAAAAAAATTTCAAAAAAATTATTTTGATTGAGAATTACAGCTTCATCAATTTGGTACGATATATCGTACAATGGTCCGCAAAGGAATACAAATTCATGAATTTTTGGTTTCGGTTTTTTAAGTTTTATGAACAATTCATTGATTTTTTTGATAGAAAACATAAATTATAACAACAAAAAATCAAAACGTGATTTCATTTTGATCGAAAGTTATATAAATTTTATATATAAACAATTGATTCATATTTATTCGGCCTTATATAGCCATTGTTGTTGTTGCAAAGCCTTTTTCCTCTCAATAAAACACAGAATAAATTGAAATTCATACAGTTTTACAGAAAGGCGCTGAATATAGCCGATTCCTGTTATAGTAGTGGGAGTGGCAGGTACGCATGTCTAACCTTACACAACCCGTGTCTGCCCAGTAAAACACAAAATCGTCTAGTAATTCTTATTTTTAATCGAAAATTGCCGAATAGTCGAATTTTATTAGCCACGTGGTTTACAGATGGGCGTGGCAGGCATACAAAAGCAAAAAATCTGTTACCAAACCTATAACTTTAAAATAATGCAAACATAACTTGCAACCTTTGCTTTCCATTTGTACGATATATCGTACAAATTCAAATTTGTACGATATATCGTACATTTGATTTAAGTGCCATTGTACGATATATCGTAAAATTTTTTTAAAGACTCAGGAAAAATGTTTAAACTCAAAAAATGTTAAATTTATTAACTTTTATAAATTAATTGATTTTTAAACTTTTAAATGTTTATGTTTTTTGTTACCGAAAAAAATTACCAACCTAAAATTTTCCCTGCAGAAGCTTCGTCACTTGTTGCTTGCTTAACTTCTTGCAAAGAACGTTTTACAAAACAAACAAATACTGTGTAACCACCACCACCATGATTTATTTTTCTAAACAGAATGATAAGGCACAGCCTACTTAACAAATATGAAAAAACCGTTTCATGAAATGTGCGCTCGCTGTCAAATGAAATTTCCTAGAAAAATGTTATTTTAATTGTACGATATATCGACCAATTTTCCGGAAAGGGTTAAGACTATCAAAAGTGTCTCGACGTAGAGGTTTTTGTGATACGTTTGTTTTTTTATTATTTTTAAAAAATTGCCAAACTTGAAAAAATGGAGGCATTCTTTATTCTTTATTTTCAGAAAGTCGCCATTTTGTGCAAACATTTTTTTTTTCAAATATGCTACGTCCAGATAATTCTACATCCTCCACGTTCTACATTCCACGTCACCCAGGAGACACCTTTTTTCGTGAGTCCCCACTTTGCCGGCCTTTACCGACTTCAATTTTGAATTTTTTTCCAACTATTATACATTTTTATACTTTTCAAGTATCAATAAAAAACTGACAAAAACATGGATACTAAAAATCATTACTGTTTTTTATGACGCGCGTAAAATCAACTCAAAATCGAGCCTCTAGACTAGAAAACTCCCTTTAATCATTGCTTCCACTATTCATTGCTAAAGCCCTTCAACAAATTATGTAAATCTTGATTTTCAGAAAAGTTTATTGGCCTTTACATATGTAAATGAAAGGTTTGAAATGTTTTTTTGTTTAACTATAGTTCAAGTATTTCTCATCGCTTCGAATATGCTTCTATTGCGTTTGGCTTCATAGACTTCATAGGCGCTCGGCTCGTTTGACAAATCTGTTTGATGTTCTACCACATAATGCCGAATACTACCGCTACGTGCGGCCAGCAGATTAACGGTGTCGTGATCCGTCAAAGCGGCCACTGTGGGAATGGCAAATTTGCGCGCTGTCAAGGCCGTCGTTAAGTGACCGTACAAATTGCGCGCAAATGTGTTCAAGTCATTAGCGGCCGCGCCACTGACATCGAGCCAAGGACGCTGTAATGCATGAAAACTGTGGTCAAAGGGCAAACGCGACGGCAGGTTCGAAGACAGCGGTGCGCAGCGAACTTAGGCAGCAAACGGCAACAGCGAAGCGAAGTCAGCGCCCGATGCGTCACGATGAGCCGGCCAGATGGAATTGACGCGTCTGACTTGTGTTGCCAGCGACGGCAAATCTCGGTTGCACAGTGCAGATGCGGCGAGTGCAACGAGCTGCAGTGTGGGCAGCATCTGCGGCGAAATGGGCGCGTGCGACACGCGCGTTACTTTGACAGACGTGAGTGTGACGGCGTTGGGCGGGACGTGTGACATTTATACGGTGTCTGCTTGATTGACGGCAGCAACTGTGTGCGATATTTGCAAATCACAGCAGACATTTGTCAACAAATGTTGTTGCAATTGAATGTTGTTGATTGCGGTTGGCTCTTCTTCTGGCGTGTTTGCAGCTAATGCAATGCAGTCAAATTCAATCTGCAAGTGCTGCAATTTCGTCATGCACTGCACTGCTGATTGTTAGCATTTTCCATTAAAATTTCCCATTAAAGTCGGTTTGATCGAATTGAGTTGAGTGAGTGGCAAATTGCAGTGATTATCGCACCTCGAAAGCGAAAGCGTTGCCGCGCAAGCGAGGCTGCAGTGCGCTTTAAATTTGGCTGCAATTGAACTGGCATTTGACATCGACCGACCGACAGTGCGGTGCAATTTAGCAATGATGAATGCTCCACTTAATGCTCGCAATTAATTTGTTCAAACTTTGCGAGCACTTTGGGTGGAAAAATATATTTCGTCATTCGATATGGTTGTTCGTTTTCGGTTTCCTCACAGTTGCTAGCGCACAATTTTCCGGTATCGACCCAGTGGGGGCGTACAGGTTCGATAACACTGTGTAACAAATTAAAAAAAAATATATAATTTTTTGATTGAAAAGTTTTGAAATATCACATTTGATAAAGCAAGAAGCTGGTAGAGCTTTCTTAGATTAAAAAGAAATCATATAAATGCTCCTTAAAGTCGCCACCTTTCGAAGAACAGTTAATGTAATTGAATGCTAAAGAATTTTCTACAATTTATATACAATAGGGGTATTCTCGATGTCTTGCACGGAGGAAGAATTCGTAAAAATGCAACCGTGCAAGACTGGAAAATGCTACACATCGAGAACGCACAAAAAAGCACACATTGCAAATATTGCAAAAATGCCAGAAACAGCCACAAACTTTCTCCAGTTCTTTTTAATTTGGTTTTCGGTTGATCCATTTCCACCTGCAAGCAAAACATATATGCAAATTATATAAAAAGGTTGAAATAAAACCAAATATAAAGAAAATACGCTTGCGCACACGAAGAAAATTAAATGGCTGTCGCACAATCGCGATGTCACACACAAAACAAGGGTTTTTGCGTAGCATGACATGCAAAAAATGCAAACTTTTTTTGCTTGTATTTTGTTGTTGTGTCGTTGCTCAAAATGCATAGCCATGTCAATTATGCATTTCGTGCACGATGTCAGGGTTATGCAAGACATCGAGAATACCCCTAATTCTTTATAGCGATATACAATGACTTCTGCATACTGAGGCGCTAGGTTCGAATCCTAGCTTGGGCTGGTGTAACACTCATCTACTTCTATAGCTTTTCACATGAAGTAGATGAGAATTACAAGAATCGCATAAGTGCACTCATGGCAGGCAATGACAAAACCTCCAAAAGTGAAAGAAAAACTGCCAATCGCCGTTTTGATTCGGCGTTAAACTGTAGGTCTTCTTTAAGAGGCAGTCACCATAACCTAACCTAACCGAAATGACTTCTTTTGCTTTTTAGTCACATCTCTACAATATCAGTTATCATAGGACCAATTTTTCAATTGATCCTTTAGCCATTATTGTTTTGTGTTGCACAGTGTAATTATTGTTTGTGCTTGGCGAAAAACGCCCTCCTACCATTTTCAAGTGGAATCACTGGAATAGCCAGCAAAAAGCGGCCATCAACTAAGGCAGCTAAAGCCAAAGGTTACCGCACGCGCACACTGACGCAATCCAAGCTGCTCCAGAAGCCTTGAGTTGCCTGCACTTTGATGCGATATTCACCACAATTTCTGACTTAATTAAATACAGTTACAAAGGTGCACCAAAAACCAAAGCAAAGCAATAAAACCAAACAACTAAATTGAATTGTCAGCCGCAACGGTGAACAGTCGCCGGCTGCAACCGCAACTATGCAACTTCAAGTGGCCAGCGCCAAGCACCGTAACGTAGCTTCAGCTCCAACTTTAACTTCAACTTAAGCTTCAAATTAATGCAACAACACTGCTGGCTTCGCACGGCCACTGCAATGGCGTTTTCGTAAATTAAAAGTCATTCTTTTGAATGTGGCCATTCGTATTAAAAGTAGGTTTTTGTTGTAAGCACCACAAAGCAAAACATTAGCAAATCATGGCCCCAAATCAAGTCGACTCAACTCGTCGCATCTGCTGTGGCCGCAACATTGTTGAATGCGTTTACATTGACGCAAAATCTGGCACCTGAATTCAAAATTAACAATGCCGCCCAGCAAGGCAGAGCGAATTGCGCGTTGCAATGTGTGCACTCGTCCCCTCCCACCGCACTTCGATCTGCGTTAACTTGCATGGCGTAGCGATTTGAGTTGATCTCAAAGGCAAAGCTGAAGCTTGTTGATTAGTGCAGCTTTCTGGCGAGCTTTTTTGAATTAATTATCAATTTAATTTGTTTTTGTTTTGTTTGAAGCTTTGACTTTAAATGTACAGCTTTAGACCACATTATAATCGTAGTAAAGCTATCAACTGCATAATTTTGAACAATTTTACTGTGAATGGCTTTTTAAGAGATCGTTAAGTTTAATCCCATTAAATTTGAAACTTTTAAATTGCTAGATTTTTATAATCTTAAACATCTTACACATTGTATGTAAATGCTTTAATGATCATCAGCTTTTGTCTTTGGGGCAATTTAAGACAAACTTTAATTAGGTAAGACTGGGTTGCAGTGCGATAATTTTATGCGTCATACGTCTTAATGAATTTAGTTTATATTTTTCACCAAAAAAGAAATGATTTCTTATCAAAACTCATTTACTATTCCAATTGTAAGTACTTGAAGTGCGGAAATTAATGGGATTTCGCTAATACACTTTCTTTTTTGCTTCGGGGAAACCCAAAAGTTAATAACCTCATAACTTTGTTTATAGAAGAGGCGCCCTCTGGTGGCTAATCGTTTGAACTTTAATTAATTTTATATTTTTTGCATTGAAGCATTTTGTCTATTGTTGAATGAGTCATTGAAATCGGTTCAGTAGTTTCCGAAGGAGGGTGTTTTGTCACTTCTTTCACTACAAGTGAGAAGCAAATTTCATAGAAAGCGTTCAGTTTTGTATGGTAGCCCCTTTAAGGATCGAATATAGAGGGTAGGTTTGTTGGAAATAAATATTAAGAGGGAAAAATAAATGGTGATCAGTCTTACATTTGACATGTCTGGGGTCCATCTGGAAGCAGTGGAGGCCCACTTTATGAAAACAATCATTTTGTATGGCAGCCTCATCAAGGGTTAAAGATAGGGGGTAAGTGTATTCTGAAGAAATGTTCTAAAGATGAAATTAGTGGGGGTCAGTCATAGAAATTAACCCTCCAAGAGCAACCTCTGAGCAGCTGTGAAGTAATTTGTATAATTTTCAAGAGTTTTTTTGTGAATTGTGGCTGCTATGCAAATTTATCTCACTTTAGCCGCTGCACAAGTTAATTTTTTCGTCAAAAAGAGAGATGTAGATGGTGTCAGAGTTTTGTTATTAAAAAAAAATCGTGCACTAAGTCAGATCTATTGTACATACGAGCATATAACAGCACAACAGACGCATAACGAATCTAAGGATCAGCCTCCCGCAATCATTCAAGTTGTGCGTGTGAATTTCTACATAGATCTTATTTTTTTTTGTTTTCTTCCGAATAAACCTGGCCGGAAGCCAAATTTTCGTGACCCTGATCGATCGGATTCATTCGAAATCGGTCAGTTTCAGTCGATGCCTCTACCAAAGAACGTCTTAGCATCCAATGACCAACAACAAATTGATTTCAATTGAAGCACAAATTTGTCCAATCATTGCAACTGCAATGCAAAATATAAACATAAACACATTTTTATGGCCACTGGTAATTCATGCAATAATTTTCAGTAGTCGCTGGAGTTCAGGCTTTGACGCTGACATGCATGTAAACTTTATAGCAGAGCTTTTACGCAAAGTTTGAGGACAAGGTGGAAAATTTGCAATTTGATAAATGATCGTCGATCGATGAAGGAGAAGAGACGAATTCAACACTTGGCCTCTTGCGAATATTTTATTGGCCAAGTTAGTAGCGTCATGCATTCTGGGCTTTAAATTTCATTATAATTACACAGCTGTGAGTGCAGTTTTGGTTAGTTTGTAATGTATGAAGACATGGTCATGAAAAATAGAATGCACCTTGCTGCGCTAAAGTTGAATGCTGAATTATAGTGTGGAAGGTTTTGCGGTCATATTTCATTGCAATGTTGCAGCGCTGTGTTAAGCTTCTTCAATATGCACAGCGAATTTGGACTCTTAGCAGTTATGAAGGTTTAAACCTTAGGTTCTCATTTTGAAGCAAACAAAATAATCTTTGTTTGGGAAGTAAAATATAAAGTGTAAAGGAAGTGTTTTAATGGACTCCAGTGTTGCCAGATCAGGAGATTTCCGTCTAGATTTAGGAGATTTTTGGCCCTTTAGGGGAATTTTTAGGAGGAAGAGTTGTTTAGAAGAAGGTTTAGAAGATTTTGATGTTGAGACATTTGACATCATTAGTGGCAGTGAAGCCTTGAATATTGAAACCTAAAGTTTTTGATTTAATTATATTAAATTTTGTGCTTTAAAATGTAAAATTTATGCAATGAATGAAGGCAGTTTACAAAAGCGAATTTTATATCAATTTAATTTTTTTATATGTTTTGTTTGTGTTAAGTTGTTGTTAAGCCGAAGCTGAATAAATAAAAGGGTTGCAATAAAAAACAACTAAATATATTTTAAATTTTTCATAAGATAAATTAATTTCATTTAATTATTTTTTTTTAATTATTCATAAGATTTAATTCCTTAATTTATAATGAAAAAAACTATAAAACAAATTTGTAGGAGATTTATTAAATTTTTGGGAGGAAATTTAAGTTTTTTTAAGATTTAGGAGATAGTCATGTCAGGTATCTGGACGCGACTATTAAGGACAGAAAACAATAAGACGCCATTTATAAAATCTATTTAGTTCAGAATGACTACAGACCTTCTTGGCTACTAGTGGGTTAAGCATTGCTAATGTGTGAAGACCTGCTGACTACAGCACCTGAATGAGCATTGGCTAGTTTACGATCGTATGGAGTGTTAATGTTCCTCATACCACATGGTGGCCGTTGATAGAAACCGATTTGAATTCGATTTTATGGCAACAGCATTGCAAAGAAATGTCGCCACTATTTACATGCGTTGCCTGCCGCAACTCAACGCACAACTCAGATGACGCGTCTCAGCTTCAACTGAGCGTCGGTTTTTCACACAAAATCCAATTAGTCGCACTTAATGCTGAACGTTGGAAGCATTTAAAACTTACGCGCCAATAAATTTCAAATGCCTCCGCCGCGGCAATCTTCTCGCCAATCGGACGGCCAATTGTGCAGCTCGTGCGCAACACCGGCTCGACCTGCCAATTGGCCACTGTTGCATGTGCAGCTGACGGCGGCGAGATCGGAGCAGCGATACGGCACGCAAGCGGACGGATGTGTCGGTGCGCGCATGCGCAGTCATTAGCCGCTCCGCTGCGTCCGTCGCTGGCGCCTTGCCAGCTGCAAATGGTCGAATAGAATTTTTGTTGGAGGCGGTGTTGGCATGTACGCGCATTTCTGGCTGGTAGTTGGCTTCTTGACCTGTTGTTGTTGTTGTTGGCGGTGGTTGTCGGTATTGTACAACACATCGTCCGCTGAAATCGAAAGTCGATGCACAGCGATGGGCCATTAAAGCCGAGCAGCACTCGTGCCACACTGTCAGCGGTGCAGTGCAGCCGACCTCAGCACTCGGCCGGCTCCAGCTGCGCGACGCGTTGTAAGTGCGCCGCCGACAAGATTTGCACCGCAACGCGCAATTGGCGTCAATCGCAATTGTTGTAAGAATAGAATACAATTCAATGAAAATAGAAAAATAAAATGAACTACAACAACCACAGAGAGAAGTGGCAAGTAATCAGTTTGCGGAATTATGTTGGCGCGTATAAATACGCGATGTCTGCCACTGGAGGAGATTAGTTGTGCCCGAACAACGTCTGGCAGTAGCAAAGCGGTGTCCACAAAATGCAGCGTACGATTTTGTTGTTGCTCAGCATGAGCGCAGTGGCCATGGCTGGCTTTCTTGGCGGTGGCGGCGGTGGCGGTGGCTGGAGTTCCGGTGGAGGCGGCGGCGGCGGCGGCTGGTCAGGCTCTGGCAGCAGTGGCAGTAGCATTTTGATTTTGCCCAGCAAATCGTCCTACGGCGGCGGTGGCGGCGGCGGCTGGTCTGGCGGCGGCGGTGGCGGCAGTATTTGGCCTGGCAAATCCAGCTACAGTGGCGGCGGCGGCGGCTGGTCTGGCGGTGGTGGCAGTTCGATTTGGTCAGGCAAGCTTGGCGGTGGCGGCGGCGGTGGATCCAGCGGTTGGAAGGTGAGCAGCCTTGGCAGCTCAGGTGGATATGGTGGCAGCAGCGGTTGGTCGCTAGGTGGCGGTGGAGGCGGCGGCGGTGGTTGGACGCAAGCATTATCGAGCCTGAGCAGCATCAAGTCAAGTCTGGGTGGCGGTGGCGGCTGGAAATCGGGTGGCGGTGGCGGCAGCCGTGGCTGGAAATCGAGTGGTGGCGGCGGCGGCTGGCGATCCGGAGGCGGCGGTGGCGGCTGGCAGTCCGGAGGCGGCGGTGGCGGCTGGAAGTCCGGTGGTGGTGGTGGCGGCGGCTGGAAGTCCGGTGGTGGTGGTGGCGGCGGCTGGAAGTCCGGTGGTGGTGGTGGCGGCTGGAGCTGGTAAAAGTGATTAATTGTGATTATTGTGCAGTATTTGAAAGTTTGCTGTGCACCAAATGTTTGATTTGTTCTTAACAGTGAAAGAGAGAAAAGGAGTGCAATGTAAATTTTTTTGTAATTACAAAATGTAAATAAAATCAAAAGCAAACAACTTATAGTTTTCTCAATTGTTGCTATTTTAAAGTTCTCAAGGCCGCATTGACCATTGTGAGATTTAAATGTTATAAAACATCAAACCTCTCAGAGTGATGGGATCTTCGAAATAAGGATATACTTAAAGAAAAATAATAAATATGAATCGACCCTAATTACATCGTGCGACAAAAATTAAAAAAATGTTCACACCGGAAAAAATCCATATGGGCGTGAAACTAGAGACCAAACATAGTAATACTGCGTACTCAGTTTTTCGTTTCTACATCCTTTATCCTTTTAAAAGGACATACAAAATACTTAACCTCGTTAGAATATGGCGATATGTATATCAAATGAAAGAGGAAAGGCTCAAGAATTTAAATAAAATTAATTTTTTATCTATTTGTAAAAAAAGGATATGAAAAAGGTCCTTTGAAAATTGTAATCCTTTATATCCTTGACAAATTACATCGCATATTCTTGAAAAGTAAGTATGTTAAAACCCAAAATCTCCTTGATCACGTGTCCAAATTTTATTATTCTCGCTTCATAGATTTTGTATCTTTTTATTATTTAAAATACTGATACTCACAAAAATTTGAATTTTTGTACTTCATTACAATTGCAGCGTCCGCCTTTTTTTTTAATAACTTTCAAACTAATAAAGTTAGAGTAATGAAATTTTGACACGTGATCAAGGAGATTTTGGGTTTTACTTTTCAAGAAAATTCTATGTAAATTTTCAAGGATATAAAGGATTAAAACTTTCAAAGGACATTTTTCATACCCTTTTTTTACAAATATGTAGATAAAAAAACAAATTTTATTTAAATTCTTGAGCCTTTCCTTTTTCATTTGATATACATATCAGCATATTTTAACGAGGTTAAGTTTTTTTTATATTTTTTTTATTTTGTATCCCCTTTAAAATTTTGAAGTCCTTTTAAAAGGACAAAGGATGTAGAAATAAAAAACTGAGTACGCAGTATTACTATGTTTGGTCTCTAGTTTCACGCACATATGGATTTGTCTCGGTGTGAAAAATGCTGTCGCACGGTGTTATAGTCCAATCTAGTCTGGTGTAGTTGTACTTACCCACAACACCTTAGATTTCTTTTAAACCCTCTTAATACATTCATGAAAACCGTTCAACTCAAAGCTTCTTGTCGAAAATCGTCGCTATAGATTGAACAACCCTTGTGTGAACCTTCCTTCCAATATTTTGTAAAATGAACTACTAGTTCTGTCGAATAGGAAGGTAGAAAAGGTATTTTTTTGGAATAATCCAACTTGTGATAGTTGAAGAAATGCAAAACCAATATTGAAAACTTATAAAAACATGAGCCAACCATGGAGTCAGATTTCCATTACACTTCTAACATAACATAGACCAGTCCGTATAGATCGTTGCGTTTTAAAACTAAAAAAAAAAACTTGTAAAGTCAATAGAACAAAACCAATAACTGTTTTCTCTTTCGTTTATGCAATTAAAAAAAATAATAAAAACACTGTTTTTTCAAAACCAATTTGTTTAATTCAGAATATTCGCCTTCGGGTTCAGTACAAAGATTTTCACCGTATAAAAGTATAAAGAATGAGTGTTTTAGTTAGTCAGTCGGGATGTCTTTCAGCATATCGGTAGAAGCCTTTCGGATGACTTCTATGCCCTCAAATCGCTTTCCTTTTATTGGCAAATAATTTGTTCCCAAAAGGTTAAAGTCTCACGGTGCCAAATCAGACAAATACGGAGAGTGGTTGATGGTTTAATGCGATTAGTTAAAAAAAACCAGTTACATGTGCCGATCGATGAGATGCCATCAGTCAACTTTTGCATAATAAACCTACACACACACCTGTACACACCTTTCGATAGCTAAATGTTCAGTTAACCCTTCGCTGCATGGCATTGCATATATGCAATGTTAACTTTTCATAGATTTGGAAACTATTCTATGCACCATTTTACAGTTATTCATTCTTCAGTTGTGTCTTTTATGTTAAAACAATTGATTACTAACAGAATTTTGCGAAGAACATTGAAAGTATGTGCAAAAGAATCGAAAAAACAAAAAGTGTTTCGATTTGGTGAAATAATTTTGGTTATTGATGGCGATGGTGATATGGCGGTCGCCGTCGCTCAGCTGTTTAATGCGTTGAATTACGAGTATACAGAGACACCTGACCTCTGTTCGACTCCCCGTAGTAGCCAGCACTAAAATATAGATAAAACCGACTTTCATTTCGGCGGTAGCGTTCTTACCAGGATACGGAAAATGTCCTCAGAACTTCCTTCATAGATACAGGATTTCAACAAAATTGCATTTTTACAATCAGAACTTAATAAGAAACAAGAATTATATGACAAAAATGTTTTTTCTTCACGGAAATTAAATCATGCAACGAAGGGTTAAAATACAATAAATTCATGCTATTGAGATGCTAAATCCACTTTCAAGAATTTCAATGAAGATTTTGGCTGATATTTGATGAATTCACGCACCGTTTTGAAGGAATGTGCGAATTTAATTTATGTTCTCACGATCGTTTTAAATCTCGAGTATAAGTATATAATTCATGAAATGTTCCATGGGATAAACAATCATCCCCATAAAATTGGTTCATCAATTGAAATGTTTCAGTTAAAGTTTTACTAAGTTTAAAAGAAAACTTAGTACTGGCTCATGGTTCGATGCTTCAAACGCAAAAACTCCGCTTCCAGCGAACCAAATATCATGAAAATTTGACTAGAAATTGGAGGAAAATATGTACTCCAAGTCACATACAGGTCGCGCCATCATAAAATGTCCTATTTCAAAAAAAAGTTTAACCCCCTCCCTCCTTGTCCAAATTCTGGCTACGCACCTGACGTCGAGTCATGTGTGAGACGAAAAGGACTTAAAGGATGTTCAGTGTTCCAAATATCAATCATACACTGAATTGTTATTCGCGACTGAAAGTTCTATATGAACGTATATATTTTTTCTTAGAGGCCCCTAAAAGTATGTTACGACACACAATTGTTTGATTTTTTCTTTATGCTCGCTGGACTGAGGTTCGAATTCCTGAAAAATTTTCAGTAATTTCTTGGTACATTTTCCACTTCAGGTGGTTTTTAACATTTCCAATATTTTGCTCTTTTATAATCACACAAATGCTTGTATTTTTTTTCGTAAGCTATTATTTAATTATTTTTTGTGTAAATTTTGCAATGTACAAAAGGGTAAAAAATATTAATTTATAAAAAGGCAGAAAAACACACACTTCACATTTCTTTAACGTTGAATTAGCGTTGAGCATCTTTGAGGCAGTAAATACATTTGCGAGGAGCAACCGGACCAATGAAGCACTTTATTTTCCCCATCCGCCGCTGCTTTTGCCGCCACCATAGCCGCCTCCACGACCACCGCCATGTCCGCCCGAGCTGCTACCGCCGTATCCACCTGAGCTGATCTGCCAGCCGCCACCGCCGCCTCCATACGATTTCCCGCCACCGCCGCCGCCGTTGCCTCCGTAGGATTTACCTCCACCACCGCCGCCTCCGTAGGATTTGCCGCCACCACCACCGCCGCCTCCGTAGGATTTACCACCGCCGCCGCCGCCGCCTTGCCAGCCGCCACCGCCGCCAATGCCGCCCTTCCAGCCGCCGCCGCCACCGCCGCCAATACCGCCCTTCCAGCCGCCGCCGCTGCCACCGCCTCCAATACCGCCTTTCCAGCCGCCGCCGCCTCCACCACCGCCGCCTTGTTTCCAGCCTCCGCTGCTTATAGCTCCACCGCGTCCACCACCATAACCGCCACCACCTCCGCCGCCACTAAGGTGACCAGCCGATGCAATGGCTGTCAGACCAAACAGTAGAATAACGGTGCAAGTGCGCATTGTTCTGCTAAGTTTGCTTCAATATTTTATGCCGACTTGCGATTTGTATTGTTGCACTGCGTTGCTCGATGTGTCGACCAACTTCGATTGTTGGCTGCACTGATGCTGCAACTAATGGCAACAACGCTTTTATATGCGAAAATCGCACAGAACATCGCCAATTGCCATTATTCCCTTTTCGCAATTAGTCAAGTTCAGTCAGTCACTTCGGAGCATAAAGAAGCGAATTGGATTGATGGCTATCAATGTGGCGCAAAAGCAATGCAACATCGATGCGCATCGCCGACGCGGAGCCCAAGCGGCAGAACGCCGGAGTTGAAAACAAAAGGAGAAAACGCCACATTAATTACACCTCGCGAATGCATGCGGAATGTGGGAGAATGGAGGCGGCTTCACCTCACCGACCCGCGCACCACCACCATTGAACAAATCATCAAACATTGCTTACTGCAGTAATTAAGCGACTTGAAGTACGTAAATACGCTTCTGAGTTATTGGCAATAAAAAGCTGCTAATGGATTTCATGCTAAAGACGAATGTGCTGAAGTTTTTTTGTTTGCAAAGCAAAAATGTATTTTTACTACAATTAACTAATTTTACAACTTAATCAATTGACCCTAAAAACATGAAAATTATACATAAATAGTTATTAAAAAAATTATTTTTGTTTATTTCTTTGTTTAAAAATTTTTAACTGTTAAGAAAAATAAAAACAAAACCAAAAAATTGATATGCTACTACAAAATTGTCTGTGGGTAACTTTTATTTGTTTGCTGTATAGCAAACGATAGAAATTTTCATTAAAAAAATTAATTTCAAAAATGTTTGGTTTTATTTTTTTCTTAAAAAATTATCCACCTATTAGAATATAGATAAAAATCCGTAAAAAAAGTCGTTTAGTTTATTACATTCTGTGGTGATTTGCAGTATTCTTAGCTAATCGCGAATATAAGACATGATTTAGTGTACGACTTTTCGATCTCGATGCTCCGTAACCCCTGATTTTTTGTGGTTTGAGAGTACATTAGCCAAAAAATTGAAGGCTCGAGTGGAGTAAATGGCGTTGCATCGAAGTCAAAGCTCACAAAAGTGCTAGAAAACTATAAATTGCTTAGCTAGAATTGCTCACAGGATTAAAATATCTGACTGACCCGCACCAATTTTCTCATTTCAACATTTATTCTGAATATACTTAACCGTTTTCTCTAATCCTTCATGGGACTCCCATTCAAAATGATGATTCTTATAAACTCGACTCTCACTGCTCCCAGTTAGCTCCCAGACGGGTCACATGTAATACCAATCCTGGTTTAATTTCCCTGCTAAATATTTATTTCAAACTAACCCATCCTTTAAATCCAATTTTTAAGAGGACTGAAAATGGCTTCCCTCTTGTTGTAGAAAACATCGTATCTCGGAAACTACTAAACCGATTTGAATATTCAAAAATTGGTAATAATCTTCAATGCAAAAAATACAAAATTGATTGCATTTTTCAAATTCACCACCAGAGGGCGGAATCCTCATGATCGCCAGTGTCGCTAAAGTGGAGTCGAGCTCTGTCGCTATGGTTTACAATAAGTCATCTGTTTCTGCTTAAGTGAGTTTTTTCAAAGGAAAGCTGTCATTTCAACCAAACCTAACCATAGATAAGAATTATACCATTGCACAGTGATTCGTTCCATAGACAAAATTCTAAAAATGTATGGTCTCAGAATTTAACGATTTTGATGTCATTTGAAAGAAAAAACTCCAACTAAGAAAACCCTAAAAAATCTGTGCAAAAAATCAATTAGTGTCAATGCAAAAGCGGTTCAAAGTCGAAACTTTTTTCACAAAAAAATTGAAACTCATATTTTCTGTTTTTTATTCTATTGAGTAAAAAAAATTTTAAAAATACATGGTTACCAAGAAGTTGCTTAAACTCTCAATATGGATTAAGAAATGATGTGGCCATTTTCGCTTTTAATGTTTTTTTCAAAATTTGCAAAGCGTAGGCTGTTACTTCACTTTTAATTCAAAATATTTGTCTAAGTTAAAAATCTGAAAATTGGCAAAATTTAGACGAAAATATCTGAAAAGTATGTGAAAGTATGTTCCTGGATTTTTTTTTATTTTAAGAAGCATTCTTTCTTTGTCGGATAATGTAATTATATCCTCCGATATCTTCCGATCTCAGAAAATAATTTAATTTGAAAAGTGGGTCTATCACCTATTTTTCGACAAATTTTATTTTATTTATGCCTAAAAGTATGCAATTAGCACGAAAAATGATAAAATCTGCAAAAATGCAAAACATACATCTATTATTATCGTTTTTATTGCAAAACCAGAGGGTCCCGATACAATTTCTGTTACTCTTTGGAATAATCAATGTTGACGTTACCGTTTAAATGTAAAACCGTTTACCGTTTAAATGCCAAACTACAACAGTCTAAGAAAAACCAAATGGAGATTTCAATTCAGCAGACCATGATTAACTAGTATACCAAATTTTATGAAGAACGGACCACTCCTTCTAATTTTGTCCCGCGGTTGTATGGAGTCGAATCACTGTGCATTGCTGTGATAAATCACTTTGTTGATGACGATGTCATATAGCCTTTTATTGGTTCAGTACAACGTTGAATCTTTGGACCTGCACATCACTTTATATACCAATATACCATAGCTGATCCCACAAGTATAGATAAACAGATAGATGGACATAGATGGATGGGCATAGATAGATAGATACACATAGATAGATAGAAATAGATTAATAGACGTAAATAGATAGACATAAGTAGATAGATAGATAGATATAGATTAATAGACATAAATAGATAGACATAAGTAGAAAGATAGACATAGATAGATAGATAGATAGACGTAGATAGATAGATAGACATAGATACAAGGTGCGTTCCAAAGTAAACAGGACTTTTATAAAATAAAGAAAACGGATGATTATTTTTGTATAATTCTTTTTATTTATTCAAAATACTCCCCTTCTGCTTCGATACAACGTTTTGCACCGTCCAAAAGCATTTGGAATGAGTGTTTTAGGCCATCGGCCGGCATTGCCTTCAGAATGTTGGTACAAGCCTTTTGGATGTCCTCAACGTCCTTATAACGTTTTCCTTTCATCGGCAAATGCAACTGTCCGAATAAGTAGAAGTCACAGGGAGCCATATCAGGCGAATACGGTGAATGATTGATGGTTAAAATGCGATTTTTGGTCAAATAATCGGTTGTAACTACGGCTCTGTGAGCCGGTGCAGAGTGCCGGTACCGGTGCGGAGCTCGTACCAAAGTTAAAAATATACTGTCACATTGAGCGGGATATTTCGGCTTCTACTAGACCAAATGTCATGAAATTTTGACAGGATGTGAATGAAAGATGAACATAGATCACACATAGATGGCGCCACCAGAAACGTCCCTATTGTAAAAGTCCTGTTTACTTTGGAACGCACCTTGTAGATAGACATAAGTAGATAGATAGGCATAAGTAGAGATAGATACACAAAAGTAGATAGATAGACATAAGTAGATAGATAGACATAGATAGATAGATACACAAAAGTAGATAGATAGACATAAGTAGATAAATAGACAAGAGTAGATAGCTAGGCATAAGTAGAGAGAGATATACATAGATAGATAGATAGACATAGATAGATATTTAGACATAGATAGATAGACATAAGTAGATAGATAGACATAGATAGATAGACATATATAGATAGATACACATAAGTAGATAGATAGACATAGATAGATAAATAGACATAAGTAGATAAATAGACATAAGTAGATAGATAGACATAAGTAGATAGATAGACTTAGATAGATAGATACACATAAGTAGATAGACATAGATGAATAGACAAATATAGATAAATAGACATAAGTAGATAAATAGACATAAGTAGATAGATAGACATAGATAGGTAGATAGCCATAGATACATATATGAGATAGATAGATAGACATAAGTAGATAGATAGACATAGATAGATATTTAGACATAGATAGATAGACATAAGTAGATAGATAGACATAGATAAAAAACTTCCACTTCCCTAATGAACCTTAGACGTGAATATATAAAATACAGAAAACACAAAAATAATGAATTAATTACAATAATAGCAATAAAAATAATTAATAAAAATTTTCCTATTTGCGAAATTTCCCATTACGCGTCAGTCCCATTGTGACAATGTCAACTGGTGAAATCGGTAACGAATTTATGCGCAGTAAACATTCGGTTCAATGCTCATAATTTAATTACATGATTTTCGCGTGTGTCAATTGCTATATTCAATTAAAAATAAAAAACAAAATTAAATAATTTCAATAACCGCAGCTTTACGAGATTTGTGATTAATGACGGCATCAGAAAATGCAGCGCTTCATGCTGCCGATTTGGTGCATTTCAGAGCCAAACTTTGCCAAAGCAATACTAAAGATTGTTATGTGTGAAAGTTAAAAGTGGCGCAGATACGACTTTATCACCTAAAGCGTCCAATCTGTGGTCGGAGCGAACACATGGCCCCATCGGAGCGCGAATGTGCCTTCACTGCGCCGGTTGTGCATGACATAAGCCGCTTTGTGCAAATCCTGCAGCAATTTCGCGTGTTGGCGTTTTTGGCATCAAGTGACGGCGCACAGTGGGGCGTCCCCATATATTGCGTGGCCAAAAATAGTAAACGTGGTTCAATTTTCACGAAATTTGGCAACCGCCAATTTTTTAGCCCAATTAAGAAAAATGTGAAAAATTGTGAAAATTGGACCACTGCCACGCCCACCCCCCATATTGAGAAAATATTTTTTATTCGATAACTTGGCCACTGTTAGCACTAGAAAGATAAAATTTTATACAAAATATCAATAGGATATAGTCTACAATTCTGCCAAAAATGGGCAGTTTGCCACGCCTACTTTAAAAGTTCGTATAAGCCTCAAATGAATTAATCGCTACATACGTATATTTTCCCATTTTTTTAAGTTTTCGATGTTTTTCATGTTGGCCCTTCTTCAATTCGCTCCTAAGTTTATTTTCCACAAATAATTGCATGCATTTATTGCGATCCAGTACTAAATGTAGCCAAAAATAAGAGACGAATTTTTCTACAAATGATTTTAAAGACAAAATGTTAATGATAACCGAAAATGGTCAAGATCGGAACACGGCCACGCCCACCTCCCATAGAAAAATGTTTAAATTTAAAATAACTCCAAAACTAAAAGAGATTTTTTAATCATATTTTGTACTCACCATTATTACCACAAAATAGATTTTTTTTCAAAATTTAACTCAATCGGACTTCGAAAACTTCAGCATTTAATCTATAAATTACAATCAAACAGTATTTATATACATTTAAGTACTACATTAGTTAATCATCATCGCTCGAATCACTGCAATCACTTATATCGCCTTCTTCTGGTACAATGTAATCTCTTTTCCTACAACAATAATGTGAACACTTTTCTCTTGCATACCGCAGTTTCTTCTCTCGCATGCATACTAAGCGCTGTATCAAGCCAAGCACAGTTGTTGCGTTCAAATGCTGATTTCAGTCGATGGCATTGTGTCCATCGTGTGTCGAATCTTAACGCCAGTAAACTAATTATTTTTTTCTCTATTTCCACACCTCTTCCATATTTTTCTTTCAAAAAGTTTGTCATTAATTCTATTTGGTTTTGTCGAGATAAATTTCGAGCCGGCAGCCACACATAACACTTCGTTCAATAATGTGTGTGACTGACACATAGATGGCGGCACTAATACTAAATCAATATTTTTTTTCGAAATTGTGAACCTTTTTAGGCTTACTGTCAAAATTATATGTCAATCCGACCATTAGTTTACAAGTTACAGTGCTTTAAGTGACACTACTTTTGAGTTTTAAAAAAAAATGAATTCAAAGCAATTCCGTGTGCTGATTTATCATTGTTTTTTAATGAAAAAAAATACTGTTCAATGCCAGGAATGGCTTGAAAAACATTATTCGGACTCTGCTCCATCAAAAAGAACCATTCGTAAGTGGTTTGCTAAATTCTGTACAGGCCATATGAGCACCGAAGACGATGAACGCAGTGGACGTCCAAAAGAGGCTGTTACGGACGAAAACATCAAAAAAATCCACAAAATGATTTTGGAAGAATGTAAATTGAGGTTGATTTGTATAGCTGACACTCTAAAGATATGAAAGGAACATGAAAGGAACAACAAGGAAGGTGTTGGACATATCGTTCATGAATATTTGGGTATGCGAAAGCTATGTGCAAAGTGGGTGCCGCGCGAGCTCACAATCGACCAAAACCAGAACGTGTCGATGCTTCGGAGCAAAAAAAAAATGGTACTGAAAAGTTGGAAGATCGCTATAATCGGTGTATCGCCCTCGATGGCAACTATGTTGATGAATAAAAACGAATTTTGGCAAAAAAATGTGTTTTAATTAGTTAGTCACACACATTATTGAACGAAGTGTTAGAACAGCTCACGAATTTGTACAAGAGGTGCCACTATAAAAAAATGAATTACATGCGGGTCTGCAGGCCTCTGCAGCTGAAACTTTGCATACGTGTTCTACATACTTGTAATTTAGTGAAACAATCGAAATTGGAAAGGCTCCCTAGGGCTTTTCGAGATATTTAATTTTGAAGTTTGCACTTAAACTTTTACTAGGGCTCAAAATGACTCTACGTTCAAATAACGGTAGTTAGCGAACAGTAATAACCAAAACACAAAAGACGGCATTGACAGACTGTAAAAACCTAACATATAAAATAAAAATTCAGATATATTAAAATAATACCTTTAACCATAAGAAAAAACATATTCAGTTTCGCAAGGTAAAATGTCTATATTTCCCTAAATTTGTGTTTACGCAATATATAAAGTTTAAAACCTTCGTGAGACTACAAAACTTAAAATTTTTTTAAAATTCCTTTTTATATAGCTTAGTTGGAGATTTAGCTTCGATCGTGCTTACTTATTTTTTTCAAAATAAAGATTTGGTTTTTTTAATTTTTGGCCACGGACGCCCCACTGTGCGGCGCACTGATACACTTCTCCTGTGTGGCGGCCGGAAAGTGCTTGCGTAATAAAATAAAATATGGACATAAGTAATCATTCAATTTGTATTTGTCGCTTGGCACAGGAGAAGGAAGCAGCAGCAGTGTGCCGAATGGGAATGCGCGTAAATAATTTGACGGCACTAAAATGCAGTCGACTACGAGGCAGTAAAGGAGACAAAAAACAAAAACAGCAACAGCAACAAAAAACAATAATGTTGCGCGTATAAACTTGTTGGGATGTTGCAGTGTTACTAGAATAGCACTTGCGCACCAATCGACTGTGCGGCGAGTCATTAATCATCATAACTCATGAACCGAGTTGGAAGCACGCAAAAGTGCTTAAGAGTTGTGCCGAATTCGGTCGCACATCTGGCCTGCACTCGCTCATACTTTACGTAGTGGCATCTGGTCCATTTATGTTTCAATGTCAAGTAGCTGCACTCCTCCTTGACGCTGCACACATGCACACACATGTGAGTGTGTTTGTGTTTGTGTTTGTGATTTTCCAGTTCCTGCATTGTGCATCGTTGACCTTCGCGCATGTGGCAACTTTTACTCCAATGCGCTCAAGTTTAGCATTTTTAAACATACTCGTCAACTGACAGCCGACCATTGACTTTAAAGCAGCGGCAACAATTGCACGAACTGCAGCAGCAAAATTCTAAATTAATGACTAAATATTTGATTCTAATTACTATTGTAAACTAAATAAGATTCCCTCGATTTGATGAGAACAATTCTGCATGCAGGTAGATCGGTTGGTAGGCAAACATATTCGTTGATATTCACTTGAAGAAATTTACATGAGAACAACATTAATTCAATAGAAGTTATTGTTGTTTCACAATCGAATTCGTTTCCATATACTGAGAGCAAATTGAAAGTTTTATTTAAAAAAAGTGGTTGAAAATACTAAAAATGTATTTTTATGTGAATATTTTTGAGTTTCGTATAGCTTCGGTTTAGTTTTTAGAACTTTACAATATCTTCACAACAACAAAAGAATTTATTGAAAAATTTTGTCATATTTTAAAGATTATTTACATCATTAAAGGAGGGAAGGCTATAAGTTAGATTAGGTTAATGTAAAGATTTGCAATGCACACTAATTAAATAATCTGCCCAGAAATGCGCTGTAGCCACGTTTCATCAGCACAAAAAATTGATCTCTTCCTTCACAGACATGTTGACTTGATTTCATGTTCAACCTGATTTTTGTTCTAATATTTTCTTCGATTTCAATTAAACATTTTGCTGACCCGACTCGATATTAATATCAAACAAAATGTCTTCTGAATTTTCAGTAATCTCCGATCTCATTCAACACTTTGAACGCTTTGCGCACTGCACTCGCACTCAATGGGAATGTTTTCCACAACACTTCAATCACTTCAATCAAATGTTTCACAGTGTATTGCATGCACGTCGGTCGCACGCTTAACATGAAATTGAAATCAATTTCGCATTCGCTGCTGAGCACTTGTCATAAATTTACAGTTATTGCAACAAATTATGGGTCTGCCAAGCATTCAATATTTCAATCACAACTCGTCGTTTCAATTGCAAAGCAGAAAAGTTTGAATTTCGGTTCGAAACAAATGTGTGTGTTGGTTTTATTCACAAAAAAAATGGCATTTACAACAAATTTTTAACAAAATTAATGTATATTCAACAGCATTTGAAGGCAGAAGATGAACGTATTTAACAGATTTGTTGTGGTTTTTCGCTGCAAGATGTTAGCAAAATTGTTGACTCTACCACCAGCCGCCGCCACCGCCGCTCCAGCCACCATGTCCACCGCCACCATAGCCGCCACCGTAGCCGCCGCCACCATAGCCGCCGCCGTGGCCGCCGCCGCCCAAACTAATGATTTTGATGATTTTGGGCGACGAGTGGCCGCCGCCGTAACCACCGCCAAAGCCGCCGCCGCCGCCGTAACCACCGCCGCCCCAGCCTCCGTGTCCACCACCATAGCCGCCGCCCAGGCCGCCGCCGCCCCAGCCACCGTGTCCGCCGCCACCATAGCCGCCACCGCCGCCGTAACCGCCGAGGCTGGAACCGCCGCCAATAAATCCTGCGGACGCAGCGGCCACGCACACCAACAATACAACCAGGACTTTCATTGCGTACTGCGGACGAATGGACTCAATTGCTGAAAATATGCCAAGACGACAAATGTGAAGTGTGGTCGAGTACGCGAAGTTGCGATTGCCGAAATTGAACTGATACCGTCTGGCAGCGAGCCTCGAGTATTTATATTTCAGTTTGTTGGTCTCATAAGCGGCCTGCCAGCCTATCGCTGACGGACAACTGGACGGACGTGTACGTGTTCTGCACGTTTGTAATACCAGCAGCAGCAGCAGCAACAACAACACCGCAAACCGGCAGTAAAGACAGTCACTTAGCGGATGAACCAATATGAAATCACTGACCAACTACTAACCCCACGGCCAACCACTCCGCGCGGCCGGCATTCTTGTTGTTGTGCACATTAGCACGTTGTATCTGCGACACTTACGCTTGCTTGACCCTCTCCTCTGCCACTCCCTTTCATTGCTATAATCCCTCAGTCGGGCAGATATGAACATCTTTTGTGCTTGTGTGCGTGATTCAGACAATCTGCCTGCAATAATTACAATAACAAGAGCAACATCTACCGCTGTCGATCTGCCGAGTTGCCAACATAGTCCAAAAAACCACAACCACTACAAACATTCGAATTGGTAAATTTGCGAAACGAGTTAGGCGTAAATGTCGACCGCTTCTCGCTGGCTGCAGCGCAATTGCTGCAAACCGTGGACGGCTGTCATGGGGTCAGTTGCGGCACGCAAACCGGTCATGCCTTCCGCACACCAGAGACACAAAATGCTTTTGCGTAAAAGGTTCCTCTCTGTGGGACCTACGACGACAGTGGTGTGACTCATCGGCCGGCCGTCAACAGCGATCGACTACCGAAAGCTGTGGGCAACTTTGGCACTTGCCGCACTCACGTGAAGCCTTTACTTTTCGGCGCCGCAATTCCCTTCACAATTGTTGGCGTGCTCAGTCTTTGGAAAAAAATTAAAGAAAAACAAAAGTAGCGCTAAATCTTCGTACAGCAGCAACGAGGGTCATTCGGTTGCACATTTTCCTACATAAGTACGTACGTACATACATACATTCATGCATGCATACAAACGTTCGTACAAGTAATTCAATAGTAATGAACTGTACAGCGGCGAACTATACAGCAGTCTAGGGCCCCAAGTCCAAAGGCAGATTTAATTACAATACAAAATTACGCTCGTATGTGTGTTGCGTGTCGACGTAAAAGTGACCGGTGACAATGTGGGCGTTCCCAACGAAGGTCACAAGTGACTTAGTGTCGTGTTTGGGCATTCCATCTTACGCAGAGAAGAACGTGAGTACTGCGTGGTCTTGAGATAGAATCATGATTGCCTCAACTTTGACTTGAAAGTCTTTGAATACGATTCAACATTTTATTGTGAAATTTTTCTTAAATGACATTGTCTCGTTTTTTGGCGCCCTTTTGTCTGTTCTGTCGCGAGCGCCTCGCATTTCGGCCCATTGCCACTGTTGTGCTCGTTGTGCTTTGAACGTTGCAATCTCAATGGCACAGTGGCGGATGTTTATGTTGTTTTAATTTTCTGTTTCAAATTTAATTGCAACGCTTAATGAAATTGTTGTACTTATCTGTGCGATTGTTGTTATAGTGTTTGGATTGTAACGTATGTGGTAAGCGAAAACATTCAAACATTTAACAGCCATAGACTTTTAAGTTTTATTGCGGCTGTCTCGGGCTCTGTTGTTGCGAAAATGAATGTGGAAAACAATAAAAGAACTTTTTTTTGGTCATTAGTTATGCTTGCAAGTGCCTGCAATTTTCAATGAAATCCATACTAAAGCCAAGTGTTACAACAATTGCAAGAATTATGGGAATATTAGCAGAAATATGAATATTAGAAATATTAGCTGCAGTATGGCACATTGAATCACCTTGCTGAAACCACATATTTCACTACTCGACAAAAAATGGGTTCATCGCGTGCTCGCAAAAACAAAAGTCTTTTTTAGACTAATCTTTGGCTGCTGAACACGAAACTGAAAATCAAAACATTTTCTTAAGAAGCGTTTTCGAAAAATCTTCGAAAAACACATTTTTTCCTCTTATTTCAGTTATGAGCACATTTCTCGTAAACCAACCATCCGACTAACACAAGTTCAAAGTAGAAATAGAAAATTTAGTTAAGAGGAGACAATTTTCCTCTTTCATTTGATACCCATTTCTTCATCATTGCACAATCACAAATATTTAAAAAAATATTTGAAATGTGTATATCCTTAAAATTGTAAAGTCCTTTAAAAAGATTTTTGGGTCAGAAAATTGAAAATCTGACTATGCCAGGATATTATAAATGACCTCTAGTTTCACGTCTATATCAACATTTGGACGGGTCTCGGAAAAATTAAAAAATGTTTTCGCACGGTGTAATAAATGAAAAGTTGGTGTTTTCACTCCGTGCATCATAACTTTGTAATTTTTCTCTCAATTCGATTGATGTTAGGCTTAATATTTGCTCAAATAATATATCTTTCATCTTAGATTTTAAAACCAGAGGAGATCATTTATTTTATCTATACAAAAACGATTCGAAAATGTATAATTTTTGAAAATGGTCAAAAAATTAAATTTTTTCAACTTTCATTGTCAGTAACTTCCCCAAATCTCATCTGATTTGGACAATCGATATATCGTTGGAAAGGTTAGTTAATTGCCTTCTGAACGATGGCAACCACTTGTGTTGGTCGGATGGTTGGTTTACGAGATATGTGCTCATAACTGAAATAAGAGGGGAAAAACGCGTTTTTCGAAGATTTTTCGAAAACGCTTCTTAAGAAAATCTTTTGATTTTCAGTTTCGTGTTCAGCAGCCGAGGATTAGTCTAAAAAATACTTTTATTTTTAGGAGCATTTTTCGTGTCGAGTAGTGTTTTTCAGGCTTATTTCTTGCGTTTCCCACAAAAGAGTCAGTTATCATGGACCGAGGCCGTTTACCGCTTACAGTTATAGACAGGTTACTCTGGAGCGAAAGATGTAACTATGACAAAACATTACAGCCCCACCAAACTTAACCCAAATGTGGCGGAATTATTTTTCATTCAAATTTTGCTAAAACATTTTTCGAGCAATTTAATATGAAGCATAAGTATTTGAAAAATTAAATTTTTTCAGGTCACGCTAGCGCCTAGCGGGTTAAGATCAAAGCTCCAAATCCATATCAAACCAAATAATATGAAATTAACTTTATTTTCTTTGATCAAACTCCAAGTTTCTTTAGTTACAATGGCCACAACTCACAGTGGTTCGTTCCACAGACAAAATTCCAAAAATTTGTAGTCTCAGAATTTAATGATTTTGATGTCATTTGAAAGGAAAAACTGCAACTAAGGAAACCCCCAAAAATCTGTGCAAAAAATTAATTATTGTGTGTGCAAAAGCGGCTCAAAGTTGAAACTTTTTTCACAAAAAAATGTAAACACATATTTTCTGTTTTTTAATCTATTGAGTAAACAAAATTTTAAAAATACATGGTTACCAAGAAGTTGCTAAAACTGTCAACATAGATCAAGAAATAATGTAGTCATTTTTAATGATTTCTCAAAATTTTCAAAGCTGAGGCTTTTACATCACTTTTAATTCAAAATATTTTTCTACATTAAAAATCTGAAAATTGGCGAAACTTAAAGGAAAATATCTAAAAAGTAGGTGAAAGTATGTTCCTGGATTTTTTTTTTTTATTTTCACATTCTTTCTTTGTCGGATAATGTTATTACATCCTCCGATATCTTCCGATCTCAGAAAATAATTATATTTGAAAAGTGGTCTATGCACCTATTTTTCGACAAAATTTATTTTTTTCATCCCTAAAATTGCATACTTTTACATACAGCATGAAAAATTGAGAAATCTGCAAAAATACAAAACATACATCTATTATTATCGTTTTTATTGCAAAACTAAGGGGTCCTTGTACAATTTCTGTTACTTTTTGCAATTATCAATGTTGACGTTACCGATTAAATGTAAAATATGAAACATCTAGCCAACACACTCGTTGCTATAGCTTCCCAAAAATTACGAAAATTGCAGATTTAAGACATTGCCAAACTACAAAAGTTTAAGAAAAACAAAATGGAGATTTCAGTTCAGCGGACCATTATTAACTAGTATACCAAATTTTATGAAGAACGGACCACTTCTTCTAATTTTGTCCCGCGGTTGTATGGAGTGGAATCACTGTGCAACTGGGCCATTTCAGTTCTGCTTCAACAATATGCTTCATTTCAAAATATAAAATTTTGTGCGAAATTTTGGATCCATTTCCAACCATTCTAGGACCTTTGTGGCCTTTAAACTTTAGTTCTTATGTTAATTACATCTTAAACAGATGCAGACCCAAGTCGTTTGAAGAATTTGGCAATTTGAGATTGCAACTTGCTTTAAACTATTAGAAATTGCAACGCTGCAGTTTTCATGTACACTTACAGCAACAAAAGAAAAATGTATTATTGTAAATCGATCATCTTTCTCGAATCATGAAAGAATTGTTCGCTCATATTTTAGTTTGTACCATCGTTATAATTTTTAATTTCGATTGCTGCTTGAATCTTTCGGCTCAGTGATCAGTGCGTTGGATCACGAGTCCAGGGATTGCGGTTTCGAATCTCGACTCAAACCATATTAAACAATGAAAACAAAAATTTTGCAAACAGCTCGAAACATTTTTAACATATTTCGAAACAACTTAGACGAGGTGTGATCTAGTAAAATCAGACATATGTATGCATTAATTTGGTGGACTCATTAAGGCTTTTACACAGTCGTCATAACCTAACCTAATATCTTCAAAATACTTTTCCCTACTTCGGACAAGATGAAAGAATAATTTAGTACACAATACTTAATTGTTAAAAACCAAAATGCTTAAGAATTCTTGAGTTGAGTAGTCAGCACTAAAAATAACAACACACAATTAGCTTCATGAAATTTTTGAATTTATATATTTCATATTTTTTACAATTGTTGAACAGGAACTTGGCAAACGATTTCAATTAAAGCTTCAGAAACCACTAAAGTTTTTATGTATTGAATTCATGTTGAGGATGGTTTCTATTGTCTTACAAATTGTTCTAAACAATTTGTAGTTTCGAATGTTGCCAACATTTCTGATGAATCATTAACAATCAACAAAGCAACGTCTAATCGGCATAATGAATGTTTTTATAACACGCGCACTTCGTCTTCTTCATGGCTTATTTTTTATGTATGATTGATTGATCGTAGACTTGCTTATTGCTCAGGTATCGCTTAATTCACAAATTGAACTGTATGACTGCGACCACTTCCTGATTTTGAAAGCGATAACACTCGACTGAGCACAACGAAGGGTTTACCTTGAAAGTGTTTCGAAAACATCTACGAGCAAGCAGAGAGTAAATGAAAAAAAAGGTTGTATATAAGTATATAACCGAGAAGAGAGTAAATGGAAAAATATTGTATGTACATATGTGAGCTGTGGGCAGTTAATGTGGAAAATATGATTGATGAATTTAATGGCTACATTTATTCATGCATTGGTCAGTGTTGAGTATGAATTTTATTTTGAGCCTAACCGAAATCTTACTGAACCAATTAACGCCGGAAGCGTAAAGAGCAACCGTCTAATTTTCCTCTAACCATTACTGTATGTACGTTTATATGTAATATTATATAATGTTCACTCCAAAATGTGGACATTTCGGCCATCCAATGCGCAACGCAAACCAGTGAATACCACCAACTAAAATCATTAAATGGACAAACTACTCTGAGTTGATGACAAACATCAAAGAAAAATATAACCATAATCCATAGTCAAAGCTGAACAATTGAGAAATTATTATGGTTATTTCGAATTCAAGGCTCAACCTACAAAATCTGCACTAAAATTACTATAATTTTTGTAGCTTATTGTAATAAAATTGAGGTTTATTACACTGAGCGACTGCGTTAAATTGAGTGCGTTTCAACGCTTTTTGAAAGAACTCGCGGCTCGATGTGGCAGTGACAGCTTAACTATGTGGCTTGACGTGCGTTTTAACGGCTGAAGAACACACAACGGCGCGTACATTTGAAATCTATTGTATGTGGGTACCTGAAGAGGTTAGCTTTTGAAAGCGTTTCGAACTTGTGGTTTGTATATAAAAGCCAGATGCCGCTAACCAGTGGTGGCAGTCACTGCTCAATACGTAGCTGCAGCTTACCTACTTATGGCCATAAAACCTTGCAGTGACAGAGTTGCCTCGACTTGATCCTTTGAACGGAGATGCGGCTTACTATTCTTCTGCGTTCCTGCCTTTCAATTGCTGTGTCAAACGTCGTTTTCACAGGCGTTGCGCTACAGTTGGACATAGGGTACTAAAGCCAAAAACAACAACGATTTTCCTGTGCGTTATCAGTGGTCCTTTCTATAACAGATAATGCTTGTATAAGGTAATTCTCCATGAAGGCATCCCGACACCCCAAAAGCTTCAAGAACACTTTCTCCAAATGAACACAACATATAAGTGTTTGATATCTTAAATCTGTTTTCCATTTTTGTCCTTGTTCACTCCTCTCTGGAGCATAGGACCTCCTCAAGACTCTTTGCCTTGTGTTGGTTACGCAAATCGGTTGGTTGTTCTGCCAGGGTAGGTGATTGGCATGCAGCAGGTAGTCCTAAGTGATGGGGCTGCCATCTAACGCTGCTTAGGAACGACGCCTACGATATTTTGAGCTACTCCTCATAACGCCATCTGCTGTGTAAAGGAGATGACAGCAGGATGATTGGGGACTTCGCTAAGATCGGTTTGGTGCACTGTTTTTCGCTAATGCCCGCTTCGTCTTACAGCCGTTGCAATCACAGCAAAATCAATACTACGACCGATTATTCGTCAGTATGAGTGGCGCGCAGCGTCCAAAAGATCTCTGCCTGAGAGATACTGAAAAGTACTAACCAGAAGCTCCAACTATCGCTGTAAAATTTTAAAGCTAAATTCAGTTAAACATTTCTTTCGTTTTCAAGCAAAGATAGCCATTGCAGCATCACTCAAAGAAAAAACATGAACTTATTAAACTAGTAACATTATTATTCCATTAGAGGAATTTTTTATCAGTTTTGAAATCCTCCCAACTGTCCAAAAATACCATAAATCAATGCTATAGTAGTTCACTTGTCACTTGACATTTTATTGAATTTTCAATAGAATGTCACATTAACACTTCACATAAACAACACCAAACGAACACACACGCGCCATTCGAGCTACCGCTCGTATCGCCATCTGTTGTGTGAGGAGGTTATAGCTGAATGGTTGGGGACTTCGCTAGATCAATTTGGTGCGCTGTTTTTTCGCTATTGTCCGCTTTCCCCTTGCAGGCGTCGCTGGTGCACCGTGTAGCTGTATATTTGTTTTCTTTTTACAGCCACCCAGCGCATAATTGCGTGGGAGTGAATGGGATAGGAGTAACTTTTGCGTTGGGAATCATTGAACTTGGGAATGTACCCACGACCTCTGGGATGACAGTCCAGTGCAATCCAGCTAGGTTGCTATCCATATAGCTGTTTTCCTTATATTGTTGATACATTTGTCATAACCCTAGCCCAGATGCTGTAACCATAATTGTAGTCGTTCAAATCACGAGACTTATGAGACAAATGCCTAGGGTGGCATATTCGGAGGGGCGCCAAATTTCATAATAATTTTCAATATCAATTCATAATAATTTTCGCAAGTATTTTAATATAAAAATTTAGGGCGCCACTCTGGCGATTTGCCTCGAGTGACATATGTTATAAGCTTTTTTCGCCACCAGTTGTAGGAATCGATTTTTAACGGCTACCACATCTACGAAGTCAAGTATCTGTAAAATTCTTACCACAGCAACACATTTAATTAAAAATTTATATCTCCGCTGATTTTTAGATTGAAAAAATTGTATGGAACACTGCAATCGTGAGCCACAAAAATAGTCGTAGCAGCTGTAACATTCCAAATGGCCAACTTTATAGTTCGAATCAATTAGTCACACCATAAATCAGACATGAACTTGCTTTTTTTTTATATTTTTGTGTTTCTGTGCCTTTTATCTTTTACACTGGCCACATTTGTCATAGTACACGAATTGCGTCGGATCTCTCTGTCCGAACGGTGGACTTCGGTTCACTTTAAGAAAATAGTTTCCTTTTATATTTGTTGGCGTCGCGAAGCCCATCGGAACCGGCGAGGTGCGGCATCGGTCCAATTTCGTCAGCGACGTGCATCGCTTGGCCATGTAGCTTTCTTCATTGCCCGGATAAACGGTCTCGGCGAAGTATTCCCAGGCGCGGTCGTGTGAACATGTTATCGTCAGGCATCCGGGCATCAAGGCGACCGCGCCGCCTGGATAAAAGTCCGCATCGCCTATGGACGCGTCTGCGCCCAGCACACCGTAGTTGCTGTGTATGACGTCGACGAATGCCGCATCACCGCGCTGCAGCCCAAGCACCGATTCGCCCTCGGTGAAACAAGGATAGGCCGGATCCAAGCCGGTGACGCGCGGCACCCTGCGGCCCGTGTCCTCGTAAAAGTAGCGAGCGGCGGCGCCCATAATGTGCGCGCCCAGGCTGTGCCCAATCAGGTGTACGTTCTCGATCGGTACAACCAGCTCCAGCCGCTGCAACCCTGTGGCAATGTGCCGGCCGATCACGTCCGTATTGAAGGCGGCCCACGAGTACAACGTATTGACGTAATGCGCGGCGTCGATAGCCTGCAAACGAGAGAGAGAGAAGGCGGCGGCTCATTTCAGCCTTCGCGGCACAAAGCCACTGCTTACTGACCAGATAATTAGTGTCCTTACGGCAGTTGTACGCCTTGGCCAATATTTTAATGTTTTGCGTGGTGTTGACGGTGGTCGTCCAGCCAGACGCGAATATGGCGATCTTCTTCGCCGGATCGAACTCAGGGCAGTCCAAGATCTTTTCGGCTTCCCTCAGAGGGGCGCTGCATATCGAGCAAGCTGTACGAAATTGGAACTGCATTTTGTCAATGTCGGGCGTGAACCGTGACTTTAGTGAATTGGTAGCCTTGAGAGAAGAGCCTAAGAGCGAAAGATGCTTGGAGCATTAGCTTCGGTAATAAATGTGAGTACGTGGCATGAACGGCACTAAGGGCGTCGTTACATGAGCTGTGTGGCACTTACACATGAAGTTGATAGATGAAAATAGAAGTTGAAATGGCAAACCGGCTATAAGGTGCTTAGGAGCGTTGAACACCGTTGGGGCATACACAAGAATTTCATTGTATGCACTAGAGATCAGACTCAGAGAGAGCATATGCTCCTTTATTTGCTTTTTCGAATGCATTAAGGCGTCAGTCATCGACTCTTTAACGATAAGAGATAAGAAGAAATAACTGGTTAGCACGACAGTTCAAAGGACTTCAACGTTCCCGACGCAGATAGTCGATTCGCTTAGGCCCCGTCTTTCAGAAGTGAAACTCAATTACTTCCAGCTGAGCAGAATGTGCACTGTTGATGGTATAACAAACTTACTCAAAGTATTCAACTGGGGTGTGTCCAACAATGTTGACACTACTGGCAACTTCGATACGTTAAACAAATTAAGTACTTGTGGGGGAATCCGAGTGAAGTTTAGACCAAAGACAGGTATAAAGCGAGAGTTGTTCAGTTCTAAGTCGTGCGCAACAATCAGATTTCCACCGATAATGGCCAAGAAACAGGCAAATAATTCAAACTGTTTCATTTTGTGCGCGATAGTCCCAAGGTCCGTCGGGGCCAAGTTGTTTAAAAGAAAATTATTAAGAAAAGTCAGCAACATTCTATTTATAGGTGACTAGTAACAGGCCATGGCGTTTATTGTTATTCGTGTAGCAATTTCAATGTTACAGTTAAATGTTTGTGTGAAAATTCAATTTCACTTTTTCTAAATTTATTTATGTAATTTTTTATTCACTTAAATTATTCACAATTTTAATGTTATTCGTTACACGGTAAAATATGAATTTTGATAACAAATTTTGCCTTCAATTAGGGTGCATTGAAAAAAAGAGGTCAGATGTGGCGACTGGCAAGATATGAAACCAATGGTGGTGCCATTTCGAAATTTCGATTTATGGGTCTGCAAATTTGGTCGCAGAGCCCACTTTATGCGATTTCATTCCTCAAAAACTTGAAAACTGATTTGTATGCAAACTATTTAGTATTAATTTTTACTGCTTCGCACACTGGCCGCATTTTGCATTGGACGCGGAACGCTTTGCGTCATTGTTTTTACCGTACGGCGCCTTGCGATTCACCTCCAAGAAGTAGTTTCCCTTCAAAGTATGCGGCACCGCATAGCCCATGGGAAATCCATTGCCGGGACATTTGTCATCGCGCAAACTCGTCAACGAAGTGCAACGCTTGGCCATGAAATTGAACTCGCTGCCCGGATAAACGGTCTCGGCGAAGTACTCCCAGGCGCGCGAATGTGCACAGGTCACCGAAATGCAGCCGGCGGGCAGGGGATCCAAGCCGCCGGGATAGAAGTCCACATCGCCCAAAGGATCGCGCTTGCCCAGCACACCCGGATTGCTGTGTATGATGTCGATGAAGTCCGCGTCGCCGCGCAGCAGACCGGACAGCTTCTGACCCTCGTTAAAGCAGGGCTTGGCAGGATCGAGGCCGGTAATGCGCGGTATCATTTGGCCCGTTTTATAGTTGAAGTAACGGCCGGCGGCGCCCACAATGTGCGCGCCCAGACTGTGGCCAATCAGATGAATGTTGGCCACCGGCACAATTGCCGACAGCTGCACCAGTCCGTCGGCAATGTAACGGCCAATCTCGTCGGTATTCAGTGCGGACCAAGTGTACAGCGTGTCCACAAAACGGGCAGCATCGACAGCCTGCGAAGAGTAATCAATATACAAACATTGCAATTTATATATCTGTGGCAGTATGGTAGAGTAGCGTAAGTCGAGAATTGAAGTTTGAAAATAATGCTGTATCAAAATATTGTTAAAAGAAGCAAAATTTTTCAAAACGGTTGTAAAATCATTTAACCCATTGCTGCCTAATGGGTAAAATTTTACCCATGAAAATTGATTTAAAAAAAAATCACAAAAAAGTCAATGTTTGAGATCTCTCAAAACCATTGATAGGGATAGTTAGGGTAAAGATGGAACTACCTTAACCTAGTGAAGGTCACCCTAAAATTTCGCCATCTAGCTAGAGTTACCAGACTCCAAAAATTGCGAATTTTCTGGAGGTGGAAAATGTGGCGAAACGAAGTGGCCTTAGAACTTCACAACAATCTGCCTCCTAACTCACATGTAAAAAATACAACTTTTGTTCACGTGTTTAGCTGATCACTTCATAAAGTATGGAAAAAAGCTACCATTGCTGCGTAATGGGTACAAAATACCTAATGAATATCTCAGCAACGTGCAGAGATATAAAGCTGAAATTTTGTTTCTGATCATTTTGGGTCACTTCTAGGTCGTGTATGAAATTTTATCAAAATCGTATGGGCGGAACTGGCACCCGGCAGCAATGGGTTAAACGCATTGACTTCTATAAAGCTTCCAATACAGTAACTCAATTTTCTTTTATGTCGACTTAGGCTACTCTTCCATTTGAACACAGATATAGTTAAGTATTGGTTGCTATGAAAGTCAAAGCTTTCATTATTGTCTACCGACCACAAAGTTCACATCGTTACGGCAGCTGTACGCCTTCGCAAACACATCGATGGTGTCCGTCTCGTTGACGGTAGTGGCCCAGCCGGTGGCCAGTATGACAACCTTTTTCTTAATATCGAACTCGGGACTCTTCCACATCTGGTCGGCCTTCAGCAGCGGGAAGCTCTGCTTGTTGCAGGCGGTGCGCAGCTGAAACTGCATCTTATTAATGTCGGGTGTGATTTTAGGCGCTATTGTTTCCGAAGCCAGCGCCGACGAACCTAAGCACAAACAGCAGCGAGTAAGACTCAACAACAACAATAACAAAAACAAAAAAATTGAAGTAGCAATTTTATGCTCGTCACACTTACAAATCGCATTCACCGAGGTGGATACAAACTCGAACGGATAGCCGGCGACCAGCTGCTTGCTCGACTCGAAGAGGCCCTGCGGCGTGGGCAGCAGATTGCCCAGGTCCTTGGCCACGCCCTTGCCAACGTCGCGTGCCGATGTCAGCACATTGCCAATGCTCAGATCGATGGCCGACGCTGGCGGCCAGCTGGCGATCGCCGCCAATAATAGCGCCGACAGTTGCACGCGATTCATTTTGCGCTGCTCGTATGCTCGCAAGTCCAGTGGAAGGTGAAATTTTATAGTGTCCGCCCAATACAGTTGTCGCTCAAACACTGAGAGGAAATGATTGGACGACAGTTAATTTATAGAATGCTTAATTGCTCGTCAGCGTATGCCGCCAGAATTGCTGATGCAAATATTGCGAATTTGCAATTTATACCTGAGAAACTATCTGTCGTGCTACCTGTCGTTCTGGCGACTGGTGAAAAGTTGTGTGCGGCCACACAGAGCACTCGGGCAGACTCAAACAGTGTCTCTATGTGTTTGGTGACGGGGGGGAACGAGCGAAGAAAGCTAAATGCGAGTATGTCCGGTTGCGTTGACCGCGAACTTGAGCGAGCCTTAAGTTTTTCTTAAACTTTAAGGCGCCACATGGAAGACACTAGTTTGAATTTTGTTGTAACAGCTGCATATTCGTATTTAGCGAGCTGGAATTGAAGGTTAGGTTAGGTTAGGTAAGCTGACCCTATTGGGTCCCTAGCGGTCTCAGTTGGAGCTCCTTAGTCTTGCGCATCGCCGTAAAAGTGATCGGTGTGAATGCGGGTGTTCCTAGCGAAGTTCAGCAGCAACTTGATGTCATGTTTGGGGACTTTCTCTAACCCAAAAAAGAACGGGGCCCCTAAGTAAGTGAGTCGTAGTCTTGAGACAGCTGGACAGGAGCAGATAATGTGCTCCAGGGTTTCCTTGGCACCAATTTCTCTGCATTTCCTGCAATCATCCGAATCGGTGATGCCCATTTTTTGCGCGACGAGCTGCAATTGAAATGTTTGTGGCACATATATTTCGGGTTTTTAACAACAAACTATTATAAAGTATGATTTTGCTTAAGTATGTGAAAACTACAGCCAATCGAGGGGATTAGCTGTTCTTAGTTGAAGTGACAGGACAGCGCACTTTTCAGTACGTCATCTCAACTTCATGTCTCATGTTTTAATACCAAAGTTTCTAAATTAATCTCTGAACACATTGCTTATTAAATATTAATTAATCCCTTAATTATCTCAATCATGTCGAGAGTTATTGTACATACCAGCCAATTGACCAAATCAAATTTCCTTCGCATACTAAAATCTAATCTATAATCAAAGCTGTAACCTGAAACCTGGGTGTAGGGCATAAAGTTATTGGTTGACACTAACCGCAAAGCAAGCAAACGAGTTTACAGTTACGCTTGCTTTCTTTTCAATTAAAGTTTTATCATGTGATAACAAATGTTTTAACAAGTGCAACTTATTTCTTAAATTGTTGCAACTACAACATTGTTGCCACAATAACTTTTGGTCGTATTGCACAGGGTGACATTTTTTTCGGCATCCTATTTTGGAGCTTTATAAAATGCTTGAAATATTTAAAATTTTCCAGTAGAAATTTATTTGATTTGATTTCTTTTGAGTTTGAGTACCACAACATTGATCGAGCTCAAACATTCTACAACCCATCATACGAACACGCTAACGTATTTCAGTATACTTAAAATTAGATCAACTAATCTTGTATAGTTGCTCGCATTAGATATATCTAAAATTATTCATTTATGTTATGTAAACAATTTATATTTTTTTTTAACAATTATCTCATCTATAACAATTTAAATTTTTTTTGTTGTAACAATTATCTCATTTATATTGCAATCCCACAGTACTGTAAACAAGTTTGAAACCAGTTCACATAAATACTTGTAAGAACATAAAACACTATCTGACTTGCAGTACAGCAAATACAAATCTTACATCAATATTGTCATTGCAATGGTTTTCACTTTCAGCGATTAGATAAAAACTAAAAACAAGTTGCCGTATTTGTTGTCATTCCGCTTTGCGATGACAATTCTGGGAAGCTAAACTTGAAAATTTCACTTAAAGGCTTTTGGCGACTAAAACAACATAAGCTTGAAACTTGCTGGAAAAAAGTGAAATGAATAAGTGATGCTGCAGATACAGGGTGCAATATTTATTTATTTAGTAAATGCTTCCTCTTATGAACATAATAATGAAAATATAGTCAAATGATTGTACGAGTATTGTAAGCGAGATCGAACTTTTCGCATCGATTAAGAAAGAGAGAAAGCGAACGAATTATATCTCTACTGCCACTTGATGAAAGTGACAGCTCTACATACTAATCTCTACTCATCTCTACATCACACTCTCATCTCAACATCACAATCAAAATGCTCTATACAGCATGAAGTTATCACTAGAGATGATATCTCACTATCAGAGGACAACGATAACTTGTCGCACTTAGAGGTTATAGCTCTACAGTTGTTCTTCAGAATGCAGGCAAAGAAAGTTTTGTATAGAACGTCGTTGTTGTTTATGAGGGATTGAGTTGAATTGTATTGCATATTGAAACTTCAAGTAACCTTCGAAAGGATCTCTAGACATTTTGTGCCATGTAGAGCTAATAAAACATATGGAATAGACTCAAAAGTTCTTACTATCATATTTAATTCATGATCACCAGGTACACTGACTTGTTAGTTGGTTACATCAAGAGATATTAGGTCCACAGTTTGATCCTTCCACCGAAGACACTAACTCTCTCTCTCTCTCTCTTCGCCATTGAACCCCAATTGCCGCCTCAAACACCTGTTTCGCATGTCCATATTTTCAAACAACTCATACATCTCGTTCGTGTTCGATAATTGTTGCCAATACAAACAAAGCCAAAGATACACCTTCAGTACAAATCTATTACACTACTCGACACGAAAAATGCACCTAAAAATAAAAGGGTTTTCTAGACTAACTTTTGGTCGCTGAACACGAAACTGAAAATCAAAAAATTTTTTTTTGAAGCATTTTCGAAAATTCTTCGAAAAACCAGTTTTTTCCCTGTTGTTTCAGTTATGAGCACATATCTCGGAAACCAATATATAATAATATATCTATATATAGGGGCACAATAAACCTTTCAGGTTGCAGTGCGCAAGGGCTTGGCCCAACCCATAATCATTACATTACATTACATATCTATATATATATGCAGTTTGTCAAGTAAATGTTTGCAAATTTAAAGAATGTAGAAAATTACTTTGAGAAGCTTATAATATAACAGAAATTGCAATATTTTGAAATTATTTGAAAAATATAGATTAATTAAATATTTCACTCTCATATAATATCAAAGTAATGTCTATTTGATTCGCGTATTGAAGGGCGAATTGATTTGAAAGTATCTCCTGGACGACCCAGAAAACTGTCTAACAGAGAAGAAAGAAAAATCATCTGAAAAGTTCGTGAAAACCCCCGTATCTCAATAAGGGAAATGGCTTTGGATATAGAATGCGGAACTGATGTATCTCATGAAAGAAGACGAATTTTTGACAGTTTGAAGTATAGCTTCAATTCATTTTTTATTTTTTACACTGTTTTCGCGTACCAAATAGACATTACTATTAATCTAGATCTTAAAAAATTTCCAAATATTGCAATTCCTGTTATATTTATAAGCTTTTCAAAATAATGTTTCTACCTTTTTTAAGTTTGCAAACATTTACTTGACAAACTTTATGTGTATATAATAATTATAAACGGCCATTCCTCCCATCACAACTTAACTCACATCAATAGTCCGAACTTGTCTCGGAGCGACGCTACGATTTTGAAGCTTTTTATTGTCCATTATTTTGTCATATACCGGCAACTTGAATGAATGAGCTTCATTTGTGTATATTGTATAAACTTTCAAGAAAATTGGGCAGCTTAAGGTGGCTGACTCTATATGGGACACACTTAGGCCTATATGGCCCGTTGTGTTCAAGAAGTTGCTCGTTTATAGTCTTGCAAGAAGTTTTTACATATTCTTATCTTCCAAACGAATCCTAAGAGCTGCAATTAATTTTAATATTTACTCGATGCTTTGCTCATGTCTTGAGATCTTCAAAAATAATGTTTAACTCGAAATAATGCTACACCCTGTAAGAAAAAACAGTTATGTAGATAGCACCGCATGTAATTTAGTAGTTTTAATTTATTTGATTTTTTGTGCAAGTTGAACACTAAAACAAGTGTTGGCTATTGTTTGTAAATCAAATAATATCTGAGCATTTCACTTGGATTATATATAGAAAATATGTATTCGAATAAAATAGTAGCTGCAGGTGTTAACTGAAGCGTCACTTGACAGTAGCTATCAGACTCGTGCAAGTATTTCCTTTACTTTCCATAAGCAGTCAACACTAAATGCTGCTTTACGCGAAATGGTAAACACCGGTAATCAATATTGACGTAGGTGGCCAATCTCGATCGTGGGTACACAGCGTAACAGCGAATTGTTTAGTGCAGAAATATTCGTAATTTTTATTATAGTTTTCGACGATGACTAAATGCTGGAGATATTAAAATTATTTGCCACGCGAGACCGGCGACACAACTAATAAATGTCATTCGTAAAAGGCGCTTTTCAGCGGCAATTACTGCATTTAAATGAGTCGAGCCGGCACAAGAAAATTAATAAAAACAAAAATTCAATAAAGCGCCAAGCATGCAAATCAGCTGTAAGCTTTTCGTGCACGCAAGCGAATTGTTAATGCGAATTATCACATTATTGGTTCCTATCCAGTTGAATCGTATCGAAGAGTAAAATACAAATTGATCGCGGCACAATAAAGCTTTTAACTGACTCTCATTGTTTTATAGTTGATACGTTCCGCCAAATCGGTTGGCCAGTTTGAGAGCGAGATGGATGAACGACTGTAAAAGACGTAAAAAAAACTAGGAAATGTAACTACTTGACCAATTTTGGATTGGAATAGTTAGTAAATTACTCGTAGGCAGTGGCGCACGCAGGATTTCATTTTGGGGGAGGGGTTTTGCATGCAACTTTTGAGCCGAATACCATTCGAAACCATATTTTGTACCAGCAGAGGAGGTTTGAACCCCCAAAACCTTGCCCTGGTTGCGCCACTGCTTGCAGGTTCTAAGGAGCAATAAGACCCTTTCACCTCCATACCACCTACCAGTGTTGCCAGATACCTGAAATGACTTTCTCCTAAATCTAAAAAAAGACTGAAATTTTCTTCCAAAAGTTAAAAAAATCTGCTAAAATATTTTTATAATTTGCGTCATTTAAATATATATATACATACGTTTTTTTTAATGCAGCCTTTTTTCTATTCAACTTCAGCTTAGCAACAAAAATTTAACAAGAACAAAACATATAACAAGTGAGAATGAGATAGAACGAACTTACATTTTGTGAGCTCAAAAATATTAAACACAATAGGGTCCTTTAACTATTACAATACATCATACTTCCTTATCCAAAAATCTCACAAAAATCCACTAAGGATCCCTAACATAAAATATAAATCTCCTAATCAATTATTCCTCCTAAAAAATCTCCCAAAAGGCCAAGAATCTCCTAAATCTATGAGGAAATCTCCTGATCTGACAACACTGAAATATACACTTGCGATGAAACTTCCCTTTGATAAACTTACTTCGTGTAGTAAAATTTAACGACGAATAGTTTCTCAGAATATTTTCTAAGATGACCTTAACTTATTATCTCTCACCTTTATGGTTAAATTCTTTTCTGAAGTCTTAAACTTAACTTCAAGACAGCAATTAATGGTTATAGTCTTCCACAAAAGATTTAAGGGTAAATTTTATTAGGGGTCAGCGGAACTCAAAAACCACTCTAGTTCAAAGAACTGCAATTAAAGTAATTCAAACCAACTAAGTTAATTTATTTACTTTCCAGAGAAAAAACTTTTACAAAGAATTCCATTACAAAATCCCCCTTTTACAAAGAATTCCATTACAAAATCTTCTTAGTCCAGCTTTTCCTCCTTCTCACAGTCGCAGCAATTCCACTCGACGCCGAATTCCGCGTACTCAAGCATTGCATTTGGTTCGTCGAATGTGGCAGCATTTACCGGCGAGATGAAATTACCCTTCAAGTCCAGCGGCACCGCATAGCCCATGGCATACTCGGCGCCAATGCATCTGCCCAGACGCAGACGTCGCAGCGAGCTGCAACGCGTTGCCAGGAAATTCTGCTCATTGCCGGGAAAAACGGTCTCTGCATAGATGCGCCATGCCAACTGATGCGAGCACACAATGTCCAAGCAACCTGACTTGATGGGCTGCATTCCGCCCGCATAGTAGTCCAGATCGCCCACCGGTTCGTACATGCTGAGCACGCCCGGATTGGTGTGTATGATGTCCACAAAGGCAGCATCGCCGCGCGCCAGTGTTGCCAGCTCCTCGCCCTGATTGAAGCACGGTTTGGCCGGATCCAGGCCGGTAACGTGCGGCAACAGTTGACCGGTTAGCTGGTGAAAATGACGCGCCGTGGCGCCCATAATTTGTGCGCCCAAACTGTGACCCATCAGGTGTACGTTTTGCAGCGGCACCAGCTCCACCAATTGTGCCACACCAACGGCCAGCAGACGCCCGATTGCGTCCGTATTAAAAGCGGACCACGTGTACAGGGTGTTTATATAGTTCGCAACGTCCAAAGCCTGCAACTGTGCAATGAGCGCCCAACAAATTGGTGATTACTCAAATGAACTCACCACAAAGTTGGTGTCGCCGCGAGCATCGTAGGCTCTGGCCAGTGCAACGATCGAGTCGCTGTCGTTCACCGTCGAAGTCCAGCCGGATGAGTAGATGACTACCTTCTTGCTGGGATCGAATATGGCGCTGTGCCACATTTGGTGCGTGTCCAGTAGCGAGTAGCTCTCGTTGCGGCAGGCGGTGCGCAGCTGCAGTTTGATGTCCTCGATGTCGGGTGTGAATCGCGGCTGTATTGCGTCCTGTTCCAGAACAGCGGAACCTATATGATTCGGAGACATTATTCAGTGAGTAAGTGTGGTTTCATGTTTCAGATCTCTAACTTACATAAAATATTCAAAATGGTAGACACTGCCACGAAAGGATAAGCCATCACTGCATTCAGCTGCAGTTCGAAGAGCTCTGCAGGCGTTGGCAGCGCTTCAGGAATGCTCTGCACAATGCCTGAAATAATGTCTACTGTCGATGCAGCCAGATCAGTAAGAGAGGCCAGGCCATGGCTCTGCTGTAATAATGCTGGCAAAAATAGCAGAATCAAAAGTCTCATGACTACTCCTTGCAACTACTAACGACAATGTGATTATAGGTTAGGGGGAAATGTATGCTTCCGGCTTATATACTCGCACTCTTAGGTCGCTGTTCTGTGAGTGAATGAGCAAGAATCGATGAGGTTGTCCAATGAAAATGCCAACCAACTAACACAGAAAACTTGTAGAATTTTATTGCAGTTCTTAGATAATGAAACTGTGCGCGCATTCTTATCTGATGCGTTTGTCTTAGTTTAAAGTGCTACAGGCGGTTTCCTACAATAACTGAGTGACGCAGTAAGGATGAGAAGTTCACAAGTGGGGCTACAAGATCGCAACGAATGTGCTCCATCCACTAAAAAGTGAAAATGTGTGTGTGTGTGTGTGTGCCAAACACATTTATTGTCATCACTAGAGGAGGAGGACGAAAAGCTCTTTCGAAAGAGTCATACAAAAAAGTTCTCGGTCGAGAACTCAAAATTGTGTTTTTCTGGTAGAAATGCACTCAACAAAAAAATCAAAATAGCAGAACATGGCAAATCTGCCAAATATTTGGTTCTTGTCCGCAAGAAAAAGGTCCTTAGAAGATCCACAGAACAAAACATGGCAAATCTGCCACAAATATATTTGGTTATTGTTCTCAAAATCTATTCAACATGACAAATCTACCACTAATATATTTGGTTCTTCTTCTTAAACTATATTCGAGGGCCTTAGAAGACAAAAAGAACAGATCATGACAAATCTATCACCAATGTTTTTGGTTCTTGTCCTCAAAATCTATTCAAGAACTTTAGAAGATCAAAAAACAAAACAAGGCAAATCTGCCACAAATATATTTGGTTCTTGTTCTCAAAATCTATTCAAGGACCTTAGAAGACAAAAAAACAACATGTCAAATCTACCATCAAAATATATTTGGTTCTTCTTCTTAAAATATATTCGAGGGCCTTAGGAGACAAAAAGAACAGAAGATGACAAATCTATCACCAATGTTTTTGGTTCTTGTCCTCAAAATGTATTCAAGAACTTTAGAAGATCAAAAAAAACAAAACATGGCAAATCTGCCACAAATATATTTGGTTCTTGTTCTCAAAATCTATTCAAGGACCTTAGGAGACCAAAAGAACAGAATTTGTTCTTGTCTATTTAGGCGCCTTAGAAGACTAAAAGAACCGAATATTACCGAATATTACAAATCTCGTCCTCAAAATCTAATCTGATCTATTCAAGAACTTTAAAAGACCAAAAGACCCAAACATTACAAATTTGTCACCAATATATTTGATTTTTTTTTCAAAATTTATTCAAGGACCTTGGAAGATTAAAAGAATAAAACATGGCAAATAAGCCACCAATGAATTTGGTTCTTGTCTCTAAAAAAAACAATGATTCTTAGAAGGTCCAAAAAATAAAACATGGCAAATCTGCCACAAATATATTTGGTTCTTGTGCTCAAAATCTTCTCAAGGACCTTGAAACTGCAACATAACAAACAGAAAACGGCAAATCGGCCACTTTTGTATTTGGTTCATGTCCGGGACTAATTTTATTTTCTTGCTAAGGCAGTTAACACAAATCGTGAATACCTCCATTGTTATTCTGTGATTTTATAATGCATGCTAAACAAAGTAAATATTTTCTTTTTGTAATTATGAGTTAATAATCACAAAAATATGCATCAGAATAAAGTTGTAAACTTGGCGCCAGCCTTGACTGAATTAACCAAATAAAAATAAAAGTTACCATAAACCATCTATCGTTCATTAACTTATCGCACAGATTACTGCCAGAGGTCACAATATTATTGTGCAATATATTTACAAATAATAAAAAAAAAAAATTTTATTTGTCAGTCAAACAAATTTGATTGTTTCAACTAAATCTGTTTAATGTTGAATAATAAAATTGCTTGAAAAATAATTTCATCAATGAGAGACGCAACAACTATTTATTTCACAGTAATCAAATAGTTTTGCAATTCGTGCAGATTTCCAGACAGACATCTTAGTGGAATATAGTAAATTGAAAATTATTAGCTCAACTTTACTCCGTCTTGGTACACAAGAAAATTGCCAGCGTCTGATCTGTTGTGCTGTTGCAAACAATGGAAACGCTCGAACGTTGTTCGACTCGCCAATTATGAATCGAATCACGCCTGTTCGCGAGCAGCGAGTGCGGGGCGAAGGCGTTGCCGTGTACATCAAAATTGCATTGCACGCCAGCTGCCAAGTTGTGTCTGTTTTTATTGTTGTGGTCATCGGGCGGCGGCTGCTGTGGTCGTTGGTGCCGCATTGACTTTGTTGCTGCTTCTATTCGTAGTTATCGCTGAAAATGTGCATCGAGTTGGTTTTTGTAGTAATTGTGTTGTTGTTAATTTTGTTGTCACTGAAATTGCTGTACGAAACACACCTTCCATCAACACCGGCACTTATGGCATTCTGAGCGTAGTCGTTGTTGTTGTTGTTGTTATTTCAATTTTTGCAACAGCAGTGGCAGCAGTGAACGCCGGCACACTGTCTGCAGTAATTATAATTGCATGCGTTAATTTCGCTGGATATGTTGTTGACACATTGACCAATTTTTCAATATGATTTTCAATTTTCAGCTTTTAATGTTATTACGTTGTTGGTTGTATGAGCCGGTCAATGGCCGCTTGTATGTATGAACACATTTGTGTTTGCAAATTGCTATGATGCATCACTGTGTTGTGTTGTTGCTGTAGTTGTACAATAACAGGTTTTCTGAGGTGTTATTTGATAGATGTTTTGTATTCGAAATTGCACAAGGGAAGCTTTTACCTAAAGAAAATAGAAGTCAAAAGACAAAAGTTGTGTAGAATAATTTAGAAGAGTGAAAACTTGTGAAAAGAAGGTAGGTAGGTAGGTGGGTGTGGTTGCCCCAAGAGGAGCACACTTCAGCCATGATGGCCCATTGGGATACCAAATGCGGTCAGGCCAAAACCGCTCACTCATTGAACCAATTGGAGCTTCTTACGAAGCTTAGTAGACAGCGAATGGTCTCATCAGGTAAATCCGCTAAATTATCGAAGGAGAAGTCCTAAAAGGGCATCCTTCTTCTGGATAAAGTAGGTCAAGTGCAAAGTAGGTGAGGTATATTTTCTTCCTCGTCCATGCAGCTGCCACAGAAGTCATTTGAAACCAACCCCAGCCTTTTTGCGTGGGTGCCAATTAAGCAGTGACCCGTTAGAACACCGATCATGCTTCTAATTTGGGTTCTGTTTAGTATGAGGAGTTCTTTAGTACGTCGAAGGTTTAAGGTTGGCCAAATTTGGCGTGTAAGGAAATTTCGGTTGCCTTCAGCTCATCTTAAATTAGTGTCGTGTATAGAGCTCGTATGGCTTAAGAGAGGGAAACCAATCGCTCTTATGTGCTGACATAACTGCTCAGTTGTACCATGCCGAGCGAGCTCGTGTGCTCTACAGTTCCCTGGAATATCGCTATGTCCCGGGACTCAGCATAGGCGAATTGGAAGCTGCTTGGTAGTCTCATTTAAAGAGATTTGCTGCAGCTCAGGACAGTCTTTGATGTTATGATGACCACATAAAGAGTCCTAAGAACGGATTGGCGGTTGGTAACCTCGGCTTTGAAGACAGCAGTAGCAATAATCTGGCAGCCGGAGCTTTAAGTTTAGATTTAGTTCTCCGCAGTAGATACCACAACGCACACGAACACGAAGTTTCGATCCATACGTATAAATATGTATGGACATCGCCGCTGGCGGGAGCTCATCCAGTTCCAATTTGGCTCTTCATGGGATTGGATCTTGATAGTCCTTATCTAAGGATAACCTGGGTGTCATGTAATCTACGCTCTGAGATATGCCGTTGAAGAAATTTAAAATTGTAGAGTGCCCAAACCAATCTTACCGAAGTCCCTAACCATCCTGCTGTCACCTCCTTTACACAACAGATGGCGCTATGAGTGGTAGCTCGGAGGTGTCATTCCTAAGCGGCGGTAGATGGCAGCTCCATCACTTAGGACTACCTGTGGCAGGCCAGTCTCGAATTCTCTTTCGAACCAGGGAAGATTGGGACACAGACACTGTCATTGAATGTGAAAACCCAGTCTTTGCGAACGATTCGAAAGTGGATTGTGAGACTCTTTCCTGATGGGTGTTTTTTTTTCACACTATCTCTTAGCGGATCGTTTAAATAGCCCAAACAGCGTGTTACGAGTAAAAGCCGAGTTTACACTATAAACCAGGCCACATAAATGATTGGACTGCTGGTCCCATCGCTGCCCAATTGGATCATATAGGGAATAGGCAGACTGCAATCAAGGGTCTAAACTCTGACATTTGTACGTCTCTGAGGGCAATCAAAGAGCACCACATCAAATGCTCCTGGATGAGCGAATGAACTGGTTTGGATAAATTTGGAGTAAATATGCCGATCGGTATTTATCCGCCACTTCAGTAGCTTGATGCCAATTTCAACAGGAAGGCAATTAAGAGCACCAACGACTAATGCAATGTTCGGCTTAACTGTCGGATCCTCCGCATGCTGAACCAAAGGTGAAGGCTGAATCTGAACCAAAACGAGACATTTTGTCTTTTGCAGTCTACCCAAGTGGAACTTTGTATTCTCATAGGGGTTCTAACGAGACATTGTGGCGTCGCGACGCGTCGCTAACTTTACCTGAGCGTTAAAATTCAAACTTCAAATCTTAAGTATAACACCGTGCGACAAAAATTAAAAAAATTGTTCACACCGGAAAAAATCCATATGGGCGTGAAACTAGAGACCAAATATAGTAATACTGCGTACTCAGTTTTTAATTTCTACATCCTTTGTCCTTTTAAAAGGACTTCAAAATTTTGAAGGGGATACAAAATAAAAAAAATATACAAAATACTTAACCTCTTAGAATATGGCGATATGTATATCAAATGAAAGAGGAAAAGTTCAAGAATTGAAATAAAATTCATTTTTTATCTATTTGTATAAAAAGGATTTGAAAAAGGTCTTTTGAAAATTTTAATCCTTTATATCCCTAAAAATTTACATCGAATTTTCTTGAAAAGTAAGTATGTTAAAACCCCAAATCCCCTTGATCACGTGTCAAAATTTCATTATTTTCGCTTCATTGATTTTGTATCTTTTTATTATTTAAAATACTGATGCTCAAATAAATTAGAATTTTTGTACTTCATTAGAATTGCAGCTTCCGCCTTTTTTTTAATAACTTTCGAACTAATAAAGTCAGAGTAATTAAATTTTGAAACGTGATCAAGGAGATTTTGCGTTTTAACATACTTACTCTTCAAGAAAATTCTGTGTAAATTTTCAAGGATATAAAGGATTAAAATTTTCAAAGGACCTTTTTCATATCCGTTTTTACAAATAGATAAAAAATAAATTTCATTTAAATTCTTGAGCCTTTCCTCTTTCATTTGATATACATATCGCCATATTCTAACGAGGTTAAGTATTTTTTATATTTTGTATCCCCTTAAAAATTTTGAAGTCCTTTTAAAAGGACAAAGGATGTAGAAATGAAAAACTGAGTACGCAGTATTACTATATTTGGTCTCTAGTTTCACGCCCATATGGATTTTTCCCGGTGTGAAAAATGCTGTCGCACGGTGTAACATGTCGAGAGATGTGCTTTAGAAATGGTTGTGCCACTTCAGTGTCAGAAATTTAACATTTCGCCAACCAAGCCATATCATGAAAACCTAATCTCTAACACCTAAACTTACGACACGACACCTTCAAGGTGAAAACCAGCGCCTAAACGCGCTGCTTCCGCCGCCTATAACAACGAATGTTATCAGCAATGAGCGCAACTGCGATTACATAAAAATGTTGTCAACAGACGATCGTGCGGCGTCTGCAAACATCGGACGGAAATACGGCAAATATTTACTACTTGGCGCATTCATAAAAATCAAAAACTCGCCTGAGAGTGTTTGCAATGTGCTGGCAATTTGTTGCATATTGCGGGCGTCGTTGCGTCGCTCACCGCGTCCCGCATTGCGACCAGTGTTTTGCCCGAAAGTGTTTTGGTGCTACTGGTTTTGTGGAGCATTGTTGCCGGCTGGCGTACGCCAACGATTGCTGCAACTGCGCCGGTACTCATGCACTTGGTCGCTTATTTATTTATTTATGTATGTGCGAGTATGTCGATGCGATTATGCCGCATTAATGGCTGAATTGCACGTTTAATTACTGCAATTACGTGCGCACGCTGCACGTTGCTTGCAAGATGGCTGTGTCGAGGAATCGAAATGCCTGGAGAGTCGCGCTGATGGTGAATGTTTTGATGCGTGGCCGAATTTTTCAATTGGAAAATGTTGCATTGTGCTGCTGTCAGTGATGCCATAACTTTTATTGCGAAATCGATTCAATTCTATTTGTCTCGCCACTTTCGGTTCGTCAGCACACGCCAGCGCGCTCAGTTGCAGTTGTTGTTGTTATTATTATTAGCGATTTTTTCGTGTGTTTGCAAACATAGTTGTAAACATGAGAAATTGCCCGAACCGATTTGTGCCAACAGCCATAAATTTGTTTCAGCCCACAATCGATACAACACGCTCGTGCAGCGAGTGTTGCCGCTGTCTGTCTGTTCATCGGTTTTGACTGTTTGACGGCGCACTGTTGCGGTGCTTAACGTGTCTGTGCGATCTGCTGCTGGCTGCGTCATAATTAGTCGATCTTCCGCGTATGCGAAACGCGTTAAAAAAAAGCATTAAACTGGCTGGCAAATTAGGCTCTGTGATCACAGCCACTGAAGCCTTGCGGACAAACGAAAGGCTGCCAGATGGGTGAGAGCTGCCACAACTTGACTTGGCTTCCTGCACTTAGCACTTGTTACTTGAATAATTAAGACCAGAGAGCCAAATTTCAATGACCCTGACTAGCTAAATTGGAATGCAATTATTTGCTAATTCACTTAGCAGCGCATCATGGCTGACTTACCTCCTAACCGCAACACTAACTCGAAACAATTTTATGCAAAATTTGCAGTCTAATGAGTTGCACAAATATGCAAAGTACGAAGCAATGATATTGCCGAGACGGGCATTCACTCAGGCGGTGATTTGAAGAAAATCTATTTAAAGAATTCTGGGTTAGGTTTAACTTATTTAAAACATTTTGATTGGCACTAATGCCGAATTTGTAAAATAAGACCCAGGAAATTCGCATGTTTCCAAGATACGCATCCAAATTGACAATCCGCATTCATGTATGAATACATTGGAAGTATCTTTGCTCACAAAGAACACTGTTGTCTGGACCCATTCAAAGGCTGATAGAAGCATGAAACAAGAGATACCACCGTGCGACAAAAACTGAAAAATGTTTCGCACCGAAAAAAATCCATATGGGCGTGAAATTAGAGACTAAGCATAGTAATACTGCGTACTCAGTTTTTCATTTCTAAATCCTTTGCCCTTTTAAAAGGACTTACACTTTCAAGGATATGAAGGATTAACATTTTCAAAGGACCTTTTTCATATCCTTTTTTTATAAATAGATAAAAAATCAATTTTATTTCAATTTTTGTGCCTTTCCTCTTTCATTTGATATACAGGTCTCCCTCGTATAACGCAATGGTTACGTTCCAGGAAAATTCCGCGTTATGTGATTCGCGTTATAGAAGATTTAACTTTCATATAAATTTTAGGGTTATGTTCTAATAAGCTTTTTCCAAAATAAAATAGGTACTAAATTAAAGATTTATCTACATTCCAACTCAAAATCAAAATTCATACTTTCTTTAAAAAATTAAAAAACATAATGGAAAAAAACTGTTTTTTTTAAATCGCGTTATATCGATAACGCGTTGTAGACCTGTACATATCGCCATATTCTAACAAGGTTAAGTATTTTTTATATATTTTTTCTTTTTTATCCCCTTCAAAATTTTGAAGTCCTTTTAAAAGGACAAATGATGTAGAAATGAAAAACTGAGTACGCAGTATTACTATGTTTGGCCTCTAGTTTCACGCACATATGGATCTTTCCCCTTTGTGAAAAATGCTGTGGCACGGTGTACTATTTCATTAATATTTCATATACTGATCCGAACACTTACACGATTCTGTCCCATGAACTACGCCACATTTGTACCGAATATGAGAATTTTCTAACTCCCATTCCCAATATTACACAATTTGTAAGCACCCAGTTACTATGTAACTAACTACTTACTTGCCCCAAAAGTTCTTTTTGAGCGTCTCTGCTTTTCTCTTCTCCAGTTGGTCACACCAAGAGATGACAGGGCGTCCTTAACTTGGTCCTTCCATGAGAGACACGGTCTCCCTTTTTTTGTCGTCGACCTCTAACTAACTTGTAACTAACTATTGAACACTTTATAAACAACATTGGAATTTTAAATTCTACTAACAAAAGTGAACTAACAAAAAGTTTGTGAATAATAATATCACCTACCTACATTCACATTCAAGGATTTGGAGCATTAAAAGGTTAATTTTTGCTTTGAGAATCAACTATTTAAATTGTCTTTCGAGCATTAACATCGATCCGTTCAAGTCACTACTGAGTGTGTCATTCTCATACCGTCCAATGTCATTAAATCAGTTTAGCAAACAAAATCCACTACCCCGGAATTCATCGAACATGCGCAAGTATCGTCCACCGCCGCCTGACAGCTCGGCGCATGCGCACTCAGTGATGATTGGGAAATTCAGCAGAAATGCCTTGGCGAAGACACCTGCGCACAAATTAAAGTTTGGAGAAATGTAACCAATTTGCACACAACAGAAAAACTTGCACTCGAAATAATATTTTCAATTTTCTCTCTGGCATTTTCTCTACCTATATAAACGTTGAATGGACGCTGCTGGAAAATTAGTTGATTTCCAGCATTTCACTGCAGCAGTCAGCAAACATCACTCACAACGCATCGTCGACAATAGACGCAGTCAACCGCCAAATCATTAACTCTTCACAATGCTGTCCATGCCAACAACAACAACAACAACCAAACTGGCTACTATTATGTTGGCCATTGGCTGCATGTGCAGCATTGCAAACGTGCAGGCAGGCTACGAGAATTATGCCGCAGCGCAAAGTGTAGACGCGTCTTCGTATGGCGACGGCAAATCCATTGGCGAGTCGTACGATTTCAGCGATAGTGACGCGTCCAGCCATTACGAGTCCTTGGGCACGCTGGCCGATCATCTGCAGCGGAGCCACTTCCCCGCCGACTACGCCAACAATAAGGAGGCCGACACCGTGGAGTACGCGGAAGCCGAGACCGAAGCCGAAGCGGCCGCCACCGAGCTGCACGAGCACGCCGCAGTCGAATTGGATTATGGCGCGCATGCGCAATCGAATCAAATCGATTTGCACGGCGGCTACTACGACGACTGTCACAGCGAACCGGTCGTGGGCATTGATCATGGCAAAGGCGCCTTCAGCTACAGCACTCTGTACGAGCACAAGCACGAGCAGGCGCCGCAGCACAAGGAGCTGCTTTAAGGCGATTTTAATGGCACTTTTTTTTAATGGCACTGTGTCACAGCCACTGTCACTAATTGTGACGCAAGCGAGCGAGTGCGGTTGCAGTTGGCGCCAAAGACTGGGACGTGTGATTGATATTGGATATAAATAAATTCGAAAGTAGGAAATTGTGCATTTGATTTATTACTTTTTTCGTCTGGACTTTTAAGAAATTTGTTGTGATGCTGCACAGTGATTCGACTCCATACAACCGCGGGACAAAATTAGAAGGAGTGGAGTGTTCTTAATAAAGTTTGTTAGTAAATTTTGTGGTCTGCTGAATTGAAACATCCACTTTGTTCTTCTTAAACTTTAGCATTTGTGCAGTTTTTTCATTTTTCCTGCTGATTGCATACTTTTAGGGATAAATCAAATAAAATATATTTAGTCGAAAAATAGGTGTTTAGGCCATTTTTCAAATTGCATTATTTTCTGAGACCGGAATATATGGAAAGATGTGTTTGCATTATTCGACAAAGAAATAATGCTTCTTAAAATAAACAAAAACCCAGGAACATAATTTTTTGATATTTTCCTCTAAATTTGGCCAATTTTAAGGTTTTTATTTTTGAAAAATATTTTTAATTAAAGTACAGAAAACATTAACAGCGAAAATTCACACATCAATTCTTAATCTATATTGAAGGTTTAAGCAACTTCTTACGAACCATGAATTTTGATGATGATGATTTTTTTACTGAATAGACTTAAAAAAAGAGAATATTTGTTTACATTTTTTGTGAAAAAGTTCCAACTTTGAGCAGCTTATTTATTATTATTTATTATTATTGGCGCGGAAAGTGCACTGCGACCTAAGAGATCTATTGTGCCCCCTTCTTGGGCTTCACAGTTCGTCGGTGAGTCAAGTATGCAAGAGGAATCTTAGTATATTTCCTAAGCCTCTGGAAACCCAGTCCGAACCTGGTATAATAAAGTCACCCACGTTCTTTTTTTTTAACAGCGTTTGCACACATACTAATTAATTTTTCTCAAATATTTTCTGGGGTTTTTTTAGTTGGAGTTTTACCTTTTAAATGACATCAAAATCGTTAAATTCTGAGACTACTTGTATAAAAATTTTGAATTTTGTCTATGAAACGAATCACTGTGCGCTGTGTTATTTAGCTTCTTTCAGGCCTGAGCCTGAAGTTTATTGACCGACTTATACGACTACTTTTGTCTTTTTAACATAAACATTCTTTCGCACATTCTTCACCTGCCGTACGACTTGGTGTGCTTGCTCTGCCTTCCTCTGTCGTCGGCCACATTACTAAAGTCGACATTGTCGCTCAGGTGCAGCACATCGTCGTCGCTGTCGCTGGGCCTTTGCTGCGCGCCCACTGGTTCAAAATGCTGCATTTGTGCATCTGAGAAGACGCTGCCACTTTTTTGGGCATGTCCACTGCCAGACTCGAGTGAGTGGTGTGCATTCATCTCAGCATTCAGCCATACGCTCCGATCGGCCGCCAGCGCCAAGCTTGAGTCTGGCTTCCAACTGCCGCTTTCGATGGACGCCCGACTAGCATCGCCGGTCATTACGCCGCTCAACTGCAACACGCTGGAAGTTATGCGTATGGGTGGTCCATAGTCTGCAAATAGAAAGCACAATTAAGTCGGCCTTTTAAATCTGGCCTTTTTGGCCAGAAGAGAACGAAATCAGCCGCCTACCATTTGCGCCACTTCCATGTGCGCGTTTCACAATATTGTTGCCTGCCTCCGCTCCTGGTTCCAGGGCTGCCTCGTTTCGTATAACATTTGCGCGCAGTCCACCGATCGGTGCTATGAGGAACAGCATCAAACAGCGCTGCACGGACCACCACATCTCATTAACTGCAATGTCCGACAGTGAATAAAGTCAGCTGCAGTTGTTTTCCATATTTTATAGTTACTGCAGCGTTCAAATTGAAATGTTTGTCACTTTGCTTGAAATTGTTTAAGCTTAGCTTAAGAACGGAAGTAATTTGTTGTGCTTGGCCGCTTATTGAGGACTTTGTCGTTTAATCGTTTTGGCAGTGACATTAAGTGTACTGAACACAGAGCCACATACATTTGGTATGAAATGTTTTTGTTAAGTAGAGTTCAAGTCTTAGCGAAAAGCCTTTAACACTTTGGCAACATTGTCTATGATCCCTCTATGGTTCCAGAAAACACATTGTTTTTAGTTTGAAGAATAGTTTCAAGTTTTCAGACGGGTTTGAAACAAATACCAAATACCACAAATATAGACATATAACTGTTTGTCCTGACTGACTGACTGATTCATCATCGCCCAGCCAAAACCGCTGTAGGTACATCTTGAAAAATGAACCTCCGCTAAGACGGGATTTTTTTAAATTCGGAGTCTAAAAGGGCCAAACATGGGTTAAGGTGTGGTATGAAGGATCGCAATTTAATGGGCCATTGATTTCAAATTTGCTGAAAACACTATAAATAAAAAATAATTCGACACGTATTTTTCATTTTTTTTCGAAAATCAAAAATTTACCGGGTCAACAAGGGATTAAGGTGCGTATACGGGAAGTCTATGCAAAAATCATGAACCGATAGGCCTATTGACCTCAAAATTGGTGAAAACACACACGAGTTTCTCATTTTTTAAAATCAAAACTTAAAGGGGTGACCCAAGGGTTAAAAATGTGTATGAAGAAACATGATGGTGAAAATACTCTTAGTGAGAAAAAATTCGACACGTGTTTTTCATTTTTTCGAAAATCAAAATCTGACGGGGTCAACGATAGGTTAAGAGTTTGTATGGAGAAACTGTAAAAAAATACATGAATTATTGGGCCTATTGACTTCAACACTCGGTGAAAGTACTTTAAATGTGAAATAATTTGATACTTGTTTTTTATTTTTTCGAAAATCAAAATCTAACGGGAATCGACGGGTTAAAAGTTTATATGTAGAAACGGTGAAAAAACATGAAATAGTGGGCCTATTGACTTCAAACTTTGTGAAAGTACTTTAAATGTGAAATAATTTGATACTGGTTTTTATTTTTTCGAAAATCAAAATCTGATGGGGTCATCGACGGGTTCAAAGTTTACATGGAGAAACTGTGAAAAACATGAATTAATCGGCCTATTGACTTCAAACTTGGTGAAAGTACTCTTAGTTTTTCTTTTTTTTTTAAATCGAAATCTGACAGGGAGAATGATGGGTTAAGTGTTTTTATGGAGAAACTCTGAAAAAATATGAATTAGGGGGGGGCATTGACTTCAAACTTGGTGAAAGTGCTTTTAATGTGAAATAATTTGATACCTGTTTTTGATTTTTTCGAAAATCAAAATCTGACGGGCATCGACGGGTTAAAAGTTTATATGTAGAAACGGTGAAAAAACATGAAATAGTGGGCCCATTGACTTCAAATTTGTGAAAGTACTCTTAGTGAGAGATAATTCGACACGTGTTTGTAATTTTTTTGAAAATCAAAATCTGACGGGGTCAACGATGGGTTAAGAGTTTCTATGGAGAAACTGTAAAAAAACATGAATTAGTGGGCCCATTGATTTCAAGCTTGGTGAAAGTGCTTTTAATGTGAAATAATTTGATACCTGTTTTTTATTTTTTCGAAAATCAAACTCTGACAGGGGGAACGATGGGTTAAGAGTTTATATGGAGAAACTGTGAAAAACATGAATTAATGGGCCCATTGACTTCAAACTTTGTGAAAGTACTTGAAATGTTAATTAATTTGATACTGGTTTTTTATTTTTTCGAAAATCAAAATCTGACGGGGTCATCGACGGGTTAAACGTTTATATGGAGAAACTGTGAAAAAACATGAATTAATGGGCCCATTGACTTCAAACTTTGTGAAAGTACTTTAAATGTGAAATAATTTGATACCTGTTTTTTATTTTTTCGAAAATCAAAATCTGATGGGCTCATCGACGGGTTAAAAGTTTACAAGGAGAAACTGTGAAAAACATGAATTAATCGACCTATTGACTTCAAACTTGGTGAAAGTACTTTAAATGTGAAATCATTTGATACGTGTTTTTTATTTTTTCGAAAATCAAAATCTGACGAATCTGGTCAACGATGGGTTAAAAGTTTGTATGGAGAAACATGATTTAATGCGCCAATTGACTTAAAATATGATGAAATAATTTGATAGGTATTGTTTCATCAAAATCTTACGGGATTAACAAAGGAAGAAGAAGAACTTGATTTATTATTATTTCAACACAACTTCCAGATGACCACTGAAAATGCCCCATTAATATTTGCTAATATTTTCTTCGCAGATATAACCTTCAAAGCCTTCTGTCTGAACACACTTTGCCACCAATTTCACTTTCCATTCCTAGCAGAGTTTACTTAAGAAATCAAAACAACGCGGAGATTCTAATTGTCCGGCAAATATGCGTTTGGTGAGTAAACTAAAACCGCAGGCAACTGTGTCAAATTCTGCGCGGCCATAAAATTGTTCAAGTCGTTCGCATGCGTTACCCGGATATTCTCGTTTCGAGCATCGCTTCGCACTTAGTGGCAACACGCTAATTGCCGACTGCACAGATTCTAATCTGGAATTACCGCAAGTCGAAGCAGCGAAACAGCGCTTCTTCATTAGAATTTGTTATGTAAGAGCAGAGATAGCAACGGGAGCGAAGTTTCAAAATACTTTTTCCATGTATTCTTATAAGATTCTACTGGACTGGTGAGCTTTATTCGTCAAACAAACACAAACATGAACACAAGAAATTAAATGAGACAAATGATCGATTTCAATTTCGTATAAATATTTCCTAGCTAAGCTTAGTGTGAACACTTCAGACTGTGCGGCGATTAACAGCCGACCTTCTCCCAGACGCCACCGCTCTTGAAGCCGTTGCTCGAAGAACCGCTGTTGGGCCAAGCACTTTGATTCCAGCCGCTGTTCTGTGGTGGGGGGCCGTAGCTCTGGGCAGGCGCGCCGCCATAGCCGCCGCCATAGCTGCTGCCATAGTTGGCGCCCTGTCCCTCGACGATCAGTTTGATGGTCTTGACTAGCTGTTGCGTCTGCTGCGGTGCCACGGGCACCGGTGCGGGTGGGGGCGGCGAAATTGGCTGCGGTTGTGGCTGGGGCTGCGGCTGGGACACTACCTGCTGCGGTGGTTGCAGTTGAATGGTTGGTGTGGGCTGAGGCGCCGAATATTGCGCGGACGCGGCATACTGAGCCGACGCGCTGTATTGAGCTGGTTCAGCATATTGAGCGGGTGCCGAATACTGCACGTTGGCGCTGTACGGAACCGGCGCGGAGTACTGAATCGCAGGCACTGAATACTGAATGGGACGCACAACGCTGGGCGTGGCCACCACCTGTGTCGATGCATACGAAGGTGCGGGTACAGCCTGTACAATCGTACGCACTGGTGCGGGTGCAGGAGCCGGCGCGGCATAGTTGGTCGCATAGGCGCCGCCATAGTTCGATGCATAGTCGCTGCCATAGTTGGGCGCCGCATAATTTTGTCCACCGCTGGGCACTATAACTTTGATGATTTTCACCAGTTGACCATTGCCATAACTGCCGCCATAACCGCCGCTATAACCACCACTGCCGTATCCACCGCCAGAGCCGCTGCCGCCCGAGTAGACAGGCTGATTCTGTGGGCCATGGTAGTAGCCCTGATTGTAGCCGCCGTTGTAGCTGCCGCTGCCATATCCACCGCTGCCATATCCCCCGCTGCCATATCCCCCGCTGCCATAACCACCGCTGCCATATCCCCCGCTGCCATAACCACCGCTGCCATATCCACCGCTGCCATAACCACCGCTGCCATATCCACCGCTGCCATAGCCGCCACTTTTGCCACTCAAATTACCGGTCAACGAGCCTAAAAGTGCGCCCAAAAACGCATGTGTCGGCGCGGCCAATGCCGCCAGCACACATACAACACCAAACAACAATTTCATCACGTTCCCGCTGACTATCCACCGATTCGTTACTGATCGTAACTCACACTCGAGCTCAACTGTTCAAATTTCTTTGGGCAACGCACAAATTTATAGGCCAAACTCGGCCACTGTGGGCGATTTTGTTGTGTGTATGTTGTTGTATTTGTACAGCCGAAAGATCGCGTAATTTATCCAAACAACGCCACAGCAATTCTTAAGTACGGCACATCTTCAAATTGGACCCTTACGCCTTGCGTCCCTTTCCTACCACAACACAAGAGAGCGTCGACAATCGACCAAATACCGCAGATCGCTGATGCTGTTTGCTTAATCAATAAATACTTATCCATGCTTCAGTAGTGAGCTCAACGCGCCCAACACGCACGCGCGCACACACACACCAAATGCAAAACCTAAACGACGGCCAACCCCCTCGAGTTGGTAGCATCGCTTAGCCAGATGGCAAATATAGTAGTGGAACCTCATTGCTCTCGAGCGGAGCACAAAACGGTATCCAACTCACGTACAGCAACTGTGGCTGGTGCGGGCCCCACCACAGCCCTCTCCCTATATGAACGCGTCCCAGTCGAGAAAGCATTGTGTTGGCTTAAAAAGCGTTTGGCAAACGTGAAAACAAAATCTCCAGTCAAAAGTGGTGATCGTTAAGGGAGTTCGAGAGAGTAGGGGAGACGTGAAGAATTTGTGCTTAGTTTTGTTCTGCTTGTCAGATTTGTTGGTTTACAGCTGTTGCCAATTTCGTTGGGGGCATAAAGCTTTGAGTCCTTTCAAAACTGGTTATTTGAAGAATTTTAAAAATTCTTAGGAAATAATTTAAAGCATTAGGCTTTCAGACTGTAATATGAGAAGATCTTCTATAGCATATTGCAATAGTTAAGATAATCTTAAGGGGTCATTCTCATGCGCGGACAGGAAAAATTGACATTTTTCAGAAATTATTTCCTTTGTGAATACGAGGAATTATCAAAAAAAGATATTCCACTTTAATTTATTCATTGTTGTGGTACAAAAATAAAAAAAAAATAAAAAATTTTTTTTACTTTTTCAAACACTTTTTTTCGATTAAAGACACGGCTTCTGCCGCGTCATGGTCAGCTGGCGGGGATTGTTTTGAGTCACAGGATTATCTGAAACATAAATTTCAAAGAAATTGTTAATCAGTATGAACGTACCTCTCGCCCGTAGTAAATTTGAATTTTTTCATAAGAATCTCAAAAAATGGCAGGCATTGGAAGTTAGAGCAGTAAAAAATGGTTGTTTTTGAAGATTTTATCAATGAAAAAAAATATGACATTTTTAACATATCAGAGTGAATTTACTAGGGGCGATAGCTAACAGTATGTAGAATGACGTGACAAAATCGCAGAGAGATCGGATGAATGGTTTTTTTTAAATCATCCCCGCCATTTCAAAAAAAGGCGTTCCGAGAAAAACACGTTTAAAGTTTTGACTAACTGATTGAATCCTTGCTAGAAACCTTGACCGCTCGTTATATAAATGTCTGTAGAAGCCGAAATACTTGAAATTTTCCAATAAAATTTTGACAGCACCTTCTTCAAGGATGATACATTCCAAATATGTTAAAAAAAAAATTGATTTTTACAAAATTTCACATGAGAATGACCCCTTAATAGAAAAAATTAAAAAAAAAAAATTTTTTTTTTAAATTAAAAAATTTTTTTTTTTTAAATTAAACAAATTAAATTGAATAGCAAAATTAAATAGATTCACATATAAAAGAAAATATATAATATAAATAAATAAATAAAAACATACTTAGATAATATAAATATTTAACATAAAGAAAAAATTAAAAAAAAAATATTTACAAAAATATATTTTTACGAGGTGATTTCAAGAGTGACTATTCTTCAAGTTACTCTCCGCAAAGGGAAACTTTAAAATACTGTCGATAAAAAGACTCCTAGTCAGGACGAAGTAGAGTCAAAAATCTATGTAAATAAAAAAGAATTAAGACTTTAATTGGTATAAAAGCGTCGATAACAAGTTTTTACCGACTTACAGATGACCTTCAACAATGAGATTTATACGCAGAGTTTGTTCTCGTATTTCTTTGTAAGTTTTGTTTTACATGACATATCCCAAGTCCAGAGCAAAATTCCTTATTCAAAGCAAGTCATTATTTACTTCGTTTGGACATAGAAGACTTCAACAGGGCAGATGCCTGGTGGTGATTACGTTAATCAATTTCAATTCTGCCAGAGTGGGTGATTGGTCTATCGCTATATACATAGATGTGATTAAATATCGCAACATATTGTACTTCTTTAACAGGTAGATGTCAGATTGCGGAATTAGATTGCGAAGGGTGTGTGCACTGCGAGCTGCACTTCCACTTGGACCTCTGGAAAAGCCCCATTGTGAGTCTATTTAAATAGTTAAAGCAGTATCCAACAGTCCCTTAACTCTGATTTGGTCAAAACCTATTTGACTTCTTGATAAAGTTTGGTAGGTGGTTTGCTTTCACTGACTCCCAGACGAGACAGATTCCTGTACCCTAAAAAGCATCTACGGTTTTCTTTCCAGATTGTTAAGGTTGCCCATCCTGGACAGGATGCTAGGCCCTAAAAACGACTCCCACACCAGACAGATTCATGTGCTCTAAAAAGTGTCCACGGCTTCCTTTTTAGATTGTTAATGTCGCCCATACTAGAGAGGATCCTAGGCCTTGAAAAAGACTCCTAGACCAGACAGATTTCTAGACCCTACGAAGCACCTACGACTTCCTTTCCAGATTGTTAAGGTTGCCCATACTAGACAGGATCCTAGGCCCTAAAAGACTCCCAGGCCAGACAGACTCCTGTACCCTACAAAGCGTCCACGGCTTCCTTTTCAGATTGTTAAAGTCGCCCATACTAGAGAGGATCCTAGGCCCTGAAAAAGACTCCTAGACCAGACAGACTCCTGCACCCTACGAAGCACCTACGACTTTCTTTCCAGATTGTTAAGGTTGCCCATACTAGACAGGATCCTAGGCCCTAAAAAAGACTCCCAGGCCAGACAGACTCCTGTACCCTACAAAGCGTCCACGGCTTCCTTTTCAGATTGTTAAAGTCGTGTTAGGCCTAAAAAAAACTGCGATTTTTTTGCTAGATTAATAACTATGAGAGGCTACAAGATGGATGGACGACAACTTGTGTAAAGCAACGAATCAAGATCGGTCTGCAGCTTACAAAGTAGAACACAGTTAGGAACATGCAGGGGTGTGTCATTCTTCAATCCCCCATTATTAACCCTTTGCGACCGTATGTCTGCTCTCAGCCACCAAAGCTTTTTTACCATTCCAGTCGCATGTCTGCTCTCAGCCACCAAAGCTTTTATTTTATTTTTGTATTTTATTTTTTAATTCAATTTTATTTTTCCTTCACAATCTTGCATACTGTGTATTACTGTTTTTTCAACGAAAATTAATTCCGACCAGCATGACACCCATATATAAAATTAATACGGTCGCAAAGGGTTAACAATTTTTTTTTTTTAATTCATAAAGCTTGTTTCTCTGTTTATTGTCTGCTAGTAATTTTTACAAACCGATTTTGGTAAATTTTTTCTGTTCTTCACATTTCTACTCATATTTTTCTACTTTCTCTGCTTGCTACTTAAATGAATTCAAAAAAATGATAAAGCTTCATAGTTCATCGAAGTTGAGCCCCCTCTCCCTTATATGTATTTATGTATATACATATAAATAATAAATACCGGCACATACCAAACACTTGGCATGTAAACAATTATACATAGCAACGTTCGATTGTACAATAGCGTTGAACTTGGCTCAACATTATTTTTACTTGCGCCTTTTTTCTTGGCTATTTGTTTTTGTTGTAGTGTAAATATTAAATCATAGTCAATTCACACATTTTTTAAATTCAACTCAAATCTTCCCAGAAATAGTTAGTTTTCGCTCGGTTTGCCATGCTCGGCACGTTCAACTGAACAGATATTTCTGCGGCCTGTTCATCACTCGCGCAACGACCACAGCTTCCCACTTGTGCGCTGCTGCCAATTTGTGGTTTCGAAAAAAAAACATTTAAATAAAATATTAAAAAAAAATCAATTACCAAAGAATGCAACATTTTTGGGCTTGGCTCGTTTGAATCGTTTTTAGCATACACCCTCGAAGTGTTCATGTTCACTCGGTGGCGAGCCAATTGCCAGTGCCGGCATGTGTCTGGCGTTCGCGCATGCGCTCTCTTTCGGTCTGCGGCCGCCTGAGCGGGCTTCACTCTCGGTTTCATTGATGCATCGAAGGTCACCGTTGTATTTCAGTTCAGCGCGCCAAAGATGCGTTGTGGCTTGTTATCCCCGGCCGCGGCTGTTGACTTTTATGATTGTCAAAATTAATAAAGTGTGAAATTGTAGGTGCACGTTATAAAATAGTGTTTTGTTTTTTTGAAATAGTCAATGCGGCGTTTGGGGCCAACTCGCAATTTGTGATTGGTCATTCATTAAGCAATGTAAAATGCGAATATAAATCAGCATACAACACCAGATATGTGTCTGTGTGTGTATGTGTGTGTGTGTGTGGCGAGTGCATTGTGACGAGGGTATTGTAGGCGTTTGACACACTTAGATGCTATAAATGCGTCGTAAATATCAATGCGAGAGTCATTCATGAAAGTCATTGGCTCCTGTGGATATGCTTCAAAAACCGGAAGCAACTACTTCAATGTTGGCTGTGGTGGATGGATGGATGGATGGAGTACAGAAAGCCCCAGTGTGGCTATATTTTTGGTTCTTGATTCAACCAGATTTTTTAAATGATACCAAAACTATTTCAATACATCAATGCCAATTTGCAGATCCCATTGTAAATTTCTTTTTTAAATTATGGGGAAACTTTATACCATGACTCAGAACAACCCATTTAACAAAATACAGACTAAAACTATTCAACCAATAATTCGACTCAACAAAATAATTTTTTATTTTGAAAAAAACATGAAAAAAATCAGCAGATTTGAAGTACAAATTTTTAATTTTTTAATTTGTAAAAATTTTTAATTAAGTTATACGTAGGAAAATGAGCCGTAAAGCTCAAAAACAAACAGAAACAAATTCATATGAATACAATAGGCTATAGAAAAGGCTGTGTAAAAATTTTGTATGTACAAGTTTCCTATCTCAAAATGAGGATGGCAGATCTTTTCTTGTTCCCTAAGTTAAAAATTGCTTCCAGAATCTGAATTAAGGAAGAGGCCATCACTTTCATAAACGATTATTTTGCACGTACCATTTGGACGGGTTAAATAGATGGGAGCATCTCTGGGAGAAATGTATAGTACTGAAAAGGAGAAGGAGACTATGTAGAAAAAAAATTTAAAGAAAAAATTTCCCCTTCCTAACAACTTTTCAGACCACCCTAGTAACTTTCAGCTTATCTTAAATCTATATTTGCCTACCTAACTGGCAGATCTGATTTTTATATAAAATAATCAGGTATTTTTATATCAATGAATAGAATAACATGAGATGCTTGCAAAGTTTTGGAAAATTTTAACAAATTGCAGTTACCAGCTACAATTACCAGTTACATATCTCCATAACTTTCGGATCGTGTCGAAGTCGTGTAGCATTACTTAGTAAAACTGCCTTAATTAAAGCAGATTAAATCGATTTTCAGAGAATCCTGTTCACAGATGTGGGCGCATAAGTTTTCAAGATAAATTAGTAAAAACTAATTAAAGAAGAAACTAAATTTTTTGTAAGTAAACAATTTTTAGAAGAAGAAAAGAAAGAAGGTTTAAGCCCCAACTAAGAGATAAGATCCCGACTCCATGTTAAGGGGCCAATCTTTGTGTCATGAATAATCTACCTTAATCTTTTAGATCCGCCTACCTACCTATGGACCTGAACTATCCGTCTTGAAACTGTTTCCTTGATTCTAAATTTTTTAATTACTTTTTAATATACCAAGTTGTTTATATATATTTTCATTTTTGGAATATTCTATCTTCGATTTATCCTATGAAGATGTAAGTTGCCTGGGGTGATCTACTATCTGTTCCGAGACATTGATTAGACCGTATTAACACTGCTGGTGGTTTTCTTGTTGCATTTATATGTCTAATAAAAATTAGGAAGATTATATCATAAAATTTATATTTTTGTAAATAATCTCAATGCTTAGGCCACGTATTCATAAATCGAATACAGTCAACTACACGTTTCTAACATACAAATTCTGAGCTTCAACAACGACACTGACTATGCAATGTTTATTTTCTCTTCGAGTACTTGCGCCAAGCAAATATTACACTATATTTACTCAATAGACCATTGCTGATTATCACATTCAATGTGTCAATTTTCAATTCTTAAAAACCGTAAAAAGAAATACGAAAATCACGCACGCTGCTAATTTCTTACGCAGACTACACTACGGCATCACCAAATATAAATACCACTAAATACTGTGTAATTTATATTGTTGCTGTACTGCTTTCAAGTTTTATTCAAATTCATTTATTACTACCTCTCAGTTCTCAATTAAACATTTGCGTTCGAATTTTTTAGTTAACAAATTTTTATTGATCGTTACATAATACTGGAAAAAGCTAACAAGAAATAGTATCGATAGTTCGCATTTGCCACTCCAGGAACGTTCGTCGTATCACATGGGGGAGAGAATTGTGTCTAGCACCAGCCGCCGCCGCCGCCTAAAGCGCCATAGCCACCGCCCACACCGCCATAGCCACCGCCCACAGCGCCATAGCCACCGCCCACACCGCCATAGCCACCGCCGTAGCCACCACCATAACCGCCGCCAAAGCCCACCGGAGCGGCGACTGCAGTGACCACTGGAGTGACCACGGCCGAGGTAGCAATGCCGCCGCCATATCCACCGGTGTAGCCGCCACCATATCCGCCGCCGTATCCGCCACCGTAACCACCACCGTATCCACCACCGTAACCGCCGCCATAGCCGCCGCCGGGCACAACAGATACTTTGATCACTTTCACCACACTGTCACCGCCGCCATAACCGCCGCCGTAACCTCCACCGTAGCCACCGCCATAACCTCCACCATAGCCTCCACCATAGCCTCCACCGTAGCCGCCCAGTCCGCCGCCATAGCCGCCCAATCCACCATAACCGCCGCTCAGTCCGCCGCCACCAACTCCCAGCAGCTTACCGAACGTAGCCTGGCTGGGCGCAACAGCGGCGATGAGTGCCAGTGTACAAAGGAAAGCCTTCATTTTGTGTTATTCCTCCGAAAAAGTTCCTCTCAGTATCCTCAAGCAATGCTAAGCACGATTAGTAGCGATAGTAGCGTTGCTGATGGCGTCCAATGCGACCGAAGTTTACAAATTGACTGATGCTCTCCCTTAGCCGCCGGCGCCAATTTATACGCGGACCCAAAATCACGCGCCCTCCACGCCGGACACAAAGCGCGTATTGTTCTATTTATACGCGGCCACGACCGCAGCCAACTAAACAGTTTGGCCAGTTGTGGTCAACGCGCCGGCCGAAATGTTGCTCGAAAATAAGAGTCAACAAAACGCACTGCCGGCCGAACGCACGCAGAACAGCAGTTGAACTTGTGTCTTCCTTGTGATGATCATTGCTTTTAAAAAGAATTAACACTTTCGCTGCACTGCGGGCGAACCCACCGAGTCATCGGCCTATTGTTTGAGCACTTAGGCGCAGCTTTTGAACGGCGGCGAATGATTCCACTGCAAACACGGACCATGCCGATAGAAGTGCGAACAACTGTAATTGCGCGACATGAAACGTTATTTAATTAAGTTTGAACTATTTTGAAGCAGTTCTTGGCTCAAATATTTTATATATGCGAAAATTGTCGCATATACCTGTACATATATGCACACATACAAAGATATGTACAACTTTGTATATTTGCCCATTGACGAGCTCCAGCGCTAAACTAAAGCAAAAGTCCCCCTTAACCTCACTATTTGCACTCTTCGGGTTTTCTTAGTTCACAGAATTCGTGCGCAAACAAATGGAAGTGCACACACTAATCCATAAATATATATTGAAAGTACATAAACATTTGAATAAATATAGATAAATAAATACAACCCGTCTTGTAAAAATTCCACTTGGCAGCAACCACTTAGAATTCACTTAAATGTGAATTCAGAATTTTAGAACTCACTAAAAGTGTTCCGCAGATTTTTATGTATGTGTAAGATTGTTATTATTTCTTCAACACTTCAAATGAGTTCATTAGCTCTTAGACTTACGAATTTACGAATTTGTTGGGACTCAGCCCAGTAGAATATTCGGTTAACCTTGTTGAGGGGTTAGGACTAATTAAATTAAAGGTAACCCTCTAGTACCCAAGTTTTTAATCTTGTTGAAAAAATTACCATTGATAGTTTTGTGGTGGAGAAGCAATGTTTGTTCGGGGAAAAAAATGTCATGTCAATAGGAGGCGTGATAGAGGGTGTAGAAAGTAGCAGGCCTACAGGCCTGCTTGGGAAACAAAGCGAAAAAAAATTTCATATGCAAATTTTTTTTTTTAATTAATTTTAATTTTTAATTTTTTTTTAAATATATGTAAACATAAATAACTGGTAACAGTTTCAGTTTTGCGTGCAATAGACAATAAATTAAAAGGGGTGGGGGTAAGGCGAGGGGTAGTGTGTCGTGGGGTAGTTTATACTCTGCTTTTGGGGGGTGTATAAACTAGGAAAACTAAAAAAATCGGTATAGGTATATATATATGGCGGTTCTTATTATTTTGTAATGCCTTGTTATCTTTTCACACCGATGTCGACAAATCTACTCCATGAAAAAAGGACTAGGGGAGATTAGTTCCCTCATCTACCCCTGCGGACTACGCCTTAGTATAAATTTTTGCAGTGATATGATCTCTCCTACATTGCGGTGTATCAAAATTTTGGTTCAAATAGAAAAATAATGCTTAAATAGCGAAAAAATATCATCAATGACCGTAAATTATTTGCGCTTATCGTCCCAAGCAGGCCTACAGACACTCTCGGGCTTGGGTTAGGTAGGAGGAGTGTAACAACTTTTTTTCATAATTTTTTTTTATTTTCTCAAAGAACACATTAACAGCTACTAATAAATAATTTTTTTAGTTTTATTGAGGCTCACAATTTATTCAAAACCATTTTTGTTTCTCACACAATTTCAAAAATAATTATTTGCTTACTTTCTCACAAAACTTCAACTTTGTCTTACAATTACTGCCGTCGTGCATGTGCCAGCGTTATCTGACAACATTTATTGTATAAAATGGAGATTCCCCTTTCCATACGTGTAAAATCAGCTAAAAATATCAAAAGGTGTAATTTACAGAATTTTTTTAAGCTTAGGATGTCTACAGGCCTTCTTGGGAACTAGAGGGTTAAGAGTTAAAATTACAAGAGTTGTGTCAACAACTGCTTGAAATTATTTTTAGATTTGTTGTAAACTTTAAAACTCCCTCCTATTAAAATAACAACTCTTAAAAGAGCTTTTAGCTTTAATCCTCTAATGCAGGCTGACTAACTTATCGATCAAATTAAACCCCAATATCAGTTTTCCAAACAACAACTAAATCTATAGTTTTTGTTGTTAGTATATAATAGGCTTTCTTTCTGAGTGGTTTGCTGCTAGTAGCTTTTGTTAAAAATGAAAACCTATGACAAACAAGAAAATAATTCATGCATTTTAGGGTTAAATATGCACTAGTGGGCAAAGTGTTCTAAGGCTTTCGCGCACTTTTGAAGAGTTTTGAAGAGTTGGTGGTGGAGAAATGGTGTATTTTCGTAATTTGTTTACTTTTCCTTGACTTTCCGCAAAAACAATAAAACATTTTCTGTTATAACCTTCACTCAGTTGTTGAAAAATAATAAATAATAATATTTCTTGATTGTTTTTGACTCAAGAAGCCCAAAACTGCTTAAAATTGTTTAATGCTTTCTGTTATATTCTGTTATTCTTGGGGAAAAATTGTTGCAGAAGATCGATACTATGCGCATTGGCTGCGGTCAACACAGAATGGCATACAATTATGGAGATCTTGCTTTCAGAAAGAAAAACCTCATAGAGGTTCCATGCTCTCTAGAAGAATATATACAAAAACATAACCAATTTCCAGGCACTTCAGTTGTAAATATTTGCATTGTTTTGTTTTTCATTGGGAATTCAAACATACTCGTATATACGTTACGTCTGATAAGAAGACGCAAAGAATGCAAATTACAAAAGTATGATGTGTTCCAATTCCATCGTATCGCTTGAAATATAAATGTGTCTAGCCTGGCCACTCGTTGTACTAAACCGCAGGGTTGCATATTTCAGTTCACTTCCATTGATAATCTTAGCCAAACACAACAGCAACATTAGATACGTAACCAATAATAAAAAAGAAGTAATAAGTATTTGCTGCTCCTAACTTGTAACTACAGAATTTACTTTTCATTAATCACTTATTACTCTCTTTAAATTCCTGCCGAGTTTGCACAGTTAACTCAACTTGCAATCAGATCACACATATACACTTTTTTGTTGAATCTTAAATGATTGGTTAATGTGTAAACATATTTGCCTTTTTTATTGCAAAAAAACACCATACTATTTATGTTCATCAAAAATATTTTTTCCCTATGCACATAAATGGGGGTTTCTTTACTAAAATAATGCATCAAATGCAACACTGCATCGAAGACAAAACTTCAAGGAGAACACAAAAGCAAATCAAAGAAAACGTCACACGAAAAATCAGCAGAGAGAAAAAAAACATACAAAATATAATTGAATTAAAATAAAAATTAACACGGAAAATACGAGCTAATCATTAAAAATTTTTTATTATTATAAATTTTTTACACCATATCTTGAAAATTCAAAGGGGAACTTCATAAACGAAGTGTATTGGAAATGTGAGTGTTCAACAGCAACGCAGTTCAACAGAAAGAAAATTCTGCGTTGGCTGTGGCAATAAAATTACCAAAAAAAAACCTTTTGATATCGATACGAGCGAGTCGAACCATCTGGACTGGAATCAAAGTACTTAATGTGAAACAGCCCAAACACGTAAATGAGCTGCGAAAAATTGCAAACCCAAAGTGCATAGTCGCAGGTGGAACGTTTGCTGTTGGGCCACGGGGGCTGGCAGTGCGTGTGCATTGATTGATCAGGGCGGGGGCCGAAGTTGGGTACGTGTTACAAGGGTAGCTAGCGCGTATAAAATGCTAATTAGCGCACATGAAATACACGTCAGTGATTCCGACGAAAATCAACAATTTCAAGTTCTTGCTGGGAATTACCAAACTCACAAGCAGCATTAGTTACGTGTTGTCTTAATGCGAGTTGCAGTGGCTGTTCGAAAGCGTTTATTGGCTATTCGAAAGCGTTTAAAGACGGCGGCGTTTCCTATAGAAGCCTTTCTTATCAGTGGTGCGTGTTGTTTAAAAATTTGCTCAGCTATCTGTTGAGTACACACCCAGTTGTAAATAAAGTGCGCAAGCAACACTTGTGCGAAAAATAATAATAATAATAATGGAAATAAGCAGAGATCGAGATAGGGATGCGCTGTGTATGTTTGTATCTTAGTCAGCTAGACATAGTTTTCCCAGACGGAAGTATTTCGAATCTTAAAAGTAAAATGTTATAGCACAGGGGAACATTTTTCGAGTTCAAATGGGGTTTGCTTTGCCTTGGTTTAGGAGTAAAACAGCTGGGATTTCAATTCAAATAGATAAGTGCAGATCGGAGTAGATCACATCATCTTTTAATGTGATAGCGAACAGCAATAAAACCTCGCTTGCCTTAACTCCCTCTTCGATAACACATACATTTTATTAGGCGGCGAAGTTAGGGCGACAAAGAAACAAATGTCACGACCTCATCAGTGCAATGCCTGACAAAATCTGCAAGACCAACAACAGATTGTGAATGACTCTTTTAGCGGGGTTAGTGACTTGCAAAGAGTTGCGTACTCAGGCCAATCAAACAGTGTCAATTTCCAACCCACACACGACAAGGAGTACTGCTCGTCAGATAATTTGAAACGTAGGCTCAAACCGCAAACATATTGAGCGCACTAGTTCGATGTAGTTGTGGGCTTTCGCAGCCAACTAAATTTAACGAGCACTGCTCTTCACGACACCTCAACGCTGTCATATGGTGCGCTTCGCCCGCTTTGTGTCATTCCCTTTTGGCCATTTATCGTTGCCCTGCTTTGCACACTTGAAACACAAGTGTCACATGAACATGTTTGTAATACTTTAAGGTTTGCATCGAATTGCTTATTGTCAACTAATTGCGCCTTGCATTTGCTCTATTTTCAGTTTAATTTGGCACCAATTTGACTAAAAAAATAAAAATAAACGCATTCATCGATAATGTCAACTCACACATCGCCTGCACCATCGGCGCCCGAATTGCCAACAACTTCACAGTCGGAAGCCGTCAGCGCACCACCCGCCACCGTCACCTCCGACTGGACGTACTTTGGCAATGTCGGCGATGTGGCAGATAAGCCGAAATCGTCTGCACCAAATGCCGACAGCTTGCCGCCAGATTCGAGCTCCAGCTCCAGCAGTGAACCGAAAGCCACATCTTCCACTGCATACTCGTTCCCGGGCAGTGCACTTGGCAGCGATTCGACCGCCAATCTGAACGGCAAGTTGGAATCCAACACAGATTCGAGCAGCAAGCCAGCAAACAACGACGACGAAAAGAACGACGACTCCATGTACGAGTGCAACATTTGCCTGGACACTGCCAAGGATGCTGTGGTCAGTTTGTGCGGTCATCTGTTCTGCTGGCCGTGTCTGCACCAGTGGCTGGAGACGCGCCCCAACTGCAAGCTGTGTCCCGTCTGCAAGGCCTCCATTGGCAAGGATAAGGTGATTCCGTTGTACGGTCGCAACAGCACCAAGCAGGAAGATCCAAGGTGAGTTTTGTCAGCAGCAACAACAACATTTCATGCAGTCAATTCGATCAGCTATTGTAATTTTATAATTGTTATTGTAGAAATAAGGTGCCACCACGACCGGCCGGACAACGCACAGAGCCCGAGCCACAGCAAGGTTTCCAGGGTTTCGGCTTCGGCGATGGTTTTCACATGTCGTTCGGTATTGGCGCATTTCCGTTTGGTTATTTCGCTTCGTCGTTTAACTTTGGCGAACCGCGTGCAGCAGGTACGTAGGCCGAGATGTGCCACCACGTCGAAATGTCACTAAAACGAAAATTCGTTGTCTTGCAGCGGCCAATCGCGGCACTACACAGTTCGAAGACGAACAGCAGCTATCAAAATTATTCCTGTATTTGGCGTTCTTGTGTATTGCTTGGTTGTTGTTCGCATAGCAATACTAAATCGTTGGTTGCAGCCTTTTAATTTGTTGCTCAGTGCTTGCGAATATTATTAAACGTCTAATTGATTGTACGCAAATTACCATAAATATACAAATATATTAAAATAAAATTACGAAACCATTGACGTAGAAATCATGCAATTCAGAATTGTACAATGTGCTGAAGAAGTGGATTTGGCAAAAGGAAAATGTAGAGACGTAGATAAGGCGAGCGACTGGCAACGGTTTGACAATATCGCTAGTCACGCATCAAATAAAAAAGAGAAAACTGAATAAAAAAGGAAACTGAAGCAAAATAAATAAAAACAAAACTCTATTAGGACGTTAAAATTGCAGACGTGAAAGCAAAGCTTTTGTTTTATTTTTTGTTAGCATATTTTAAAATTTAAACTTGGTGTTGTGATTATATAAAATTGTAATTTCAATGGAAACACCATAACCATTGGTTGTTTATACACAATAAAATCCTATATTCCCATCCATCAACTTTTGATTTAATATTATAAAACTATACTAGATGTGATAATACAATGCGGATGTGCATTATTTCTTTGTATGTAACATGTGTATGCAAGTTTGTACTATATGAGCGCTCTTCGTGAATGAAGACAACCTTTGAAATAATTCGGAAACATTTTGAAAGAATTTTGTTATAATGAAATGAAATTTTAGTCCTAATATTCCTGAGCTCTAACCTTACCCAAGTATATCCAAATATCTGTTTATTACAAACGGTTTGGGTGGCAAAAATGGTTTCAAATTATATTAGGCTTGAAAGTTTTGCACGGACCCCCACCCCTCAAAATGAAATCATGTATGAGCCAATAATTTTTCGAAGCTTATTTCTTTTGGCCATTTTCGATGTTAAGTTTTATATAAAATCTGGACGTACATTCCAAAAATGATTATGTAGGCAGCAATGACTTCTTATGAATCAGAAGGAAGGAAAGAGATAGAAGGATAGCAGATTTCTAATCTCTGGTATTGATAATTGCGTCAAATATGCAAAAATGTATGATTTTCATGAATCACCAATTTATAGTATTCAGTAATGCTTCCTATTGCAATCAATACCAGTTTTCATACCGAAATCTCAAAATGTTCTCAATTCCGATTATTTATTTTTCTATATGTTTATCTCTAAAAACAGGCCTTCTACCATGTGAAGGAATTGATGTTTTTATGGTCATCCCAGGTGATGCCAACATTTTTGTAATCGTAATATTTTCTCAAATATTTTCACCTGGTTATGTTTCTTTTGAATTGTTTCTTTTTTTTAATCTCTGTTAGTTTCTAATGCTGAAAGTCAGATATTAAAAAACCAACATTTATTCTACAAACATATTTCAAATTAAAAATACAAAAAAATTAACCTTTGTGTTAATTAACTTCACAGTCGCTTGGCAACTCTAGTACAAAACAGCTGTTTGTAGAGCGAAAATTCAAAATATGAATTGGCCAGTGGAAAATGTGCAGAATTTACTATTTGTGCCGCCAGCCGAGGAATATGCTTTGCCAATGCATCGAGTAAGTGTGACCGAAGAAATTCTGCTACAAATCAATTCTTATTACAATGTTTTTATAGTTTTGGCTGAAGTGCGCCAGCGCCGGTGCAACAGTGTTGTTGTTCACGCACAGCCAATCGCAGCCGAAGTTTGTGCCGTTGCTGCAAGAATTCGCAATGGATTTCAAGACGGCCAACGAGGTGCTGTCGCGGACGATTATCATGTATGTGCGTATGTAAATATGTGCGATTCTATAAATCATAAAGCAACTGCGTTCATCTCGCAGGCTATGCGCTGACATTGACGATATAACCTGCAAACTGCTCGAGTTGCACGATTGGGTTGTGAAGCCCAGCCTTGTTGTGATCGATCTGTGCCCGTTTGTGGCGCTGCATCGACCGCTTTCGACGGAGCCAATGAACGAGACGTTGGCGCCAGAGCCACTGCTACACTCCATCTGTCACTGTATTGCCAGTCTGTTGAATTATATGGCCGGCGCCGGCGAACAGCCGGTTTCCACTTCAACAACGCAAGCTGTAGCCGCACGCAAAGAATGCCAGCTGTGTAGCGTTGTGCTGCTGCAGCCGCATGACGAAATGCTAACGAAGCAACAGTTGGAATTGGTGATGAATTTATATTACTTTAAGAATAATGCTTTAGATGACTTGGAGGAATTGCAAAAGCGAATTTTAGTGAAATCGAAATAGTAACTTTGATCATAGACGAAGTCTGCATACTCGTACAGTTGATTTTTGCAGCCACAAGAAATATGTAATGAAAATCTGTAAAATTTTAAAAAGGAATATTAAAAAACTAGCACTTAGACAAGTAAATAAGCACTCAAATTTGAGTTAACTTTACATATGTACTTTTTTTAAGTTTTTATTTAATTTAAATTCAAAATGTTGCTATGCTCTTTTAATTTAGCTTTAAGACTTCTGCAAGCATTTACAAATAACATAAAGCTTAATTTTGTAGATGGTAAAATTTCTGCACAAAGCTCTGCATTTGGTCCTGTGAGCATTGTTGTTCGGTCTTTGGCTCTCTCTTTTTCAATTTTGTGCAGCTGCTCACTTGTAGCTTCAACTAAGGCATTTGTGTTTGCAGAAGCAGAACCGAGCAGCAGTCACATTTTGGCAACATGCGCCAATGCTTGTTTATTGTTAAAGCGTTGAAATTTAGCTCTTGACAGCATAATACTTTTCTTCCTAATCTTCACTCTAAATATTCATTTAAAAGTTAACTAACTTCATAATGAATTCATTCATCATCACGGACTCTGTCAAAGTGTATTCATTAAATTTGTTTGTGTTGAAATTTAAGAATAATTTCATAACTTTAAATTAATTAAATTTAAATTTAATTACGAATAATGAATTTTTTTTAGCGTGCAGTTCAAGCAAAAAATTGTTAACTAATAGTTAAGTTAATAGCAAGTGAGATAAACAACTTTAATTCCTACTTTGTTCGTCCCATATGGTTAGACTTGACTCCATACATAATGAACGTCGTTTCAATGTGCTATTTCCTATATTGACATATGCCATGCATAACATTGGCTAGCAATCAATTCAAATTTAAGTGCTGCACATATATCAAATTCAGGTATCGTCAATCATTTGCCTGTGAATGGCGTTGTGGGCACAAAACCCCATTCGTCTATCGCTAGCATATGCAATCAGTAGTTTTGTTGCTTTAATGACTCTTGGAAGATGTTTATTTTTGATTAAATGGTTAAGAATGCACTTTGATTAGGTAGTCCTAGACACAAATGTTCTTGAATACAATTACCAGATATGATATTGAATGCAACAATGTTAACAAAACGAATTGAACATCTTTGGAACAATGATTTTTAACCATTTTCATTAGAATTAAATTTAAATGAAATTTAATTGAATTTGCATTAAATTGCCTAATCCGAAAGAGCAGCAACTGGCTGCTATCCTCTTTCCCGCTAAGTTCTAGCTGCAACACATAAATTTTTAATCATGCGACACTTGACAAATTTAATCGCGAAACCCACCAAAAGTAGGCGACCAAACTGGCGCGCGCGTCCACACCCACTTGTCTGCGTGACATCTTAATAAATTGCGCTGCTCGTTTATTTCACTGCTGTAAGCAGTTTTTAACATTTTAACGGCCACTGCCATCAGTTTTTTCCGCAACAGCTTTAATATGTAACGACAGTGACGGCTGAAGTTCTGCTTAACGCTGACGGGTTTGCCGTAGCTGATGCGGCAGTTGTGACAAGCATAAAGGCGGACTTTGACGAAAGAAGCAAAATCCAACTAGCGTGCCGGGAATTCATGGGACTCTTATAGCTTAGCTGAGCGTGGCCGTATGAAAAATAGCGCTGTCGCAGCTGGTTGTTTGTGGCTGGTGTTTAAAAATGTGGCAAAGTACTTTTTAAGAGAGAGAAATTGAGCGAGACAGGGCAGGACGATGATGATGTGGATGCCATAAGCCAAGAAAGTAAATGCTGTAAGCGAACCAAAGCAAGGTGAGAACAGATTATTTGCATTCAAGTGAAATAAACGAATTCTTAATGCTTTTTGTTTTCCAGACAAAGTTGCAAAAGTTCTGATAAACTAATTGAAGCGTTCTCAGGAAACCACTCCCTCTCCAGTTGCGCTGCTGTCAATTGACAATGAAATGCCGATGTCGATAATCCATTACAATCCCATCGGAGTGTTTACTTTTTTATTTTACAAGGCCAAGCATCGTGATATAAATTTAATTCCCCACTTCTAAGCTGTGCGGAAGGAATATTAAACGTGTTCATAAATAAAAACGCAAAATATTGATGTCACACACAAAGCAAGATGACAAAAGCAAAAATAAGCTCGAAAATATTTGCACCGAAGTGTATGATAAGGCCAATGTCATTGGCACAACTCAAGAGCAGGAAAACCAACCAAAGTGCGCCATTCAGCCAGCAAACCAATGGATCTGTTGTACATAAATATTAAGCGACAAAACATTTGAAGGCATTTCACGTACAAAGCAGCTGCGAAGAATTTGCAGCGCAGTAAAGATGCTTTGGCGAAAATTATGCCAAACATATGTGGCATAGTAAACACGTTGTCTGTCCCATTTCGCAGCTATACCAACCTACAGAAACACAGTCTTACACGTTTTCAAACAACTCTTTACAGAAGGAAATGGAAAATATTACAATGCGAGCAACATATTTGTATGTATGTGTATAGGACGCGTGTGTATGATTGTGTTGTGCGCAAAAAGGTGTTTGCGCGCATATTTACACAGGTGAAATTTTATGTTGCTCCATTCCATGTTGGCAGTAATGAAAATTTATGTGTAGCAAAATCGTAAAACATAATTTAGGTTGTTGAGTTACATATGGTTTATATTAATATTAAGAAGGCTTTGGAGTTGGCTAGTTTCTTGCAAAAATGTTTGAGGGCACAAGCCTAGAAGAGGTTAAAAAAAATAGGAAAAACTTGAAGTTAAAAAAAATTAAATTCAGGCAGCAAAACATGGAAGCTTTTGCAAGTAGTTTTGGTTTTTTTTTCAGTACATATAAACCATAATAAATTGAAAGTTTGGTAAAATTTGTTGATGTATATAAAAGTAATCTTAAATAATAATCTTAAAAAAATAATGCTTGATATGGTTTCATTGGTCACCCTCTAACGCTGGACATGAACTCTTCTGTATTAATTTTGTATTTTCTACTATTAATATAAAAATAACTATATCAATGTTAGCTACAACAACATTTTTGTTTACAATTCATTAGTAGTTTGACTCTCATTGCACTTTAAAAGTTAGTTTCCAAAAAAAGTTTCGCCTGCGTTGGGCAGCGAAATGTCAGTCGTGTGCCGTGAAAGTGGACGCACGCTACCCAAATAAGAAAAAAACCAACCAAATGAAGTCGAATGTAAGGCAAACTCACTCCAGGTCAAAGCAGTGCAAAGAGCAGAATAGAAAAGCCACTAGCAGCGCTAAGCAAACATGCAACAGTTTTTCCCATCGGTTGCGGCACAACGTGGCGTATGCGTACCAGTAACAGTTTTTACGGTGCTTTTACCTACACGAACACACACACACACAATAACCTGAGTGACGGCGAACAAAGTCAAGCAATTAATTTCGCACGTTTGCCTGAGAGGCGAGCGACTTGAACTACGTGTCGCGCATTTAATGGACTCATTACTGGGCCAACCGACCAGCGAAAGAAGTTTCGGTTTGGAGGTTATTCCATGCTTAAAAGCGTTCAATGAATTTAATTTATTTTAATTTATTTAATAAAAATACGAGTACAATTAAAGAAAAAAAAGACGAGTACAACTAAAGGCAAAAGTGAAGCAAAATATAGCGCAGCATATTCTTCAATTAAATTAAATTAAATTTTAATGCCACTGCACTCGAACCACCAAAAAGTATTCATGCGCTGAAATTGCAGTCTGTGTGTACTTTCAATTTGCGAAGCTTTTTGTTATTTTTGGGTGCCATTTCCGACACCTTGAACTTTAATCCCTCTGTCTGATGGTGGCTTTGGCCAGCGTGCGGCAGACACACAATAAGTATGCCACATTTAAGCGGATTTCGCTTGGAAACCAAACTGAAATCACAAGTGTGCGCTGTGGCAGCTTCGAAGTAATTTCAACAAAATTAAATTGTGGTTTTTGTTTGGGTTTTCACGCCTCTTCAATTATACTTTACAGATTAAAAAAATATAAATGTCCATTATGAAGATTGAATTAAATGACAAATTGCTTTTCCCACTAAGTTGCTGACTGACCGCAATTTCAATAATTAAGCTCCATTCGTCACTTTTTTACTGCTGCAGCATAAGAACCGATTTTAATAACATAGATTCTCAAGTTTATGAAATCAATATCAATCAATCAAATTAATGGGTGAAAATGGAGTTTTTGCATTAAAATTTCGTTTCCATTAGTATTTCGTGAGTTTTTTAGCACAGATTCAGAAAGTTTGTAGAATTTACAATGAGATTGCGCTAATTTAATGGTTTTGGGACTTTTGCTTTCAAAGCTACAAATGGTTGAAAAGTTGGACCACAAGATTTGTGAATGAAAAATCCTGTTGATGTAACATTATCATTATTTGATCTATATTTCTGTGTCATTTTGTAGACCTTTGACACAGATAAGCAGTTAGAAACAATTAGTTCAGTAGTTTCAATTGTTTGATAATTTGAATATAAAATTATTAATTCAATAATAATAATTTTTTACAAACAATTCTTAAATGTTTCTGTTAATTTCTTTTCTCTGATAGTTGAAAAAAAGTTTGTATGTAATGTTGTGTAAAGTTTTACAGCTGTCGTCCATGATTGTTCCGATTGTTAAACCTATCCAAAAGAAGAATGCATTATCATTGTAAAAACAATCGATGAAGCAGTTCCAGTTCATTCCTTTCGTGTACATAATTCCGTTGCCACCGAGATGAGATTTAATGCCCAGCGATTTCTTTCTTTTGGATTTTGTAAAAAAATCTATGCAACCAAACCACAACCAATTCTTGACCTCAAAGCAGAGATCCAATGCGTCATCAGTGAGATAAAGTCACATACATATTTGTTTATATTTTCCAAATATTTTATGTCTTACTTTATGGGAACATGTCTGCTTTACAATGCAATAAAAACATCAATCAATCGCTCAATGAATATGCGTTTTATTTCTTTATTAAATCTTGTAGTAGATACTTCCAAGACATTTTTTGTTTACTCAAAACAAAAATTTGCAACTTTGTTTTCAGTGTAAAAACGTCCAATCATCATTATTGCAACATAAACTCCTTGAAATGACGTTGGCGTTGTTCATCTGACAATGCTGACTGCAACCTTGAACTGTGGCACTCACATCAGCACGTAAAATATAAACAATATGTATTCAAATTTCTGTGCGTCTGTATGGATGCCATTTGGTTTTGGGTCACAAATTTTGGTAAACAATTTAACAGCTTTTCGGAAATGTCGCCAAACGCAGCTACAAACAAACACACAGTCAGAAAGACTGAAGTACATATATGTAGCTTGTACATGTGTGGGTGAGTGTGTGGGTGTGTAAAAATATGCGAATGGGCGATTGCATGAGAATGTGACTTTTCCTTAACCCTGCATTACTGTCCTCTATTACACTAACGCAATTAGTAACTATGGGTGTAATCCACCCACAACTTTTCTGTTTTACTTATCCATTGAGGTAATATAAACAAAAATCACATTTTTTCGTAATCAGAACATCATAACATGTAAAAACAAAAATAAAGTATTTAATTTTGTTCATTCATTTATTTAATATAAACATTTGTTTATGTGCATCTCATTTCAAGAAAAAAATATGAAATAAAAAGTTGTATTGGGAAAATAGCCACATCTTGCACAATATTTAAGCTATGTTTCTAGGGCTTTGTGATTTAGAAAGCTAAAAAATAAGTAATAAATAATTATTTAATAATTTTTTTCTGATCGAAGTAAAATTTTGCGTAAAAACTCAAACAAAAATCAACAATATACCTGCTACTTTTAAAGGATATACCGTGCAACGAAAATCAACAAATTTTCAAACACACGAAAAAACTACTCGCGAAACTAGGGGCCAAATGTAGTAAAACTGCGTTTTTTGTTTTTCTCTCTGATGTCAGGATTTTTTTTAAAGGACTTTGAAATTTCAAGGATATGTTTATTTCAAGGAATTATTTTAAAAATTGGGTGCATTGAAGAATAACAATATTGGTATCAAATGAAACAGAAAAATCCTTAAAATCTTAGAAAATTTAATGTTTCGGTACATAAGGACGAAGAGGTATTGAAAATGTTCTTTTAAGGGGGTCCTCTACTCTTCAGGCATGAAATTGAGCTGTTATTTGGGGAATTAATTACGAAATATCTACTGCATACAATTAAAAAATTTTTTTTTTTAATTTTTAGAAATACATGTTTTGACTTTAAATTTTCATTTTTGAAGAGGAAAAAAAAACTCCCGCGACCTTGAAATGTCATTGATGACATGGATTTTAAAACTGCAATGGTCCCGCTTAAGCAAAGTTGTGGCCAATGGGGTGATCTGAAATCAGAAAATTTATATTCGTTACAATCATAGTAACGTTGACTATGTTTTCCCGAGACAGAATTTTTTTATTTTGCACTGTGTAAAAGTTATGCAACAATTTGTAAAAAATTCCAATTTTTACCTCTTTTTTTGACCTATCGGGTGTTTTTTTTAGAGGTATAGAACTTCGAATTGAAATAAAACACAAGAAAATCGTTTTAATGTCCATCAATTTGGCTTTATTGGAAGGATAATTTTATGCCATTAATGTTTAAATATGATTTCGGGCATGTAGCCGCCGCGGCTGGCTCGAATAAAGCCAATTCTACAGGTCCAATTTTCAACCACTTTTTCGAGCATTTGGGGCCGTATGTCGGCAATAACGCCACGAATGTTGGCTTCCAAGTCCCCTAACGTTTCTGGTTTGTTGGCGTAGACGAGCGACTTCACATATCCCCAAAGAAAATAATCCAATGGTGTAAAATCACACGATCTTGGTGGCCAATTGACAGGTCCACCATCGAGATCAATCTCATTTTCGGCCCATACACCAAAATCACGACGCATTGCATGGTCTCGCGGCTTTAATTCTTGCACAAGCTGGATCTTGTAAGGTCGCAAGCCAAGATCTTTGCGCAAAATCTTCCATAAGGTTGATGGACAAAGCTCCAATTGCTGTGCACGGTGGCGAATCGATTCATTCGGGTCCTCTTCAACATTTTGCTCTACAGCGGCAATTGTTTCTTCGGTGCGCACTGTTCGACGTCTCTGCGGATGCGTATTATCACATAGAGTAAACGTAGTGCGAAAACGACCCATGGTTAACCGAATTAATTGCTCTGATGGACGATTATGTCGACCATAAAATGGACGGAGCTTGCGGTAAACTTCGCGAACTGAACCATTATTTTCGAAATAAATTTGCACGATTTGCAAGCGTTTTTCTTTTGTCAACCTGTTCATGATGAAATGGCAAACCAAACTGAACATAAATGACATTAGAGTTGCCAGATTTGACCACAAAATGCCAGTTTTATCTCTATTCGAAAAACAAACCTCTAAAAAAAACACCCTATATTAGGCGCTATAAAAACGGAACAAAATAAAATTTTGAAAATCTTACTCGGGAAAACATAGCGGTATGTTTTCTGAACAATTTAAACAAAAATTATCGAAATCGGACTAATAATTTTATAAAAAGTCTTACTTGGCAGTCAAAAAAACACTATTTTTGGGAAAACGCGTTTATAGATAAATTACGTTGCTTAGTTTCTCGAAAACGGCAGGGGACGGGTACCTTTCGGTTCCCAGCAACATGCAAAGAAATGTGATTTTCACGGAATCCTTTCTGTGGCGTATTCTCAGATACATATAGATTGAAATTATGCAAAAAAAAAATCGATTTTTCGAAAGCGCGAGAGTATAGGACCACCTTAACTTTAAACTAAACTTTATCCTTGAATATCCTTGGAAATTTCCAATCGTTTTTTTTAATATATATTTTTTAATATATTTTAATATATTTCGTCTTTCTAACTTTATTAGTTTAAGATATAACAAATTTAATGTTATAAAAATTTTGTTACTTATCCTAGAGCATAATTTTTAAGGATTTTCTACTAAGTAAATGGTCTATGCGTTATTTAAAAAAATTGTCGCCAAAAAGTGAATAAAAATATATAAATGTATTTTATAAAAAATACAACTTCATTACTAACAATCGGTGTTAAGCATCCAACAATTTTATAACGCCACTACTATCGTGGGTGTAACACACCCAGTGACTTTTTAAAACAATTGTATAAAAGCATCAGCTTTATTTATGCAACTGCAATGTACTCTAAAACCTTCCGAAATATGCAAATGTGGATTACATTATAACTTTATGTTGGTTTTGGTTAAAAAAATCTATATTTTAATAAGAAATTGAGATCACAGGGTGGATTCCGCCCTGACGATAGTAATGGAGGGTTAAGGCTGCCAAGCAAACTAAATTATTTATTAAATTGTGTGTGGCAATGTCGATGCAAAAATATTTGTATGGTATGAACCGTTCAGTTAAATAGGCAAGTGGCCATTACATGAATCTATTATTACAAAAAAAAAAGAAAACTTTGGCAATTTTAAACAATGTAAAACTTTAAAAAACGCATTAACCTGGTAGAGAATAGGTGACAAGAAAACCTAACCTGACTTTATAGACTGAACGCATTTGAACTCCTATCAAAATTGTTCCACTTTGTACTAACATTTTTCTTTGAGCGCTCTCTCGTAGTGTAGCAAAATGCACACACATTTCCTTCACCTGTGCACACACACACACACGACCCTTCGTTCTCCATACAACAACAACATCCAGCCAAAAGGGCACAAGCAACATACTCACCGTTGCAAGCACCAATGCAACAAGGCGAACTTTCCCAGCTGTTAGCAGACACTTGAAGCTGCAACACAGCAGCCGTTGTGTGTTGTACCTTTTCAACTGCAAATGTGTGCAATGTTTTTCCTGAAATGTCTACCTGTGTGCCACATGTGAACCTCCGAAGCTGAGTTCAGCGCATGAACTTTAATTGAAGTTCAAATTTCAATGCTACTAAAAAAGGATTTTTTGTTTTAATACCAATGTCAAAAATCAAACGATTGATGAGTGTCAGAATCATCTGCATTCATTTGAAACTAATTACAACTTAAATACAACTATTTTTCTTTTCAATTTAAAATGATTGAGCGTGAAAGTGTAATATTTTTCAATTAAGTATTCGAGCACACAAATCAGTTAAAGACGCAACCCATTAATCAATTTCGAATGACAAGTTTATTAAATTACTGGCAGGTGCTGTGTTTGGCAGTAATGCTGGCGTGCAGCATGCCGGCCCGTCGCATTTCGTAATGGTTTGACAAATTGCCGCCAGACCAGTAAACTTTCAGCGCAACTTTATGCAATGAATGGGCGCACAGTGAGACATAACGAAACCGCGCTGTCATTTCAGGTGTTCAGGTGTTTCTCCCCCCTCCAACCCCAGTTGGGTGGAGAGTGGAAAGGTATGTCTGGAAGTTGCGTTGGCAAAACACTTAATTATGTTTTCTAACACAATTTGAGGTGAGACAATGAAGAAGTGTGAAAAGTATGTATTGGCTTTGTACGGCTTTGCTTGGTTTAAAGACTCAAAGAGGAGTTGGATTTTATAACGAAAAGGAATATTTACTTTAAATGAATGAGTGAATTTGAAATTTAATTGCAATGGAAATGAAATTTAATTGTTCATGGCAATTTGATTGTGAAAACAGATAAGATTAGATTTTGAAGACAGTTGACACCGACAATGAAATCAAATGTTTTATGTGTTAACAGATGAAATTATGAAGTTGCAACTGTCAAGTTTGAATAGAGCCGCTAGAGATGTTCACGGTTGTCACTCAACTAAGATTTCTTGTACCAAAATGTTTCTAACAAATGCTCAAAATGGCAACGAAGGGATCATTTTATGTTTTCGACAAATTGTTTTTTAACTTTAATTTTTTTTATTAAAGTTATTTTTTTTAATTAAAGTTAAGTTTTAATTTTCATTTTTACCGATTGCCCTCAAACAATTTTTTTTTTGCCTACACATTTTTCCATAAAAAGGCCCAAAATACACAAAATCGGCACAAAGTTAAATAAAATCGTCATCTCTTGGTCTCAAAGTGGCAACCGTAGTTGCAGTACAGGAAGTTTTTGCAAGAAATGTAGTTGAGTTGCCTAAAACAAAGGCTTTTAGTTAACACTTTCGGTTATTCTATGCCATATGGCATAGTCTCTTTTCAGTGCCTGTTTTAGGTCAAAAAACTTGTGGATACTATATTTTTGTTGTTCCTTAGAATAGTTTGAAGTTTTAGGAAAAATACGAAATTAATAAACTAAACGTTTTTTTAATGGTATGTCTTGAGATAGTGAAGGAAGAAGAAGCAGACAAAATTAGATAACTTTTTTAATTTAACGTTTTCTTTCAATTTAGAATTTAAAAAAAAAATTTGGCTGAAGTATATGAAGAAATATTCAAATTTTCGTTATGCATAAAAAGTTGTATGTTTAAGTAATTATTACTGCCACAACGATGTGGTTGCTCTCATAGAAAAATACTCTAAAATACAGGGTCCGAGCATAAAAATTTAAAAATGTCTTATGGAATGTTGCTAACATAACCACACAGAAGCCTAAAACGTAAAATTTAAAATGTTAACTCTCCCCAGTAAAAAGCTGTACCGAAAGGGTTAAGCGATACCAAAAAAAAAGTATTTTAACAGTATTTAAACTATTTTAATAACATTAGTTACTGTTTATTTTGTGGTGATACCAACTATGCGATTTAGAATTCTTTTTACAAGGGTAAAGTGGTCTCAAGTCATAACCACCTAAGTCTGTTTTTAAATTTTTTCAGGAGAACAGTTTAAAGTTTCAGTCCTCACTGCAAATCAGGAGTCTGGTTTTTTTCGTTTAACTATTTTACAAATTCTAAGGAAACGTATTCTTTTACTTACTTCATAAAAAAGGAATTTTTTATTTCTTTTACATTTATATTGCATCCCAACATCAGAAAAAGTATTTATAAGAACGACCGCAATTGCTGAGACTCGACCATAGGTGCAACCGTGTGACCACTTCAAAGCAGTGTTTGGCAATATTTAATTATAATACAACCCAGTTTTTTTGATGTTTCTTAATTGTGTACTAAGCATGGAATCATCAAAACGCACCAGAGACCAAAGAACAGTCAAAACAGTGGACTTCTTCAGGTGAACGTGCACCAAAGAAGGCCAGAATGGATCTGTGGGCCAATGAGGTAATGACGATAGTTGTTTTTTTTTATCAGACCTAAATTATATTAAACTTAAGACAGTAAGTTTTAGGGACTCGCTCATAATTGGTTTTGAAATATTGAACCATAAAGTGAAAGCAAAGTTTTGCTGTTTGAGTTTGAGAGTGTACTTTAAGAGCTCATAAATTCTATATTATCCAATATTTTTTCTTAGAACTTGGGATTTCTCTTAATTGAAGTTTTTGCAACAAAACCTCATTCTCAGATTTTTGTGGTGATAACATTACATTTTGGAATTCTTGAATTCTCGAAACACTGTGCAGCGTGGAGAAACATAACCTAACCTAACCATTATAAAATATTTGTTTCGTTGAGTCTCTATGCTTTCAAGCAATTCACTGTTATTTACAGCCATAATAATCATGTCTGCTCGGCTCTCTCTAGACGAATATGGAAATCCCTAGGCTCTCTCTTCGTCGATAATTTGAATAACCTTAGTTCAGTCAACATCAGAGACTTGCTAGGGTTCATCCACAATACAAATTGGCTTGCACAAGCTCTGCGACTTGCAGTAAGACAGATCACATTCTCCTTGTGGTATCACAAAGGGCCCATTTCGTGGCCTATGTGTGTTTTTCGTCATACCCAGACAACCACCTTAACATAACACTAACCTAACCTAATCATGTCTACATATTCATAAATGCCTACATACACACATATTTATTTATTTTAAATTACATAGACAAATATTTGCTTCATATTCTGCATCCTTTCCAGCTGTCAGACTAACAATGCAACTCGATGCGTGCGTACGTATGACAGACAAATAAAACAACACAATACGAGTCCTGCAATTGTTTGTATGTAAGTGTGTAACAAACTTGTACATTGTCTCTGAAAAATTTCTTTACTTCATGAATATATTTTGTTTGTTTTTCTTCATTGAACTGTGGCGCAGTGGAGAGACCGAGGCATTGTATGTACATAGTAAAGCAAAGTAATCGTGTACGTGACTTTATTGTTGCAACTTTGTATATGTGAATGCATAAATTATTGATGCACTTTTGTCTGGCTGTGTATTGTTAGCGAATTGTGTTGATTTCACATCGATTTTTGCTATTCTAAATTCCCATATGGCCAGCAAAATGTTTCTTGTTGCTTATCTTTAAGCTGTGCGAGTTGTAAAAAAATCTAAAAAATTATTTATTCAACAATTTGCGGCCAGTGTGCTCCATTGTTTAGCTACTGTACACATGTATACTCCATGTAAATACCATGTATGTGTTTTTATTACTCAAAGGATGTTGCTGGTTCGAATGTTCAACATGCCCAACGCGCATTCCCTGACGATTTCGAAGGGAACAAAGCAATAGATTGCAAAAATAATAAAAAAAATTTACTATTACAATATGAAAACAACTTTAACTTGACTACATGCCCAATGAGGTAATTGGATAAGTTTTATGCCGCTTAAGAGACTGAAACTCTTGGTGAAGCACAAAATATGAGAAAGAATATGGGGCATTTCACGTCAAGCGGACATCCCAAAAAAATGAATTTTGTTTATATTTTGGTCAGTTATACTTCTAGTAGACGTGGATGTGTACACCCAATTTTTTTTTCGTATGATGTTTTTTGCTGAGTTATGAGCTTCTAAAAATTGACTAAACATAGTCATGAATTTTTGGATGCTTATTATCTGTATCAATTAATTTGTAAAAAAAACTAAAAAGTATTGTTTCTGATAGTAAAAAAGGTGTTTTTTTTTTTGTTTTTGTCGAAATCGAAATTTTAAATTTTTTTTTCGTATGGTAAACCGGAAGTGAAAATTTGAAATCGATATTTGAGTAACTTTTTTTTTAAATTATTTAAACGTAAATTAAAACCTCAAACGTACTCATTCTCCACAAAAAAAATTAAAACGTGATCTCCAACCGTTTAAGACTTAGAACACATTTTAGTGTAAAAATCCATTATTTTCAGCTATGTGTATGTACTGTATGTGCTCTAAGTCTTAAACGGTTGGAGATCACGTTTTAATTTTTGTGGAGAATGAGTACATTTGAAGCTTTAATATACGTTAAAATAATTAAAAAAAAAGGTGTCGAAGTTACTCAAATATCGATTTCAAATTTTAACTTCCGGTTTACTATACGTAAAAAAAAATAAAATTTCGATTTCGACAAAAAAAAAAAACAACACCTTTTTTACTATCAGAAACAATAGTTTTTAGTTTTTTTTACAAATTAATTGATACAGATAATAAGCATCCAAAAATTCATGACTTTTTGTTTAGTCAATTTTTAGAAGCTCATAACTCTGCAAAAAAACATCATACGAAAAAAAAATTGGGTGTACACATCCACGTCTAATAGAAGTATAACTGACCAGAATATAAACAAAATTCATGACCTCACTTTTTTTGAAATGTCCGCTTGACGTGAAATGCCCCCCCATATATGCCCCCCATATATGCCCCCCCATATATGAAATGATTAAAGCATGAAAATTAAATAAATATTATATAAATAATATTTAACTAAATTGTATGCATTTATAACTATGCGAAATAAGTACGTTTTGCTGCTTTAAAGTTAAATGTCAGTAAGTAATGTGTGTGTGTGTGTTTGAGTGTGTGTGTGTGATAGATAATCGTCTTTCCCTGCTGACTGTTGGTTAATGCAAGCACACACACACACACGTACACTTATACACATACATGAAGTCGACTGGCGCTGTTTTGTGTGATTGCCCAGCACAGATGGGTTGGCAACCTTAGTGCCGTAAAGGGACACGAGGTGGTTAACTTCATAATTGGATGCGGGATATTTGCGATGCATGAAACGGAAATCAAAGCAATAGTTGGGTGGCGAATGGTGGGTGCACGTTTGGCATGGTTGAGCACCTCTGACCGGTGAAAATGCTCTTCAGCTTATTGCCATGTTGAACCGTTGCCCGGAAAGATCAATTTGAGTGGTGTGTTAGTTTGATGGCAGACAAAGTTGTCTGTCCATTAGTGGCCGTGTGTGTTGTATGAGTTCAAGTGTAAAGCAGAAGACTGAAGAGTTTTATAGCTGATAAGTTGATGGGTTGGCTGGGTACGCTAGAGTATAGGAATTGACTTTGCAGAGGGGGTTTTGTAGGCTTAGGAAGGTTAAAGGTTAAAATATATCAACTTGTGTTCAATTTAGATGAATTGGTTTAACCTTTTCATAAGCCCTTCGGTGTTCTAAGCAGCGTTTGGGTATCATAATTTTTAAAGGAATTGACATATTGAAAGAAAATTTGCGTATAAATATATCTTATTAAAAGATTCTGACTGAGAAGGAAGAAAAAGGTGTGGATTGTACGCCTTCAGTATTAGGTACAAATTTGAATTTTAAGAAAACGATGTAAACATCTCCATGTTGGACGTTTTGCTGTAGGAGATTTCTGCAGGCTTCTCATAATTGCAAAAACTTTCGCTTGACGGACACCAAAGGGATTTGGAATGGCTTTTTCTACTTTCAGATCACTGGACTATTTCACACCACAACGTGTTCTATGTTATTTTATAATAAATATGTATTATTTCCTTAATTGAAATACTTTTTTCAGCTTATTTTTACTGACAAAAGTGTTATACTGAAATATGGTTAATAACAGTTTCGTGATATCGTTTGGAATTATTTCTTAGAATTTGCATAAATCCCTACAGTGCACTTTCTCTGCGCTCTAAGCATCACAAATGCACGCTTCAGGTGAAAATTGATTTTTAAATTTGCATAACACTGGCAACATTTAACATGCACGCATACACTGACATACACTTTAAATACACCACACATAGCAGCAAAGAATTTGCGCATTTCCCTCTGTTCACCTTCATGTATTCAAATGTTTGTGTGTTTTTTTTTCTCTGTCGGAGGTGGAAAATCTTCGGAAGATACTGAGCTCCAGCCCAGCATGTCGGATTTTTACCGGCTAAAAACCAACCCCCCATCGTCGAATGTTTGTGTGTGTGTGTGTGTGTGCGTATGTGTGTGACGCAAGACTTTGGATATTTTTCAATAAAAGCGACTTAGTATTTGACTCTTTTGTCTGACTTAAATTGAAAAACATGCCACGGCCCTTAATATGACTTTCCAATTTCACGATACAATGCAATAACAACAAAAAACAAACGAGAAGGGCTCCACATAAATAATAATTATTATTTTTTCATTCTCATTCACCGGTACGCGCATGTAATACCAGCGACCACATTATTTTTATGTTCTGGTACGTGTAAACGAGTCGGTTGGTCGCATTTGTATGCGTACAATGAAAGTCGCCGACCAAACGGAAGTGACACGAAAGTGCCGTGGCGTGAAAACCTTTTCGTTTCGTGTCAACATGCAAACGGTAAATAGATTTTGTTGTTATTTTTTTTCGTACCAAGTAACGGGAAATTAATTTTAATCAAAGTTTGTTTATATGTGTGCATTGGTGGGTGGCGAGTGTTGGTGCATTATTAACCCTTTCGCTATTTTGTTGCCATATGGCAACATGCTACTTTGTGGACGTCTGTATCCTCTATGGTTGAAAGAATACATTTTTTTGTTGGTCTTTAGAATAGTTTGAAGTTTTAAAAAAAATACGAAATTAATAAACTGAATATCTAAGTTTAAAGAAGAGAAGTACACACGTTTTTTTAATGGTATATGTTGACATAGTAAAGGAAGAAGAAGCAGATAAAATTAGAGAACTTTATAATTTGAGGTTTTATTTTAATTTAGATATTTTTTTTTTAATTTTGTCTTAAGTAAATGAAAAAATATTCAAATTTTCGTTATGCGTAAAAAGTTTTATGTTTAAGTAATTATTACAGCCACAACGATGTGGTTGCTCTCATAGAAAAACACTCTAAAATACAGGGTCCGAGTATAAAAATTAAAAAATTTCTTATGGAATGTTGCTAATACAAACACATAGAAGCCTAAGACGTAAAATTTAAAATTTTAACGTTCCCCAGTAAAAACCTGTAGCGAAAGGGCTAAGCGGCAATTAGTAGAAAGCGTGAATACCTTATTGAAGGCGAGAATGTGAGGTATTGTGTGGTTTTTTGTGTATGCAAAAAAGTCAAAATTTAGTAGGCAGTATGTGTGCTATCAATATTCTTAGAAATTCAACACAAAAAGATTAATAGCTGTTTTGTTACCTTAACCCTTTCGACCCCGAATTTTACACTGTGGGTCGATATTATTTTTTGTATTTAAATCATGAAGCACTTTCCTAAGAAGTGTGCACACGACATTTGAAGTCGCCACGCCTCTTTGTTAGAGTTCTAGAGCTGGTTTACTTTTGAACAATTTTAGCTTAAAACGGGTTAAATAAATTTTGTATCAATATTTTTTAGTTACAGAAAAATTATTTAATATTTATGGAAAAATACAAAATTATCACTTTTTGATTTTATTTAACCATTATTAAAGAAACAAACCCCTGTTTTGTGTTTGCCAAACGCGCCCAATTCGTAGACTTCAATTAGAACACAAACTTTCCCTCATATCGCTGCAAATTATTGGAAATTATTTTGGGGATAACAGTAAAATTTTTGTAATTTTATTTTAATTCACTTCTAAAAATATTTATTTGTTGGTGCCTGCTTAAATTAAACCCATAAATCAATCGTAGCTTTTGCTATAAGATGACAAATAGATGAAGTTGCTCTCAGGCAACTTTGGGGTCGAAAGGATGAAAGATTCCACCTGAAACTTCACACATCAAGGGTTTTCCTAATAAAAATTAGTTGAATCCTTAACCTAAAACTATATCTGTGATGAGTTGCCTAATGTCCCATTAAGCCTGATGTCCCATTAAGCTTAATGTTCCATTAAGCCTGATGTCCCATTAAGTGCGTCTTCAGTTGGTGATTAGAGGAACCGTGGAAGTTGAACACAGAAAGTTTAATAGTTGTTTTGAAGAGCCCACTTGAAGGTTTTCCTAAAAAATAAATAACCAAAAATGATATTTGTGAGGAGTTTGCTGATCTCCCATTGCGTGTTCATAGGAAAAATTTAGTAACACTCAATCACCTTTGCTTCTCTTCTGTATGACTGACCTAGAACAGCCGTCCAGGAAAGCTACCTGGGGGATAATTCAAAAGGTAGCAATTACAGTGACACTCGCAATCCAAACTGCTATGTTCTAGTCTAGGGATTAGTTGCGATAAAAAATCAATTCAAGAAGATTGGAGTTGATAAACTTTACTCAGTCAGACAGAAGCTCAGAGCAGGCAGCGGTGGCTTTGACGACTGCAATGCTATGCGAGACTCGACTACTTTCAAAAATGAGAGACGCAACCGAACCACAAGAATTGGCAGACAATGAGATCTCACAAGTGGTCATTAGGGGTCTGGTTGTGAGCCACTGACATTATTTAGACATTATTTAGGTTGTCTGATGAAATGTAAAAGACGAGGTTTTCGAAATTCTTAGTGCAAGAAGCAGAAGTAAAAGTAACAGCTTAGAAAAGAGTTCATGGGTGAAGTATAGTATATCAGTAAAATCCATCGACAAAGTAAAGTTGCTGATACGGCTGGTTGGTTTCCTTAAGGAGGAAACCTTTTCTCGATTATTATCTAAAATATTGCTTAAGGCAACAGGTTGAATGGACAGCATCAAACTGAAAGAGAATTTCCAATTTTTGTTGAATTTCTCTTCACATAAAATACTCAACAATTTCTCAACATTTTGTTGCAGTATCACTCAGAACTCATTTAACTATTTCTCTCACTCAAAAAGGCATTTCAAAGCTTTTGGCTCAATCTATCAAGTCACAAGTCTACCAGTCGGTGAGCGAAAAGAGCTGCTTCCATAAATTGCGCTCACTTGCAGCAAAGCTTTTCTAAAAGTTCAGCTACCATATGTTTTTTGTTTACAAAAAAAAATCACTACTTTATCAATGCTTATGTATTGGTTTGTGACACCAACACTAACGCAAAGCCACAGCCACCACACAAGCGCACAAAGAACGCGCTTTTTGATTTTCCTCAATGGGTTGTTGTGGTGTGTGTGTGTGTGTGTGTGTGAGTGCGCTGGTGCTTGCGAGGGTTGAAGATTGATGTGTGCGGCCGAAGGATACACTTTCCACTGTACTCGTAGTGTACAAAGTGGCATATGCACCATGGCCAGCGTTGTTGTGGCGGAACGAGCTGCGATTGCATGGCGCTAATCAGTTGTGATGAATACCCACCGGTGAACGCTGTGCAACATTGTGCGTAGTAACTAAATATAGACACCCCTTTTTATTTTGGTTTTTTGGTGAATTTTAATACTTGAATATTTATAAAGTTGAAATAATTTAAATTAAATATTTAAATGAAAAGTGTACCAAGTTTGCTTTTAGGCTTTTGAGCCAAACCAATTTTACTTTGTTTACTTTTGCTCGAAGTAATTAAATGTGGCTTGTTAAGGTTACAGCTGGCGAGAGCTGAGTGCCGCCACAATTGACCTTGAACTTTAATTTTAAGTTGAGCTCAGCTGCCGTGTTGCTGCTGCTGCTGCCAGCTTTTCAATATTGCCGTCTCGTCGTGTCGAAATGTTCATTCTACCGCACACCAACCGACCTGAGCGCCATAAAACTTGAGCCTTTTCCGCTTAGACAGCACCTGAGTCATGGCTATTGCTGTCCATAACAAATCTAATGGATTTTTATTTTCTCACTAACCTCAAACCTCATAATTTGGCAGCGCAGTTTATGCGGTTGCAGACGCAAGGCTGACGGGACGAGTGCCAGCGTGTGGGTGGCGAATCATTTGTGAGTTCGATGCAAAGTGTGCCGTTTGAATTTTATTGCCAAACAAGACAGATTTTATTGCTGATCTGGCTAGCCAACGGTTACTCGCTCGTAGGAGACGGCGACAGATGTGCAATGTGCAAATATCTCGAATGTTCACCGTTATGGCCATTGTTCGAGAATTTATGTGCCAAATGCGCTGTTCCACGGCCGCTTCAACGATGGCCGAACGCGGCTGCAGGTAATTTTTTGGGCACACTGACTTGGACTGAGACTGCTTGGGAGGGCAATCACTCAAACGGTTTCACAATGCATCAAAATGGCCAACGGGCTACTAAGGACTTTATGGTTGTAGCATTTTAATTAGGCTTTCGAAAGCTGTTGTAAAAAATATGCTGATTTTATTGCTAGAATAGCAAAGAAAAACAACAAAATTCCCCTCGTAAAGTTGTTCACGCTCGAACGCACCGAATGTGCGTTTCAGTGAATGCGCGCCACAATGAACTTACACACCTGCACTGAGATTTTATAAACTTTCATTTTTTATTTCATTTTACAATTTCAGACGCGCAGCGTGCAACCACGCGGACACTGTCGCACGCATTCATTTATGAATTTAATTAGAGCGTAAACGCTTTTAATTGCCGCCGCTCGCCACTTCAACGCCTTCTGCGCTCCTCACTTTGAGCGGCAGCCGGCAATGCTTTGTGAGTTTCTTTGCCCGCTCGTGTCTTTTGTGCATCTTTTCTGCTTTTACTGTTTGCAATACGCAAAAGTAAAAAAGAAAAACGCTAAAGTAGAAAATAAGAATTTGAATCGCAACAAGGACTTGTTGGCTGACGTGTATGACAAGTGCGCGCTTGTCGGCCGCGAAGCATTGAGATCTCAGTTCGCTGTGGCACCGTCATTGCGGACAGTTGGTTTTGTGCTGAATAACCGCTGAATACTTCAGAAATGGGCAGCGGTGGCAAACAGTGAATTGGCGCAAATGGTGTTTTCCCTAAAAAAGTCTCTGAAAAATGTCCTTAAAATGGAACAGAATTTGTGTTAATCTTAAAGGTGAAATAGCTGAAACTTGTCTAGTCCAATCTAGTCCTTATAATATTTTAAGGTAAATTTGGTGGTATGCAAGAACTGTGCTTTAAGAAAAGAGCATCAAAGTGCATCATAAACTGAGATAGTGAAGGTCCTTTCGAATGTAGTAACGTTCTAGGTTTGAGTAGGTTAGACTACTGTTGGGTGACAGCTTGAGGAGTTCACATAGGCCACAAACAGGGCAGTATCACCTTGAAATATGCAATCTTTGGTTAGAAACAATAAGCCATTGCAGCGCATAAGATAAGGTAAGATTAGAATGATAGCTAAGGGAGTACACACATGTGTTAAAAAGGAAAGAAAGATCCTAGACTGCACAACCTTCGGCTAGAAATAAGAAGCCATTGTAATGTTAACCCTTTCGCTACAGGTTTTTACTGGGGAAAGTTAAAATTTTAAATTTTACGTCTTAGGCTTCAATGTGTTTGTATTAGCAACATTCTATAACAAATTTTTTAATTTTTGTACTCGGACCCTGTATTTCAGAGTGTTTTTCTATGAAAGCAACCACATCGTTGTGGCTGTAATAGTTACTTCAACATAAACTTTTTTACGCATAAAGAAAGAAAACGTCAAATTAAAAAGTTCTCTAATTTTTTCTGCTTCTTCTTCCTCTACTATGTTAAGATATAGCATTAAAAAAACGTGTAGACTTCTCTTCATTAAAATTAAATATTCAGTTTATTAATTTCGTATTTTTCCTAAAACTTCAAACTATTCTAAAGACCAACAAAAAAATGTATTCTTGCAACCATAGAGGATGCAGACGTCCACAAACTACCATGTTGCCATATGGCAACAAAATAGCGATAGGGTTAATGTCATTGATTGATAATGTAGTCAAGTCAACTAAATTACAGACCCAAGGTGATATATTCCTCTTTGGGTTAACGTTGCACTAAGTTACCTAAAATATTGGCTCGCGTTTGCCCACCTTTCACAATTAAAAAGAAACCCAAACTCCTTTTACACTTACTTTTTAACATTTACACTTACTTTTACTTTCTAATAAATTTCCACCTTTGCCTTTCTTTAGCCTCTTTATCCGACATATTCTTTTTGGTTTGCCGGGAAAATTTCATTTGCCTAAAAAGACAACAAAAACCTTGCCCCAATGGACGCTTTCGCCTTCTTCGGTATTTGTATTGTCTAGTTCGATTTTATTGCCGTTCAATTTTATTGGAAAAAAGGGCTTTGTAAGTAAATATCAGCAATTCGCCAGTGCAGTCAAGTAGCTTCAAGTGACTGTTGAAGTGCTTTTGTCGTGTATTCAGTTGATTTCAATGGTTTTGGGCAGCCAATATGCCACTTAATAGCTACGAGAAATTCTTAAAGCTATCAAACTTCAATAGCTTTCAAGTGGCGACCCAATTGCATATTGAGACATTTACAATAAATGTTACTTATACGCACTGTGGCAGTGAAGGCAAATTCATGCGTTTATCCATTATCCTTCATTCTCCATCAGTGTGGTTATTTATTCTTCTTTGGCATACCAATGCAAGGCTTACATATTCGATTAGGTTATGAATTGGCTCACTTAATTGGCATTGCACAGTAGCAAAGCTTTGCTGAGAGCGAACTTGCGAGTATGCGAACTATTTCAATTTATGGCTGTGCACAGCTGTGTTTATATTAGGTACAAAAATACTTTACTACTTGCATATTTATGCCTTTATACTTATTGTATATTAGGTGGTTAGGAGATTTGCATTATTTACAATAATTGCTTCATAAATATTCAGGCATATTGCGTTCTGATGATAACACACATATGTGAATGTAGTAAAGTATAATTGAATCGAATTGGTTAAAGTAGAGACCAAGTTCAAGGATAGCATGCACAGTGTACGACTAAGAATTAATTCAATAGTACGATTACTAAATTAAGATTACAGCTGTTGGATGACTGGTTGAGTGGTTGCTATCACAGCTAGGTGGCACAATTAGTACCTAAAGTGCCGATTTGACGCCAAATCCTCAATTTGTGTTGTTATTGAATGGTAGTTTGAATCCACTTTGTGAAAACCAAGAAAGCGAAGATACTTTCTGATCTCTATAGCTGAAATTGTTCTGAGTCTTCTAGGTCTTCCGGTCCACCAAAACTGCGTGAGTGTTTTCCTCTGATCCTCCTCTCCACAACTGCAACAATGATTGTTGAAGGGTATTTGCAACTTTCTGCCTATTCTTCATTGGTCAATGATGCGACAGAGCTGCAATGAGTCTTGCGGTATGTCCCCGGAAGTTTCCAAAATTTCAGCTCCACCTTCAATTTTACTATTTAAGTTTGTTTGAATCCAGGAGTCTGTAATTGTCTACTTCAGCTTCGTACTGTATCAAATCTGCTTGGTTGGTTGGTTGCTTTCAGTGGCGATGGTCCAAGATGTTGATAGAAGCGAGAAGCGACTTCACCCTGCACTAACCTATCTCTTTCAAATTTTGGTATATTGGTTTGCCTAGCGTCATCTACCTGATTTTTGATATGACTGCGCAGGCGCAGAGAAAGTGATGGACGTTCTGCGTCCTGTGATGACCGCAGTTTGTGTTGCCACATTCTTATTTAATAGCTCTGCGATCTGTTTTTGTTTTATGTTGATCAAAGTGATTTGCTGACTTTGCAGGAATCCATTCTCCGTTACCTACTGTTGGCGTTAGCAAAGAAGTCGTTAATTTCTTCACTCATGGTTGAGCCCAGTGGGACGTGAACCATCAGCGCTTCACTCTCACCGAAAGCGGAGCCTTTTCAGAAAATTTCATCGGCTCGCTTTTTGTCGATCAGTTTAACTTTGAACCATTAAACTAGCTTCGCAAGGACCTCCCTGCAGTCTTACACCAGTTTTCAGATAAGATTGACGAGTCCAATGACTTGATCGTGGATAGGCTGTCGTAGATTATAGTAATTTTCCTCGTGTAGGATTTGTCTGCCAGAGCCATCCTGCATGCTTTATCAAACTTGGAACCAAAACCATAACCATTTGTGATATGTGTTCATGACATTCTCTAAATGCTGGCAAATCTCATACAATATTCAAGAAAATTCGATGTAAATTTTCAAGGATATAAAGGATTACAATTTTCAAAGGACCTTTTCCATATCCTTTTTTACAAATAGATACAAATTAATTTTATTTAAATTCTTGAGTCTTTCCTCTTTCATTTGATATACATAACGTCATATTCTAACGAGGTTAATTATTTTTTATATTTTTTATATTTTTTTTATTTTTTATCCCCTTCAAAATTTTGAAGTCCTTTTAAAAAGACAAAGGATGTAGAAATAAACAAATGAGTACGCAGTATTACTATGTTTGGCCTTTAGTTTCACGCCCATATGGATTTTTTCGGTGTGAAATTTTTTTTTAAATGTTTGTCGCACGGTGTAATAGAATAGAATAAACAGAATAGAAGTAATAGAAAGTCCAAAAAAAAATTTAGTAAGTTAAACTAAAATCGAAAGTTATATAAATTAACTATTTAAATTAGTATTTGGTGATAGTTCGCACCACATAAATTTCACATTTTTTGTCAGCTTTTCCTATTTTTCGCCCATCTTCTGTTTGAACAAACTTTTGGCAAACTCTACTTATTAATAACTTGATTAACTTTTGCCATATTCCGTTACACTTGGCAGTTACTTGAGTGTCCTTGCTGCAAAACACAACAACTTGTAAGCATTATTAAATTTCGTTTGGCGCCTCGGGCTGCTGTGTTGCGGCCAACCAAACGTGTATAGTAAAACTTATCAAACGGTAAGAAATGTTTCGAATGTGTACTCAGCAAGTGTTCGAAACTATTTAAAGAAATTGCTGCTTGCCACAACTTTTGCCAGTTGGTCACTGGGGAGCTATAGTGCGAAAAGTTGGAAAAGCTCGTTTGTGGTGGTCATGGTTGGCCATAACGAAAGCAATATGTCAAAAATACTAAATAAATATTTATTGCAACTTTATTGAAGTGAAATAAAGGTGGCCATAAAGCATTAGTGCAGCACTTAAAATTGGCCATATTGCTTAACACTAGAATGCCCAAGGTAGTCATTTTGACTACATTGAGGTCTTTTATTGTAAATAACTTTTGTTGCATCGCTTTCTAAAAAAATATCTTACGTGACTTTTATTAATTTTTAAAGCTAAATGGAATAAATAAATTAAAAATATTGTAAACAAATTTTTTACTCTAATTTTGTAATATTTACCTTAAATGCCCAAAAGTAGTCGTTTTGACTACCTATATAAAAATTTCAGAAAATCTTAGTGATAAATAGAAAAATATGCATCTTCAATTGCAAAATATGAAAATTTCAAATAATTGCAAACATTAAAAAAAATAATGTTATGTAGGCTGTGACAATTCCCAAGTGTTTCAATTCAAAACTCACTCATAAAATTCATTCACAAATTCCAAATTCCAAATTTCATTTCATTTTATCCCATTTATGTTATTTTATTTAAATGAATTTACTTTGTAAACCATAAAAAATAAAAACTAAATGCTTATTTTATTTTAATCTCGTGTACATTTATTCATATTTGCTACTTAAAAACCAATACAATTTTAAAAAACTCAGTAAACAATAATGGGCATCCTAGTGTTAAATATGCATCAAGTGCAATGAACGCAGTACTTGAAAATTAATAAAATTATGTGCGATTGCGAGTTGTGTGATGCAAATAACCTCAATTTGGTGCAAAACCAACGTTCTTGTGGCAATCAGCTGGTGGAAAGGCAATGAAAATGGCAGTAAAACAATAACGATTTATACGACAAATGAGCAAACAACGTGCAGGCGATAGCAATTAAAATGGTCGTTTCCTTAGTGATGCAATAATTGCTTTTGTGTGTGTGTGTGTGTGTGTGAGAAACATACAAGCAATTGTATGTTTGTATATGTATGGATTTGTGTGGGTGCGAGCAACAGCGTCAACACAGACAAGCGACAGACAAGTGACAGAGAATGGCAGCATGTGTGTGTGTGTGTGTGTGTGTGTGGAATGGTGCCAATTGTGCGGTTGCTGCTTGCAAAAGTTACTGTACAGCGTAATTTAATTTTGTGGCAGCTGGGCGCAAGAAGTGGATAATAAACACAGCCCAAGGCAAGCAACTCTGAGCTCAATGAACAGAGCTGCTGCGCCATCACGACTTCACTTCTGTTTTAATCGTTGACGAGCAAAGACATCACAATTGGCGACGAGGATGGCGCAGCAAGTAATAGGCAACGTACCAACGTTCAACGAAGGGAACCTATGGCACGTCTTTCACAATCAGCTGAGGCAGTTTTTCGCCTGCAACGACATTAGCGACAACTTAAAAAAAAAGGCGATTTTGATTACGGCACTGTCAGAAAGCTCGTACGTGCTGCTCCAGAACTTACTGAACCCACTCAAAGTGGAGGACCCAACGACGTCCTACCAAAATTGCGTAGAGGCGCTGAGCAACTTTTTCAAACCACCATCTGCAGGCTTCGCCGAGAGATGCAAGTTCTACAGAGCGAGTAAGGAAGCCGGGGAAAGCATCAATGAGTGGGCAGTGAGGGTACGAGCATTGGCTATACCCTGTGAGTTCGGAAATTGTTTGGATATGGCGATGCGTGACAAATTTGTGATGGGTTTAGAACAAAGTCCATGCCGAGATAAAATTTTTTTGGAAGACGTAACCACGTGCACAATGCAACGAGTAGTCGAAATAGCGAGTGCAGCGGAATATATCAAGCATCAAGTGAAAGAGGAACAACAAGAAGAATTTCTATACATCAAAAACAACAAACAGCGAGAAAGAAGTGGCGTGAGCGACCAACAACAACAAATGCAGCAGATAGACCGACAGGGACAACAGCAACATCGACAGCAGCAACAGAGATGCCAAGTGTGCGGGTATACGAATCACTCACAAAGTAATTGTAAGTTCAAGAATTATAAATGCAATATCTGTAATGTGAAAGGGCATTTAAAGAAAATGTGTAGGCGTAACAATACAAATTTTCATTTTGTCGAAAATGAAGAATTAACTTTATTTTCTATTCGAAGTAACAAGGACGGCCCCATTAAACTTGATGTTATTGTAGAAAACGTGAAACTAGCAATGGAACTAGATACCGGATCGGAGTATAGTGTCATTTCGGTTAATACATTTCAACACTATTTTAGAAAATGCGAGTTGAAACCAATCGCGGTTGCCTTCAAGACATATAATGGGTTGGTGATTACGCCGGTGGGCGTTTGCGAATTGCAAGTAGTATATAACGAACGGCGCGAAAAAGTGGACATTGTGGTAATTCAAAACGGGGGGCCACCTCTGCTGGGTAGAAATTTTTTACGTGCGTTTAATTTATCCATTTCTGAATTACATTATGTAAGCAACAAAAGTGATGCAGCGGCAGCGATGCTGCAGAAGTTCCCAAACTTGTTCGATGGAAGCATGGGGCGCTTCAATAAGGGTGAAGCAACTTTGCAGTTGAAAGAAAACACAACCCCCAAGTTCTTCAAACCGCGGGCAGTTCCATTGGCAATAAGAAACAAAGTGGAAAAGGAAATAGAGAAACTAGTGAACATGGGTGTGTTGGAACCGGTAAAGTATGGGGACTGGGGAACGCCAATAGTTCCAGTATTGAAAAAAAACGGCGATGTTAGAATCTGCGGTGACTACAAGGTTACCCTAAACCCGAATTTAGTGGTAGAGAAGTACCCGTTACCACGAATTGAAGATATTTTTTCCAAACTTCACGGTGGGGAAGAATTTACAAAACTAGACCTAACTATGGCGTATCAACAGATTCCGCTAGACCATGTTTCAAAGAAGTTGACAACAATATCCACGTCGAAGGGCTTATATCAGTACACACGATTAATTTACGGTCTAGCGTCAGCACCTGCTATTTTCCAAAAAATAATGGATAAGTTGTTGATGGCGTTAGATGGAGTGGTAGTTTTTTTAGACGATATCCTCATAACAGCACCTAATAGAAAAGTGCACATAAAGCGTGTCGAGAAGGTACTGCAGATACTACAGGATGCTGGGTTTAAGCTATCGGTGAACAAGTGCGAATTTTTTGAAAAAAAAATTACGTACCTGGGACATGTTATCGACAAAAATGGGCTGCATACAAATTCAGAAAAAGTTAAAGAAATTGAAAAAATACCATATCCCACAAATGTGAAAGAGCTGCAGGCATTCTTAGGCGTGGTGAATTTCTACAGGAAATTCGTACCTAACATAGCTCACGTATGCGCACCCTTATACAAATTGTTAGAAACGGGCACAAGGTTTGATTTTTCAATAGAGTGCAGGAGTGCAGTAGACTTTCTAAAAAAGGGATTAATGACAAGTACGTGTCTAGCACATTTTGATCCGCGATGTAAGACTAAGCTTACGGTCGACGCTAGTCCAGTGGGAGTTGGGGCGATCTTATCACAGATATCCAGGGAGGGTTATGAGGCACCTATTGAGTTCGCTTCAAGGAAATTATCGGCTACGGAACAGCGATACTCACAATTAGATAGAGAAGCGGTAGCTATTTTATTCGGAATTAAAAAATTTCACAACTATTTATACGGCAGGCGATTCACACTTGTTACCGATAACAAGCCGCTGCAACATATTTTTAATCCCAAGAAAGGAATTCCAATCATGGCAGCTAACCGATTACAACGAATTGCATTAACCTTGTCTGGCTATGATTACGAAATAGAATACGTCAAGTCGGACGCTAATATAGCTGATTATTTTTCACGGAGCCCTTCAAATGAAGAAGTGGACTCGGACGAGTTACCGGAACACGTCAACCTTAACTATTTTCAAGAAGTTAATTCGACACCAATTAACATAGAAATAATTAAACAAGAAACTGCAGCAGATCCAGTTTTAAGGAAAGTTTTACAGTTTATAAATACTAAGTGGCCTAAGAACACTTTGGACTTAGAGCTTAAGCCATTTTTCGCACGGAAGTTAGAATTATCACAAGAAGAGGGATGTGTGTTTTGGGGTTACAGGGTAGTGATTCCAACGATATTACAAGCGAGGGTTGCTAGTTTTTTACATGAATCTCATATGGGTATTGGCCGAATTAAAGCCATGGCCAGAGAGTCGTGCTGGTGGCCGAACCAGAGCAAGGATTTGGAAAAAATAGTTGCAGGTTGTGAACCTTGTTTTATGAATCGCCCCAACACCATCAAACAAGAATTAATCTCATGGAAGTGGCCGGACCAACCGTGGTCGCGCATACATATTGATTTTTTCGGTCCATTTCTAAATCGATGGTGTTTAGTAATCATTGACAGCTACAGTAAGTGGGCCGAATGTATTGACATGGGAAAGAGTACAACCAGTAGCGCAACCATTATGGTATTAAAGGAGTTGTTCTCGCGTTTTGGATTGCCACAGGAAATAGTCTCAGATAACGGGACTGCGTTCCTCTCGAAGGAATTTAAACAGTTTGTAGGAATGAATGGAATTAAACATTGCACAACACCGGTAGGGCATCCCGCCACTAACGGACAAGCAGAAAATTTTGTTAAAACTATGAAAAACGCATTAAAGAAAAACTTATATCAAGCAGATACTTCGCAATTCAAGAATGTACTTTTGCGATTCCTTTTAGACTATAGAAACACGGTTCACGCTAGCACAGGGGTATCACCAGCTCAGCTTATGTTTAACAGACAGTTAAGAAGTAGACTGGATCTGTTGAATCCAAAACGTAAAGAAAACCGAAAAGATATCGATTGGATTAAAAACAAAGTTTACCAAAACCAGGCTAACCAGAAAAAATACTACGCAGGTGTGAACGATAAAAATTTCCAATTAAATCAAATAGTTATTGCAAAAAATTACTCCGTTCCGGGTAAAGTTTCTTGGGCTAAATGTAGAATTACTAAAATACTAGGCAAACAATTGTATTTAGTTAAGCCACTCCAAACGGAGAGGATTTGGAAACGACATGCAAACCAAATGATTAACGTTAAAACAAACAGTGAATCGAACGCTATGCCGACCACTTTGCCAGAAGTTTCACAAACAATCTCACCGGAAGAGGTGGGAGGGCTCGTAGAAAACTCCGATAAGGAAAACAATGTTCAAAAACCAATAAATTTAAATAAGATAGCAGGAAATCAAGAAACGGCTACCCATGATATAGAAACGAAACAACCTATTGATAAAACAAAAATTGTAATACATGCACAACCAGAAACAAATGTAAATCATGAAGGTCATGAAGGCCAGAATCAAACACACCAAGGAACCGAAATTAATGTATCGCCAAATCTTGGAAAAATACCGTGTAAATACAATTTAAGAAAACGAAATAATAGTAAATAAGTTTACTCTGTTACGAAATAATAGTAAATAAGGTTACGCTGTTAATAAATAAAAGACAAACGATTAAAAAAAAGAGGGGATAGTGTGGCAGCTGGGCGCAAGAAGTGGATAATAAACACAGCCCAAGGCAAGCAACTCTGAGCTCAATGAACAGAGCTGCTGCGCCATCACGACTTCACTTCTGTTTTAATCGTTGACGAGCAAAGACATCACAAATTTAAATCTCTACATTCGATGATTTTAATTAAACAATTAAATTGTGCCGAGTTGAGGTCAATAAAAGTGCACAGTTTTCGATTACAATGGATAATTGATTTTTGCCACTGTAGGCTGTAGGCAGTTCACCTACATTGCGACGTTAATTACGGCCAGCGGGGCGTATGAGTTATTTGCAATTTGTTCGCTTCAATCGACCAACGTTTGTCATTATGTAGTTTTACTTATAGTCCGAGAGCCACACCTAAGCCAACATAGCTACAAAGTCGTCCTGCTAAGCTAAGCAAGGGGGGGGGGACGTCGCTCGGAGCGGCGGCAATTTGCGTGAGTGCTGCCGCTTGTTGTGCTCGAAGTAGACAAAAGTGTACTTGTGTTGGTCTGTCGTGCTGTTAAAGTGATTTGTGGTTATTAAGGACACAAAAGAAAATCGTATAATATGACGGCCGACATGTACAACAAAGCAGCTGCAACAACAACAAGAACAGGAAAAATTCAATACACTTGTGAGATTTAGTTTTTTTTGTTTTGTTTTTTGCGCCTTTGTCAAGGAAACTGCTGACAATTGCTGCTATGTAGTTGCGTCCTGCTATCCCCCGTGGAGTGTGCCACAAGTTTTACGAGTTGAGTGCACTCTGGCGAATAGCACAAAAAGGGCGTATCAGCAGTTTCGTGTGCTTCCACGTTGCTATGGCAATGCTGCTGTGGCAACTAAATGTTACGCACACTTCAAGACTTTGAGTTTTGCAATGCAAGTATGGAGCAAGTGATGAGATGATTGAAACGTGCGGAAATGAAAGGACATTGTATAGACTTGGCTTGAGTTGAGTTCATTTGAGCTCTGTGCATCATTAGGCAACAGTCAATGAATCAATTTTCATCAGAAAGGAACCCTTTGTCTTTATGGATGCGACTTTGACTGTTTTGAAGTAGGTTCAGGAAGAAGAAACAGCTTGAGAAGAAGAAATAGTATTTGGCGGTATTCTAACTGAGCGTTGCCGACTAAGGAATCACTTGAATCATCTGGATTAACAACAGAAAATGGACATTAGGTTCTAAAGAGAAATGAAGATGACCAAGTGATATGAAATTCCACTGGGAACTAACTAACTAACTAACTAATCGGGGTTCTGAAGAGGAATGAAGACAGTTTTAAACAATATGAACTTCCACTGTGATGCTATGTCTTGTAGTATACAACAATGTCTGGTTAATTGTTAGCTCGGAAAAAGCATGTCATGCCCTACAGATTGTTCAAGGTCATGGTACATTATCTGCTTACAAACTGATCTTAAATTCAGGATTTTGCAATAAGAATTAAAAATTCTTGACTGGATTTCGGCCACTGTCAGACATGTTCACCATGTAACAAAATTTATGAGACATGTAAATTTTACAATTACTTAATTGAAACCAACTGTTAACTGTTAATGTTGCATAAAATTAAGTAATTTCATGTCTTATAAAATAATTTCGCTTGTTTTATATGTTTTTCGTTTTTCTGAAACCTCCCATATTTCTTAATTTAATTGCATTTATAAAAGCAAAATGTATGTCTTATTCTATTTTCTTTCCCAATTGACTGTAAAACTTCTTCTTCTGTCTGATTTCGGTCACTTTCAGACATGTTCACCATGTAACAAAATTTATGAGACATGTAAATTTTACAATTACTTAATTGAAACCAACTGTTAACTGTTAATGTTGCATAAAATTAAGTCATTTCATGTCTTATAAAATAATTTCGCTTGTTTTATATGTTTTTGGTTTTTCTGAAACCAATGTTCAGTGAAGCGTCCCATATTTCTTAATTAAATTGCATTTTTAAAAGCAAAATTTATGTCATATTCTATTTTCTTTCCTAATTGACTGTAAAACTTCTTCTTCTGCTCAAAACATTGCAAACTTTTAACCCAAACGGACTGACTTGGAGCCAGTCTGCACCAAAAAATCTTACTTAACTAACTACCGAATAATCACCGCAAAATTGTCCCTTTCCATTTGAATTGCAACCAAGCTTGATAAATGTTTATTTATTTATTTATGTGTCCGAAATTAACATTCATTAATATTCTGCGAATGCTTTCATTTCATTGATGCCCATCGAGTCTGCCAATGTCACTAACTAACGCTTAATTGCAGCATTTCGTTAGCCAGTTGCGAATTCGTTTGCGATGAACAGCATAATTTATGCGGCTTTTTACGGACGGTTAAACCGGAAAACTGCGCTGATGACTCATCATCATTCATTGCAGACATTGGGCGCGCATTGCGTATACGCCACGCTGTGCGGCACATTTCAACTGTGTGCTGTGTCCTTGCTTGTTAAAGCAAAGCATAATTGAATTGCTGAATTTAATATTTAAACATAATTTGAATGAAATAAACAAACAGTCCGAAGCACAGACAGACAACAGTAAACTCCTTTGAAGTGAAAGTGCTTTAAAATTCATTCCATCACGTTTACATTTATTTAATTTTTAGTATGTAGTATGTAATTTTCTTGAAGAAAACGCACCGCTTTCAATTTATTCAACGTTCATGTCTCAGTTGTTTACGTTTTTCTCTCACTCTACGTTGTCGCTGTGCAAACCTGAAGAACACCTTTGTGTGCCAGCAAATTCGATATCCGTTTATTTGACCCCAAATCGTAAAATGTCAACAGTCCGCTTGACAGTGGCGCATATTGATGAGGTATTTCGTTTTTATGCTCCAATTTGTTTGAATGACCAGACGAATTTTAACATTTGAATGGCAGGTAAAAGGACATTACAATAGTCAGCAGGAAATTTTATTAGCATAAGAAATGCAAATTTTCTCTCAAAGTTCTACTTAAAGTTTGCTTTTGCTGATTTAGAGTAGTTTTTATTAAACACTTTAAAGTTATGCAAATATTTTATTTATGTTCATTGCAGGATTTGCTGCAAAGTACATTAGCAGAATTGAACTGAAATAAGCGCCAGCGTGCCACATCCATCCAGGTAATGTTGCGGCCTGTGCATTGAAATCACGATTGACTGCTGCAAAATTGAATTTGCAATGCAGATAAATTGAAAAAAATATGCACGGAAGTGAAAATGCAACGGATTTTCGAGATCCTGTCATCGATTGCAAAGCGTTGTATATTTAAATATTTGATGCATTTGGATTTAAGTTAAAGTTTGTTCATTTGAATAAATATGGAAATACGAAAAAACGTTGAGATTGAAACATGTATGGAAATCTATGATAGTGTTATACATTTTTATATTTGATGAAATCGATTTTAAGTTAAAGTTGACTAGTTTAAATAAAGCAAATATGGTTTTAAACATGAACATAATTCCTTGTAAATAATATTATATTATTTACATCAGGTTAAGTTAAAAAGAAAAAAATTGAAACATTGCTGCAAAAGAAGGAACACAGCAATAGTTGTACTGTTGTTTGAATGTTTGGGATTGATTAATTTACAAAAAAATATATACACAAAATATATGTTTAAAATATTTAAAAAATATATATAAAATATATACAAAAATATATATAACAAAGCAGCAAAACCAGGTCCACAACCAGCGTTAATGTTGATAAAAAGAAGCCCACTATGTGGTCTGCTTGGGCTAATCTTCAAACAAGAGAATTTGAGGGTACAAAAAAGTTTTGAGGGACCTACAAAAGATGCCATAACTAGTATTGAATCACATCAGACCATCCCGTAGTTGTATTTATGTATTCAAATCATTATAGTAAAAGTGTTGTACAGGATTTCGAAGTGTAAGGATCTCAACACATTTATTTCATGGCGCGTTCCAAAGCAAACACGATTTTTGAAATGGGACATTTTTAAGTGGTGCCTGCATGACTTGAAAGCTACATGCTTTTTCAATTTTCAGTCCTGAATTTTGGTTCACTGAAAGCAAAGTTATTGCATCTGAAGCGGCAGTATGTTTGTGTCATCGGTATAAAAATGAACATTGAAAAAAAGCCACTATTTTGTTTTGTTTTGAAAAACAAAAACTTTACCGAAACATTTAAAATGACAAACCAAGTTTAAGGTGGTGATTGTTCATACCGTGGCAAAGTTCATAAGTGATATAGTCGCTTGAAAAACTGTTTTGAGAACATAAATGATGACCAACATGTTAACCAATCTGCGATCCAAGGAAAGCGTTCCGAGGTCAAAGAAGCCATTCAAAAGGCTTGTAGAGACATTTTGAAGGGCACTCTGGCTGATGATCTGTAACGGTTATCAAATTTTTGAATTACATTTAAAAAAGATAACTAAAACTATTCTGTTTTTGTTACAATTTTTGTGCTCAAACCATGTCAACCTTTGTGCTAATCAAACACAATTTGTGAGAAGTGCTGATCTTTTTGCACGAAAATGTTGGGGTACATGTTGCAAAAGTCATCAAGGAAACTTTGAAGGAGGGATGTAGTAACACATTCGCCGTACTGACTCCTCCATTACTCCTTTCGACTGCCACTTGTTTCGGTCGATGACTCATGGCCTGGGATTCTTACGAAGAAGCCAAAAACTGGTCGAATTGTGGAGAGCCTCAAAAGACAATTCACTTTTTCATCGCCGAATCCATATGCTGTCTGAATAATGAGGAAAGTTCTAGCTAACGTTGGATAATATAATACTTTGAAAAAAGAACATTGATGCACATTTTTTAATAAAGCTTCAAAGTTACAAACAGTATCCCTCTAAACTTATTTGTAATAATTTTGTATACTGATGAACATTGTCATTGGTACAATGACCACTTAAATTTCATCCAAAAAAAATAAAAAAAAATTCATCAAATAAAGCACTTATTTTAATAAAAATTTGCTACTCCAAAAAATTATTACATAAAATTCATAAAACATAAAGAACTACAAACAAGATCATCCATTCGAGTCTGTAGGTCTTAAAAGAGTATTAAAACTCTTTATGACTGTTCAAAATATTGTCATGGATTATGAGGACATGATGACATGAGTCATTAGTTTGATGGAAATAAAAAAATCAATTAATATTTGATAACCAATGCTTTAATAGAATCAAAAGTAAAAAATTGTATGGCCAATTTTTGCTTGAAATTTTTCCAAAAAATCTAAATTTTCGTTTTTGCTACAGTTTATATTTTTTGTAAGTAATACAACACAACATTACTTTCTTTCAGCATTGCGAAAGGCTGTAAGGACGACGCTCTGGACTCTTTTGGGCTCTGGACGATATGACACAGAAATACATGAAATCGACTCAGGAGCTTCGAAAGATCGGAAATGAGCAGAATGTACTTGAAATCAGTAACTAAAACTGAAATATTAATTATGCAAGAATTTGTTGTTGTGCAACGTGAATTTACTATACCCTGGTACTGCTCTGGGTGCTGGATAACATGGCCATTCAAGCCTTATAAAAAAATACGAATTATAACCGACATGGCTTCTTGTTGCTTTTTTCCTATTGCCACGATTCGAGTTATCACTTTGCGGAAAGAGTTTTGAAGCGATTAAGGCTATGAAGGAGAATTTGAAGGCGATTCGAAAGGTTTCAAGATTAAAGGAATTGTTGCAATATGTGTTTTGCCTGCAAAAGCGATTACTTTGAAGTAAAAAAAACTACTATCGATAAACAATTAAACTGCTTACCTTTTATTGCAGAAATACAGACACTTTTTGATCAAAAGATACCCAGGATTATGAAAAGAAAGCAGAATGTAGTTGAAATCGTTCACTAAAACAAAATTGTGAATTGATTTTTTTTGTTGTTTGAAGTAAGTAAGTATGTTTAATGGCCAGAGCAGTCGATTGTGAATACCGCCATTGAATTTATTGCATGTCAAATGCCATAACACTTGAAGCATCAAATGCTAAAAATGGCCTACAGCGAGTACAAAAGCGTGAAGCTAATTAAGTATTCTACAAATACGAAACAATTTTGCGTATATTAAATTTTAATGTGAGGCGCATGAAAGATTTCCTAGTAAAACAATAAATTCTCAGCTAAATATCTCTGAATAAATATTCATTCAAACGTAGATATTTATGTGATCTTATATATTTATGTATGCACATATTGTATGAAGATACATACTTTGTACTCGAATATGTTACGAGTAAAATGTTCAAGAATTTGATGCTTTGAAATTATTTAGAATACTTGTCTGCATACTTTGTCGAAATTGCCAAAGAATGCCAGAAGCACAAATGAAATCAAACTGAAGACAGCAGCTGTGCTCTTTGTTGTTGTAACATGAAAATGCAGGCATGTGCTCTATGTACATATGCACGTAAATACTTGTATGTAAGTGTTTATGTATCGCTCAGTTGAAGAAAATGTTGCTGAAATTCCTTAAGCCTGACGTTGCTTCGGGCTGCATTTTAGCTGAACTCTGAAAATTCTGTGCTGCTGTAATTTACTTCTTGTTGTCTGCATGTTTCCAAATATTTTGTAAGCAAACACCGCTCGCTCTGCTGCTGCGCAGAAATTACAAATTCATTAACCTAAATGGATGAATATTGCCTTTCTTTGTCTGGAAACAAAACATCAAATTCCGAGCATAATTTGCTTAACACAGAAAAATTCTCAAATTCGTTATGACTTCAATGTTCATTGTTGAATTGGTTGACATTATTGTTTGCAAAATAAATTAGTAATAAATTCAGAGAATTTGGAATGCTGTTGCTGCCGGCAAATAGTTAGCAATTTGCATTCTGTATTTGTACATCGGATTTCGCGGCGACTAACAACTAGAAGGCGGCAATTATTTTCGCATCTATTGCATGCCAAGAATAATTAATTAATTGAAATTACGTTGCGCAGTAGACAGAAAAAGAGAGAGAAAGAGGTAGAGAAATATTAACAATGAAAACGAGAGCGAAAGTTGGGTTTGACTGAGGGATTTACACACTCGGTCCCTCGGGGCGTATGCAGCTAGACAGCAGTCACACACAAACACACACACACACACGTACATATAGAACTCATTCTGTGTATGTATTGTCTCTGTGTGCCTGTGAGTTGAAAATAAACACATTAAAAAACCAGCGTTTTAATTTAATGAGAATTTAAACGTTTGTCACCTTAGCGTAAATTTGAATTTAAATGGGAATTTTTGCGCGTAGACGTGTTTTTATCATTTTTCTGCCAGGCACATATGTGTATACATATACCAGAGAGCTAAAAGAATAATTATCCATATTTTTGGGGATACAAAAATTGCCCAAATTTAAGAAATTTCTATAATTATTGCTTTAATTAATTTTAATATTAAAATTAATATTTTAATATTAAATATTTATTAATTATTGCTTTAATTATTCCCAATAAGAAATTTTTACGTCGCCTATAACTATTATCATATAATAAATATTTTTGAGTTGCATAATAACTCTTATAAGTAACAAGTATATTTTTCGTTGTCGATGATTATTATTTTGGGATTTTTGTTTTTTACATTGCTTCATAACTTTTATTTATAACTTTTTTAATTTACGTTACCGATAACTATTAATTAGAGACATTTTTTTTTTACGTTGCTTCATAACTTTTATTTATGATTTTTTTTCATTTAAGTTGCCGATAAAAAAAAATGAAAATGAAAATAAAATTTCTTACGTTGAATTACCACATTTTGGATATGAATTGATTTTTAATTGTTTTAAATTGACAAACGCAAATTAACTGCAGAAACCTAATTTCCACCAACAACTAAACAATTAAAAATCAATTCATAACTACTCAAAATATGGTAAGGCAACGTAAAAAAAAATGTCTTTCATATAACTTTTATCGTAAAAAAAAGCATCGTAAAAAAATGTTCACTCAAATAATAGTTAACGGCAACGTAAATAACAAAAAATCATAAATACAAGTTATGAAGCAACGTAAAAAAAAATTCTCAAAATAATAATTATCGAGAACGAAAAAAAAATTTGTTTCTCATAACAGTTATTACGCAACGTAAAAATTAATTGTTGCAAATAATAATTATAATCAACAAATACAATTTATGTTGCATTATAATAGTTACGTTGCAATTATTATCTTAAAAAACTGATAATAGGTAAGTCCCTGGTATATGCAAATATATATAAATGTATATGTATTAGGGCGGGTCAAATTGTATGGAACGATTTTTTTTGATGAAGCAGATATAGCAAAAACGTAATCTATAGGTGATTCTGAGAAATTTTGCTCAAGAGACCATAGCGAAAAATAGCCTAAAATGAACGAACTAATAAATTCCGAATTTTCTTCGATAATTTTTTTTTTTGCAGATTATGAAAGTTCAGATAATTTCCAACAACTTTTATTACGATCAATTTTTTTTTTTTTTCGACAAAAAAATCCTAATATGTCTACTAAAAATAAAAAAAAATATTGGTATCAATACAGATTCTGAAAGGCGATAAAAATACCTTTCAAACAAGCCCAGATTGAGAAATCTACTATAACTCTATCCGATTTTATGACGAAATTGATTAAATTATTCTATGTATTTATTGAAAAATATCTATTTTGAAATTTTGGGGGGCTCCAAATCCGACTTAGAGCTATTGTCTCTTGAGCAAAATTTCTAAGAATCACCTATAGATTACGTTTTTGCTATACGCTTCATCAAAAAAAAAAAATTAACCCGCCCTAATATGTATATATAAACAAGTATATGTATAACCTGCATTGTTGACTATGAATTTTAATTTAACTGTTGTCTGTTTCTTTTGGAATTTTTGCTGTTGTCTCTGAAACAATGTTGGCATGAAAATTGCCTTTACACACAATTTGTTGTTGTTATTAGCCTTTTACTGAGTTTGTGTTGACACTTGAAACGAATGCCAAAGGTTGCTGACAAAAAATTGAGCCTCATACCAAACATTTCAGCAATGGGTCGGTGCGCAGTAGTAAAACTTTTAATTGGCCAAATAAAAAGGGTGAAAAAGAGAACACTTTGTATAATGAGGTAATGGCTGCGAATTATTAAAACGTTGTCTAGACATGTGAGCCTTGTGTTCAAAAACATTTCAAGGACAGCATGCAATAAATCAAGGACACACATGAGTCGAAACTGTTGCTTATCTGAAAACTGTGCTACTCATACTACGAAACTATTAAACACATTGTTTTATGATATGAAATACAACTTGTTGCATAATTTCTATTAGCTTTGTTTATTCTACACTTGAACACGACACCAAGGAAATGCGCACCAATCAGCTTTGATCTGAGTATTTCGCTACTGTGTCACTTCCTTTGGTGCAGTCTGTGTGTGTACCTTAATGCCGCCTACATTTATTACTCTGCGCATGACTTCACAATCGACTTGATTATTTGTTTGTCTGCAGACACCTTCACACATGCAACAACAATCGCTTTGAGCTCTCACATCAATGACTCCCTCGGACAATGTCATGTAATTTGCCTGAAATTGTTGTGTCAATATTTGCAGCAAACAAATTTCAGTATAGAAGAGAGAGAATGTAAATGAATGAATGAATGAAGAATATTTTCAAACGGTCAGTAAGTAAGTGATTGAATTTTAGGAACTGAATTGAATTAAATTGGATTTAATTGAATTTAATTCAATAGAATTGAGTGGCAACTTTTAATTAACGTAATACATTTTTTGACATTGCACAAATAGTAAAATTTGTTCTGAAACAGCAGCTGCACACTGCAGCAATGATTTTCATACACTTAACTATTCACAGGCTAACTGAAGCATGATTACAAACGATTACTTCTCCAACACTGTTGTGGAAAACCATGGTTGCCAGATGGTCACATGGCTGGCGTTGGGGTGCGAATTCTGTTTTAGTGGCTGCATTATTTTTGTATTCTTGTTTTTACGTTTACTCTTTTTTGGGTCACTTAGAAGATTACAGAATAAGTTGACATTGAAACTTCACCTTGAGTTGCACTTTTCCAAAAAAGTGTTAGCTTCATTCAATAGTAGCCCTTGCGTTGGTCCGAGCTTTGCAATTATATACACAAGTACGTACGTGACGGGTAGTCTAACATGAAGTGCACGGAAGTCCCATCCTAGAGGTCGTGTCTTCAATTTCCACCTGATTTGGTCCAGCAATTTCTTAAATTTCCAATTTTTCCTTCCTTATTTCAAGTTGTTTCGCATCTTACGCATCGCATTCTTACTTCAATCAGTTGTAATGAGCAGTGCAAGATTTAGAAGATTGTAGATTTTCATATACAGTGGTCGTAGTCACATCAGATCAGATCACATCACATCACATCACATCACATCACATCACATCACATCACATCACATCACATCACATCACATCACATCACATCACATCACATCACATCACATCACATCACATCACATCACATCACATCACATCACATCACATCACATCACATCACATCACATCACATCACATCACATCACATCACATCACATCACATCACATCACATCACATCACATCACATCACATCACATCACATCACATCACATCACATCACATCACATCACATCACATCACATCACATCACATCACATCACATCACATCACATCACAGCACATCACATCACCACACCATTAGTGCCACGAGTAGTGTCATTTCGGTCCAAGAGAAATATATCACAGCAACTCATCATAGACACCAACCTCGGCGTTTTCCAACAACACCTTCTACGCAGCAGCAACAGATGCACAGAGGGCGTTCTACACAACCCAGTAATACACTTTCTCTTAGTGAGGCAGTCTGTGCAACAGACTCACGATTGCCACTCGACCAAAATTTTTGCAACCAGATTTTTCCAGAAAACTAACCAAAATGTAGCCACAATAAAAGAAAACGAAGTTTCTGCCCTTCTTCCTTTACTTATGGGACAAAGTTTTATTTTGGTTTACCGAAAATGTGTAAAAAAGCCCTAACAATCATGACAAAACCAACAAAGTTCACATTGATCACATGGCGATATGTGATGCATAAAGTTTTTCCTCGATTCAAAGCATGCGAGCCAACACAAACAAACAGTCTTCACAAGCCTCTTCATACAAACTTATGTACACAAGAATTCCCTTCTAAAAACTCATCAAACATAAATAAAAGTAACTAAGCACAAAACAATGAACCTATTTTAGTTAAAATTAACCAACTGTGGGCCTCGCTAGTCCAGCGGGTAGAGCGCTGGCTTCTCATACCGAGGCCCTAGGTTCGATTCCTAGCTCGGGCTGGTGAAACGCTCATCTATTTCTATCGCTATCCACATAAAGGAGATGAGAATTACTAGAATCGCAGAAGTAAGCTCTTGGCAGGCAATGGAAAAACCAGAGATATCACTCTTCTAAAAAAAAAAACAATAAAACCTGTGGCAACCGTGAAGCCATCCCCGACTCCGACTCTTAAAACTGCAGGCCATACTGGCAAAACTTCAATCGATTCATGTAACCAAACCAAGGCATTAGTCTCTAATCCTCCCCCATGATTTCTATTTGGTTGCAACTATGGTTTAAAGTGTTTTTGAACCGGCCCTTCCAAATGAAATCCTGTGTGCGTCATTGACCGGGTGTCTATGGTAAATCTTTTTGTACTACATCGTGTTTGTAGGCTTTTCCATAGCAAACTTAGGTTGCATACAAAAATAAGATTTTAACTATCTAACCATGAGAACTAAGTTCTTGCATTAATGAAAAAGTTCTAAAGATTATTTTTCAGTATTTTCTCTTGCTCTTGAATTAAGATACAATGACCTGTGCAAAGTTTAAAGGATTAATTGTAAAATTTCATTCCACTAACTGCAAATCGAACAGTTTAATCTGATTTTAAGACATTTTCGAACCACAAGCTTTTAGAACACAAATCTATGCTTAACCGAGCTTTTGAGCTGTTAGCATAAGGCAACAGCTTTTGCAGGAATACATTTAAAACTTATATCTAACAATCAACTGATAGGAATGTTGCAACATGTTTGACTGCTTCGAAAAGCTCAGTGTTTACAGCTTCTGCTGGCTAAGCAGGGTTGCTAACAAGCTTTTAAAAAACATGAAACCTCAACCTCTCCTCATATAAGATCCTTAACCCTTTCGACCCCAAAGTTGCCTGAGAGCAACTTCACCTATTTGTCATCTTATAGCAAAAGCTACGATTGATTTATGGGTTTAATTTAAGTAGGCGCCAATAAATTAATATTTTTTAGAAGTAAATTCAAAGCAAATTACAAAAATTGTAACTGCTATCCCCAAAATAATTTCCAATAATTTTCAGCGATATCAGGGAAAGTTTGTGTTCTAATTGAAGTCTACGAATTGGGCGCGTTTGACAAACACAAAACAGGGTTTTGTTTCTTTAATAATGGTTAAATAAAATCAAAAAGTGATAATTTTGTATTTTTCCATAAATATTACATAATTTTTCTGTAATTAAAAAATATTGATACAAAATTTATTTAACCCGTTTTAAGCTAAAATTGTTCAAAATTAAATTAGCTCGAAAACTCTGACAAAGAGGCGTAGCGAAAAGGTTAAGATTGGCTTTGAATCACCTTTGGGCTGAACCATTTAACAGGTAACTTTTTCGAATATGTTTCTGAAAGAATAAGCATTTTCCAATCATGAATGACTGGTGCTAAGAATACTGTATAAAACTTAACAAAGCTCGAAACAAGAAATAGAATAGAACTAAGTGCCTCTTTGACTCACTATTGTGTTGTTTTTACATAGATTGTTTAACATAGATTGATTTAATGTGGCTAAATAAGTGCTGTGTTTAGTGATCTGCCGATCCCATCTGCAATTTTACCCTTTCCTTCTCTTTCGGTACTTATGTTCCCCCTGTTTCTGCTTCCCAGCCTTGACAGTTTGTATTGTACAATATTTAGTGTTCATACTTTGTAACATTCGTAAATCAACCATCGGCGAACAAAAGACACATCACCCATAAATTCAGCGTTTAATTCGTCCAATAAAACGAGTGATTTATAATGATTTAGATTTCCATATATTTCTTAGTATTGTTGTTCAATGAAGTAAATCACCTTCCGATAAATAAAAATGAACAATTATCCAATGAATAAATGTATAAAATGCAGTAATTGACTACTAACCACTAATAAATACATCAATTTTTCAACAATTTCGTCTGACTTTCATTTTAATTAAATTGCCACACTTGAAGTAGATAGCGTTCACAGATGGCAAGAAGACAAACCAAAATAATTGTTCGCCTTTCTCAGTTTCTTCCTCTAAGCTGCGCGGCATTCTATGTTTTGCTAAGCATTTTCATCCACTTCACAGCGGATTATGGCGTCCGGCACGTGACGCAAAAGCTTTTCTCTCAAAATGTTGTTGCATTTCACACGCTCCTTTGGCTGGAGAGAGCCGTTCGAAGCAAAGAATGCGACAAAAGAAAAGCTCCACCCCAGAATCAGGTAAATAGACAAAAGTGCGACGGCACCAACCAGCCGACCGACCAGCCGTTGCCAAGTAACTGCTGTGGCTCAGTGCTGCTGCAACATTTGCTGCTTACACATCACAATTTGCTACCAGAGTTGGCCTTTAGCTGCGGTTTTAAGTGTGTTACGAGATTTTTGTTGATATATCTTAAAGTATAAAAAAAATTTTTTGGGGCATTTTCTACCCAAAAATTAACCAAAATGAAATTTCCCTTTAAAATTTAAAAACAAATCAATCTTCAATTTAAATCACTTATAAGCAGCAACACTGTTTGCTGCGTCAGACACACCTACACTAAATTTGTATGCTTTGATTTATTTCTCAATTTGCTGCTCATTTCGGCAAAATCCAATATTTCTGCCATACCCTGAATTTTTCCGTCATTCCCAGCTGGCTTCGAATTATCCGGCATTTGTTATGCCGAACTTTATCTGTGCTGACGGGGAGTGCAGACAGCATCTACCCGCACTCACCCACACTGCTGAGCCAGCGCGGACGCCTTTCACTTGTGGCCATCTGGCAGGCGCGGCATTGCGGCGGCTGTGTGTTGTTCGCGAGCCCGTTTAATTTGTTCGCACTCGGCTGTTGCGTAAAATAAATAGCCAACCTAAAAGGTAGCAACATAGTCTAGCGCCCCAAAGTATGCTACGTTGCCTTCATTTGCTTTTATTTTTGTTTTATTCGCAGTGCTTGGTTCTTGCTTGGTTATGCTTTGAATTTTGATGCGCTGCGTGCTCTTAGCTGCTGCTAGTCGCCATCATTATTGTCTTCTTCTTCTTCTCTAATCGTTGCTTGCCTACTCACACAGCCTCACACAAATACACACACAGACACGCAGACTGCGTTGGTAGTTACCTTCGTGTGCGTTTTTCGTGCTTGGCGATTTTTTCTACACATCCATTCAGTCGCAGCCAATGCAAACATTCGACCAGCGAGACAGCGCGACTGGCATCGCTGCATATTTCGTTGGCAAGGTGGCTAAGAGTCGCGCATTAGCATAACTATTTGAGGTAATCATTGGCTGGGATAGCTAGCTGGCTGCTTATTTCAGATTCCGTATTATTTGTTGTTCTTGTTATGGGACGTGATTCTCACACAGTTAGCGCACAGCGACTGGAGTTGCCAGGCGATTTGCAATTTCAGGTTCTGTGCTTAACATTTAAACAACTTTAAATTGAACTGCGCAAAGTGGCCTTAGACGTTCTTGCTGCATTGCCTGACCGAGTTCAATTGAGTGGGTGAAATTGTTTTCGTACAGCCATTTGAAGCACTCTGGGTCGATAAAATCAGAGCGTTTTACAATTTTTTTAATTGTGTGTGTGTCTACTTTTTGCGTTCGTTCTTTCACATAACGATTTGGTGTATAAGCGTTTTTATGGCGCAAAACCCAGATTTCAAATAGCAGCTCAATTGGTAGTTACTTTAAAAAAAAATCGTACGAGCACTGCTCTATTTGCTAACACTGCAGTTGTACAAAAAAATGAGTTTCTCTTATATCCTTTGGCCTTAATTCTTACATACATTTCGCACTTTGCAAGCTGTGCTGTTTCATTTTAATTGCAGAACGTGATTAAAGCACAGCAAAGTCCGGTGGATCTGCAATTTGCGAACATATTCGTACATACATAACTACATACGGCACACAACCATACACAAAGAAAATCTCATAGAAAATCTCATACGGAATGTGTTTTAGCTAGAAATAGAAAGGACAAAGAGCAAAGGATTAGAAGGTTTTGTAATCGCGTTGAAAGTATTAAATAACAAAATAAGACAGGTTTTAAAGTGGTATTAGCACGTTTTAATGGGCTTAACGGCTAACGTTTGTCTACAACGCAGAGGGTTTGAATCTCTGCTAAACCAACACTAATCAAAGTAATTGTTTTTGCAAGAGAGACAAAATTATTTCGCACATTGAATAGTTAGAGGAAACTGCAGCTAAGCTTAGGAAGGAATGTGTGAAAAAGTCAAACTTTAATCTGCTTTTAACAGGTATTAATGGGTTAAGTGCACTGGTCTACCACTCAGAAGGTTTGAATCTCTGCTAAAGTAGTATCAATAATGTAAATGGTTTTGTAATAGCTTCCAGTACCACACAAAGATAACATAAACTCGTTTTGAACAATGAATAATTAACCCTGATATGCCAAAGATCCTATATGAAACTACATCTACATTTCAGGGCATCGGTTAGCCAATTTAAAGCTCAGTTACCGCACAGTTAACCGCCTTTAAGTAGGTTTGTGTGTGCAGTATGGTCGGCATATCTGGGTTAAAGGAAACTTTACCTAAGCCTTGTAGAGAAAGTGAGAAGTATGTTTTGTAATCGCTTTTAAAGTATTATATCGAAATAAGTCAAGCTGTATCCTGGTATGAACAGGTAGTCATTAGATATGTGCACTGGCTTAGGAGGTTTGAATCTTTGAATCTTCAATATTCTATTCAGTCTGAAGGTCTGAAACAAAAGATGAAATACGAAAATAAGAGAAAAGAAAGCGTAAAGACGAGGTAATTTTGAACCATGAATGATTACTGAAATCTGTGACTAAGCCCAAGAACAATGAATTAACCATTTTTGTAATATACTTCTTAGTTGTTTTACTTTCTGAACCCTCACTCTCTGGTAGTGTCCGACCGAATATTCGGTTTCGGTTTCGGCCCAAATAAGTGGTTTCGGTTTCGGTTTCAGATTCGGCCGAAACTTTCTAGAATACTTTTTTACATTTTATTGTGTAGCAGATATATAGTGAAAGGAGAAGTAATTTAGAAGCCACCAATGTAAATAAACTTTTTTTTAAGCATATAATATTAAATTATTTAATTTTGCATAATAGCGAGTAAGGTACGAAAGGGTGATTTTTACATGTTTATGTTTTTAAAATATGAATGAATTGTTTTTATTAATAAGTATTTATTTATTTATGGTATGTTTGTTTGTTTGTTCTTTATTTACTTAATGTACAATTTTTGTGATTTGTAAAATTTGGTGATTTTTATTTCAACTAGAATGTTTCGGTTTCGGCCGAACATTAAAAAAAATCGAAATTAGGTTTTGGTTTCAGTTTCAGCCCAAAAAAGAGGTTTCGATCGGACACTACTCTCTGGCCTCGATAGTTCATGGGTAGAGTCCTTTCTTTTCATATCAGAGGCGCTATGCTCGATTGCAAGTTTAGACTGGTTAAACACTCGTCTACATTTAACGGTATCTTTTCGTACGTGAGGTGATTAGTTATACGAAAAAGTTGGCGTATTTTTATTTTAATTTTAGATGCCTTGAGGTGCTTTTAATAATTGGAGCGATCGATTATGTGAGATGTATGAAAATTTAAAACAAGTTTTACTGGAAGTGAAATGCTTCGATTGATTTGTTTTTTCCTTAATTTATAGCATTCATAACATTTCAAACTTTTCTCTCACTCTTTACCCTATCTACTTACTTTCACTTACACATAATTAAGATTTTTCTTTGTAAATTATTAAAACATTGTAATAATATAGTTTTTATTGTGTAATGCTTAAAATGAATGTGTTTCTAATTGGCATGCAAAAGATTGTATCTAATATGCCTGTATAATCTGTTAAATAAAAAATAAAAATAAAAAAAAATTTCTTCTTGAAACACTTTCTTAGCACTGACCGCAGACTGTATGAATTTTTCTTATCATAATATGATAACCTATATATATCTAACATCGTGCGGTAGTCTTTTGACCCATCTAAAAATTTATATAGGCGTAAACTGGAGGTCATTTATAGTAACCGGGCATACTCAGTTTCTCATAATCTGATCAGATGTCCTTTTAAAAGGAGTTTGAAATGTTTAAACCATACACATTTCGAAGATTTTTAAAATTATTTGCGGCGGTCAAATGATGAAGATGTGTGCATAAAATGAAAGAGGAACCTTTTCGCGTTTTGACTAAATTTTATATTTTGAACTCTTGGGACATATCTATGTATATATATCAGTAAGAAGTATGTAGTATAATACCTAAAAATTCCATTTTTCTATTTAATTTTAAAGAAAAAAATTAATTAAATTAATTAACTAACTAAAATAAATTAAATTAAATTAATTAATAATTATTTAATTCTCTACTAAATTCTTGACTATGGATGGAAACTTATTTTTGAACTCTAAACCAATAAAATTAGAAATAAGAAACATTATAAAATAATATATTACAGACCGAGATCCAAAACATATATATTTTTCAAAAGGATTCGTTAAAAAACTTTAAGGATATCGAAGGATTTATGTATATATGACAGGACCTTACTGACATACATGTTTTGCTTCTGAAAGTTTAAAATATAAAATTTAGCGAAAAGGTTACAATTCTAATCTTTCATTTGATCTTTCATCTTTAGCAATGTTGTGGCTATGCATATTAAAAAATTTTGTTTGTAATGTGTATTTTGTTTTAATTTTAAAGTCCTTTTAAAAGCACATTGGATCAGAAAATAAAAAAACTAAGTATGCCAGGTTACTATAAATGACCTCCAGTTCCATGTCTATATCATCTTTAGGATGGGTTTCGACAAAAATGGTTTTTTGTCGCACGGTGACTCACTGTAACTCAATAAAGCACATAATTTTTTGGGGATTTCAAACATTCGTGAGGGTCACAAGCACGCCCGTAGCATTGGGTAATTAATTTTGTATTTTTTGCGCTCAGGAATGTTGACGGTTGTTGAATAAATCATTCAAATCGGTTTAGTAGTTTCCCAGTTACGATGTTTCCTCGCTTACTTTACTACATTTACCTGTACAAGTGTGAAGCCAGTTCCATTGAAAATGACTAGTTTTGTATGGCAGCCACCTCAAAATTTGGATATAGCGGTTAGGTGTGTATAGAAAAAACATTCGGAAGGGAAAATAAATGGGGGTCAGTCTTGCATATGGTACATCTGGGACTAACCTGAGAGCAGCGGGGGCTCACTTTCTAAAAACAATGATTTTGTATGGGAGCCTCATTAAAGGTTGGAGAACAAATTCTCCTCACTGTCACAGTCTGATGTGGATGGCAAGGCAATTGCAAAGGTAGTCCTGCACCGGCAGAATGTCAAGTTGAACAATGTACCAAATAAATACCACAAATCAATTCGGTATGTTGTGTTGTTTACTGATGGCAGTCTCTATGAGAAGCACGTATTTTCCTTGTTTTCACTGTCATATCCTTCATTGCCAAAGTCCTTAAAATGCCTCTCCAAATGAGCAGCTCATCGTGCCAGTTAAATACAAATAGCTACATCAAACAACTCTACGTGACTGTTCTCTTTTATTAAACTTGCAACTAATTAGCCTTTCGACCAATGCATGCGAAACGCACTTAAGTACCAAACATTTACTATACATTTGCCAGCAAAAGTTTCACTCGGCATCCAAAGCCCTGAACTCTGAGCTCAAAGAGCGCCATCGGCCATTGTTTAAATTCTACCTCCAACCGCCTCCGCTCGCAATCGCAGCAAAGTCTGCACATAACGCCCGGTGACTCCAATCGTGACTGAAAAAACTTTTAATTAGGATTTTCGTTGCCGCCAGGCGTTCTTCTCTCTAGTTGGCCTCCGCGCAGTAGCCACTCGTGCGCTTCTTTATGTGGCGTGCAGCAAAGGGATTTTGCGTTTGAAATTGCAGGCGTGTAGCATAAATTAGCTGCAAATTGCGCCATGAAAGGCGTTTGAGCGCGGCACATGTGTTCAATGTGGCAATATTGCAGAATACTTTTGGCCAGCCGTACGGCACTTGGCCCATAAATTTCGCACTTTTCATTGCCAGTGTTAAATTTTAAGTGAATTTATGCTTGCCTGACTGTTGCCTAAGGCGCGTTAAATTTTTGCTTATCTGCCGACATGGCTTTTGACCGTGAAATAGAAGCAATTTATTTTTTTAGAAGCAATTTATTTTTGCACACTGCTTACGGTTGGAACGTGGCAAAATTAAATGAATTTATGTTGATAATTTGTGCGCGATAAAAAGTGGTTTGGCATTTTAAAGCGAGATAAGGAAACTTGAGGGAAAATAGGAAATAAAATTCATATTGAATGGTGCTCGTTGTAGAGGTAAAGGTACTCGTACTTGTGGGAAAAATTTAAATATGTTGATAGGCGTTATTTTCTGGCCACACATACACCCTTATTGGGTCCTTAGCAATACCAGAGGACGATCCGTTTTTGAGTTGTAGTAGCGATCCGTTAGAATACCAGTGCTTTTGGTAAACTTTAGTAAACACTTCAGGTCCACCGACCCGCAGTGTTGGGAGTTCATATAGCGGAGTGCCAAAAATAGAAGTAGTGGTCGTACATAAATAAATGAATTTTGGCATACAGTTATTGTATGAGGAAACAACTTACTATGCAAAATTTAAATAAAATCGGACCAAAACTTCGACCATCTCCCTACAGGCGCATTTGAAAAACTTCATATTAACAATGAAAAGTATCTTAGTTAATAAAAGCTACATTCATAATATTTGTATTTTAATATAAATTTATTAATAAATGTGTACATAGACAAAATGCGCTTTTTTCAAAAGTGATTGAAAATAAAATCTCGATAAATGGCTCTATAGCTGCTCAGAAGTTGCTCTTAGATGGTTAAAATCATAGACTGACCCCCACTAATTTTCCCTCCTGAATATTCCTATCCCCTATCTCCAACCTTTAATGAGGCTCCCATTCAAAATCATCGTTTTTAGAAAGTGGGCTGCCGCTGCTCTCAGGTTACCCCCAGACGTATCAAATTTAAGACTGTCCCCATTTATTTTCCCTTCCGAATGGTTTTGCTATACACACCTAACCGCTGTATCCAAATCTTGAAGTGGCTGCCATACAAAACTAGTAATTTTCAATGGAACTGGCTCCACAATTGTAAATGTAGTAAAGTAAGCGAGGAAACATCGTATCTGGGAAACTACTGAACCGATTTCAATGATTTATTCAACAATCCTCAACATTCCTGAGTGAAAAAAATACAAAATTAATTAAAGTTCAAAAATTCACTACCAGGGGGCGCCTCCCATACAAACGAAGTTGTGAGTTGAGTGAGTTGTGTTGTCAACTTTTGGGTTTGTACGAAAAAAAATCAAAGTGTAGTGTCGAAACTCCATTAACCCCTCTATTACGAATATAATAGTAATCGTAATTGATTTTCCGAAGCTCTTTTCAACAAATTTTTCCATCAGCAGAGAGCATTATTTGATAGATTGCTATTGGCATGCAATCAAACGGTGAAAATATTTCGAATTTGCACTCAAGTCTTCACTGAAAAATGTCAATGCAAATGCATTCGCGCAAATATGCGCAACTGAAAATTTTAAAGCATAATGCACATACTTGCCAAAACAAAAGATCAAAAAATATCGAAAGTGATAAAAAGTGTTTTTTTTAAATCACCTTTAAAGTTTTCACTCAGTTTTTATTCTCTTGTTTTCTTTGTTTAATTTTCTTCAAAGGGGCACTAATCCGACGTGAAAAGAATCAGCGGAATTTTGATCTTGCCAGACCTAAATTGTATTTAACTTATAACAACAGTAAGTTTTAGGGAGGCGCTCATAATTAATTTTGAAATATTGAACCTCAAAGTGAAAGGAAAAACGTGCTATTTGTACACAATTTTTTTTTCAACGCTGTGAGAGTGTACTTTAAGAGCTCATAACCATCCATATTATCAAATATTTTTTCTTAAAACTTGGGATTTCTCTTCTACTGCTTGTTAAGCCTATGCGCTTGAGCCGTTAGAATAAAAGAGTAAATAAATAAATAGGAAACCAAATTAATGGTTAGTGTCTTGGATATTAAAATATAGTTCGAGTTGTATACTCGAATCTTTACTCCATCAACCTCTTTCTCATCCGAAACATTATTGTTGCCACATTAAAAGAAATGGAAATAGTAATAGTATTGATTCAAAAACTTTAATTGTTCATTAATAGTTTCGTATTTAAATTTTTCGTATTTAAATTTTTTTTTTTAATTTATAAGATATTTGTAAAAACTTTTAAATGTAGCAAATACCTCAAAAACACATTCAAATACAATAACCCAACTCGTGCTTTAAATTAAACGCTTCAGTTTAATTATTTACACATGTTTTGTGGTAAATCAATGCATTGTTATGAAAAAAAACATGTTGACAAATAAATTGACAAGATGCTTGGCTTAAAATTTTCACTACAGTTTTTTTATTAATTGTTTTTTCCGAATGCCTGCGTTCAATTTAAAATTTAATGAATTCAAGCTGTGGTCTTCTGTATTGTTTGCAATAACCACAAAATTCCAATGAAAACAATTCATGAAATTTGTGTCAATATGTTTGCCCATATGTCAACCGTAATCACCACAGACCCCAAACTGAGCCGTTCAACTTATTAGCGGTCAGCGTGCAGATATCAACAAAAGCCGGACAATAGTTTAATTACAGTTATGAGAGATTAGAATTTGAAAATGTAAATTGAATGCAACACTATTTTCAATTCTTTAATGCTATTCGTTTGCATCAAAGTTCGTACTGAAGGCCAACAACAACTGCTTTAATTGCGCAACGTAAACAGTTTGGCAGAATTTGCCAAAGTTGCCTTGAGCCTCGCTTTCACCTTGCACTCAGGTGGAATGAACATAAGTGTGTATAAACCATATTTTACCGACGTCTTCACTTCAGACACTGGCAAAAAGTTTGACTTAACATCAGCGCCGCTGCCATAAGTCTTGCGTTGTGCAATTTGGCTCGCTTGTTGGCAAGATTTCCGCTCTTTCGAGGCGAGTCAGAGGTAGCTACCAATGTTGTGTTGTTTATTGTTGTTGCAGTGCACATTCAAAACTTGTTAACATTTCATTTTTACAGCGGCGCTTAACACTGGCACGCCTGTGCTTTTCAATCCTCACCTTGACCCATTACACTCTCTGGCGGCGTTTTCTCTCTTTCCTTTTGTGGGTAGCAGCATTTTTTGTGCTGTTGTATGTTTGCTCATAAAAATTGTTATGCATTTGCGGGCAACAAGTAGAGTTGTGGTTGGTACGGAGAAAGTATGGCAAAAACTTTTTAAAAAGTGTTTTCATTAGTCGACGTTAACCCCAACCACAGTGAAATGTTTATTAAATAAACAAAACCAATCGGAGAAGTGTTGCAGCGTTGAAGTGTCGATGCATGTGTGTGCGTGTGTGTGTGTGTATTTATGTGCGTGAAAGTTTTTGCTGTGCTGATACAGTTTTTCGGGCACATTGAATAAATTAGTGTCATATTTATGGCATTTTTTGCACCATTTGCAAAACAGAATGTTTGTTAAGAAGTGTTGAAAATTTTGTTGAATGTGCAATTGAGCACAGGCACCAAATATGTTGATGGGTTTTTGTTTTTTCCAAACTCGTGTATGAATTTTAAGCGATTTTTTGCTTGAGGAGAAAAGGGAAAATAATGTTGGAAAATATTTATAAAGTTTATAAAGTAAAGTAATTCACTGCAAATTGGCCATTGAAGTAAAGAACTAAATAGAAAGTAAGGTTAGGATGGTCTAAAGAGAGCGAAAGAGAGAGAAAATAAGGAGAGGAAAATATTTATAAATAGTTTAGTGAACTAAGTTGGTCATTGGAGTAGAGAGTAGAATTGGAATTGTTAGGATGGTTGAAATTTAAGTATGAATTTTAGTTCGCGAAAGAGAGAAAATAAGGATGGGAAAATATCCTTATATATCCACAAAAAATGCACCTAAAAATAAAAGTGTTTTCTAAACTAACTTTGGGCCGCTGAACACGAAGCTGAAAATAAAACAAAAATTTGAAGAAGCATTTTGAAAAATCTTCAAAATATAAAATTTATTTAAAAGGGGACAATTTTCCTCTTTCATTTGATACCCATATCTTCATCATTGCACAACCGAAAATATTAAAAAAAATATTTGAAATGTGAATGTCCTTAAAATATTTAAGTCCTTTAAGAAGGTTTTTGGCTCAGAAAATGAAAAACTGACTATGCTTGGATATTATAAATGAACTCTAGTTTCACGTCTATATCAACATTTGGATGGGTCTCGGAAAAATTAAAAAATTGTTTTTGCACGATGTAATAAATGTAAAGTTGGTGTTTTCACTCAGTGCATCATAACTTTGTAATTTTTCTTTCAATTCTATTGATGTTGGGCTTAATATTTGCTCAAATAATATATCTTTCATCTTAGATTTTAAAACCAGAGGAGATAATTTACTTTGTCTATAAAACAACATTCGAAAATTTATGATTTTTTAAATTGGTCGAAAAATTCACCTTTTTACAAATTTCACCTTTAGTAACTTCCCCAAATCTCATCTGATTTATACAGTCTGTATATCGCTGGAAAGGCTAAGGTATTATCTTCGGACCGACGGACAGTTTGTGTTAGTCGGATGTTTCGTTTACCATAAATGTGCTCATAACTGAAACAACAGGAAAAAAACTGGTTTTTCGAAGATTTTTTTAAACGCTTCTTAAAATTTTTTTTTTATTTTCAGTTTCGTATTGAGCGGACCAATGTTAGTCTCGAAAATACTTTTGTTTTTAGGTGCACGCGATTGACTCATTTTTTGTCGAGTAGTGTTATTGGTGTATTAAGTTGGCCTTTGGAGTAAAGAGAGAGTGGTTGTAATTTCAGTATGAGAAAGAGAGGGAAGATATAAATAAATCAAAATTTGTTAAAATGCTTTGTGAATAAAATGGGCCATTGAAGTAAAGAGAAAACTTAGAAAGTAAAGCTAGAATTAAGAAATGTTAGGTTATGTTGAAAACAGTGCGTCTGAGGATGGTCATAAAGTTCAGCTACAAATGACTTTAAGGTCAAGAAAAAGAGAGAAAATAAAAATGAAAAAAATATTTATAAAATTTTTGTTGAATTGGAGTAGAGTAAAGTTGAAAATTAGGTTAGGATGGTCGTAATTCTAATCTGAAAGAAAGGAAAGTCATAAGTATAGCAAAGAAGGATCAAACTTAATTAAAATGTTTTGTTATTTAAGTTGTAGTAAAGAGTAAGAGAAAAAGTTATTTAGGTTAGGTTGAAAACAGTACGTTTTCGCTTTGAATTTAGTGATAAATGACTTTTACCTCGAGAAAGATAAAGAAAATAAAGATGGGAAAAATTGTTATAAAATTTTTCGAGGACTAAGTTGGGCACATTTTCAGTCTAATTGTATGTATCCACACATATTTTTACTCATATCGTTTTGCTTGTTACTCCGTTTGCTCCAACATCAATTAACCCTGAAATTTCACACACACACACTCACACATATTCCTTCCCCATTGTAAAAATACCCCTAAAAACTCCTAACAAATTAAAATCGTAAAACGTTTTTTAAGCGAGAGATTTGCATTGCAAATGCCAGACGCCGGACTGCTTGGTCCACTGGCTAAAAGTGATTATGGCCGTTGTACAACAAATATATTCAGCATATTTATGGCATTCAGCAAACGCAGAAAATTGTTTAATGCGCGCAGTTTTCATGTGGTTCAAAGGCAGGCAGTCCGACAGCATCGGATAAGGCAAACGGACAGACAAGCAGACGACAGTCAGAAGTTGGCGGTAAGCAGGACTCGACCGGAAGTTTGACTGACAACTTGTTAACCGTAATTCAGTGCGGCGGCGGCCGGGTGCGCGGCAACGAAGACGGCGCATGCGGCACGTTAACACTTTTTATTGCCAACTTTTATTGGCCTCTATAAATCCTTTAAAACGTTTACAACGCCACTACGTGTGGTAGTGAGTGCTTGTGAGTATTGCTTGTGTGTGTGTGTGTGTGTGTGTGCGGGTGTGTTTTTGTGTGTATGTCAAGTAGAGTAAAACATCGGTATGCGAGCAGTTAAGGCTTTCAGGCGTTTTGCCTTTCGTGCGCCTTTGTGTTGATGAAATCTCTGGTGGCTCGTGTCGATAAAAGCGCCGGAGAGTATGCAACAATTTGCTATGGTAAAGTGGCCTATTGTTCTTCAAGCCGCCTGTACTCTACACGAATAATGGGTTTCTCTTCTCGTTTGTTTTGTTGTGATGAGCTGCTCTGCTGTTTCGCAATTTAATATTCATTGCATATGGGTGTGGCTGTGTGTGTCTGTGTATGTATGCTAAGTGGAAATTTTAATGGAATGAAGATTAAAAAAAATCAAAATAAGAAAAGGCGAAATTGCCCTTAAAATCCCCGTAGCCCAGAATTTAATGGTTATGCGGCGAAAATCGATTTGTTGCTGTCACTCAGACACACACACACACACACACTGCGATTACAATGTATCAGTCGATATATTCGCACTGGCACCAATGCACGAATAAAGTTGAAACTTTCTTTTAACTTTTCTTAGTCCAAGCGACAAGTCGATGAGAGACAAAGCCTTCATGATAGATCAAGTCAAACAGCTTGTAAGAGAATTTCTCTTAAGAGACTAGCACCTGCCTGCCACTGTTTGCTGAGGGACTTTGGGTGTTGAATTCACTGCTGTTTTGGTTCAATTTGAGTTGCAAAACTTGTACGCAGTGTTGTTGCAAAGTGCAAAATGAGTTGATACAAAAACTTTGATAGCCCTTTGCGCATATTTTTGATGGGATTGAAGATTTTTTAGACAAATGCGCTGTTATTGAATTTAAGAATTCGGATTTTATTGGTTTCAAGGCCCACTTTTAGGTTGCTTAGTTAAGAATTGAAATTGTTTGAAGTTCTTAAAATTGTTTAAAAGGTGGAAATGGTGGAATTTACCTTTAAAACCGACTAAGCCATTTCCAGCTTTCAGATAAATAGTACGAAATATCAAAATACATTCTGATAAAAATGAATACCGTCAAATAAAAGAAATATTAGGTTAAGAAAATAAGTTAAATAAAATTAATTTAAATAAAATAAAATAAAATAAAATAAAATAAAATAAAATAAAACAAATCAAAATAATATAAAATAATATAAAATAAAATAAAATAAAATAAAATAAAATAAAATAAAATAAAATAAAATAAAATAAAATAAAATAAAATAAAATAAAATAAAATGAAATAAAATAAAATAAAATAAAATAAAATAAAATAAAGTAAAATAAAATAAAATAAAATAAAATAAAATAAAATAAAATAAAATAAAATAAAATAAAATAAAATAAAATAAAATAAAATAAAATAAAATAAAATAAAATAACATAAAATAAAATAAAATAAATAAATAAAATAAAATAAAATAAAATAAAATAAAATAAAATAAAATAAAATATAATATAATAAAATAAAATAAAATAAAATAAAATAAAATAAAATAAAATAAAATAAAATAAAATAAAATAAAATAAAATAAAATAAAATAAAATAAAATAAAATAAAATAAAATAAAATAAAATAAAATAAAATAAAATAAAATAAAATAAAATAAAATAAAATAAAATAAAATAAAATAAAATAAAATATAATAAAATAAAATAACATAAAATAAAATAAACTAAAATAAAATAAAATAAATAAATAAAATAAAATAAAATAAAATACAATAAAATAAAATAAAATAAAATAAAATAAAATAAAATAAAATAAAATAAAATAAAATAAAATAAAATAAAATAAAATAAAATAAAATAAAATAAAATAAAATAAAATAAAATAAAATAAAATAAAATAAAATAAAATAAGATAAAATAAAATAAAATAAGATAAATAATATAAAATAATATAAAAGAAAATAAAATAAAATAAACCAAAATAATATAAAATAATATAAAATAAACTAAAATAAGATAAAATAAAATAAAAAAATAAAATAAAATAAAATAAAATAAAATAAAATAAAATAAAATAAAATAAAATAAAATAAAATAAAATAAAATAAAGTAAAATAAAATAAAATAAATAAAATAAAACAAAATAAAATAATATAAAAGAAAATAAAATAAAATAAAATAAAATAAAATAAAATAAAATAAAATAAAATAAAATAAAATAAAGTAAAGTAAAATAAAATAAAATAAAATAAAATAAAATAAAAATAAAATAAAATAAAATAAATAAAATAAAATAAAATAAAATAAAATAAAATAAAATAAAATAAAATAAAATAAAATAAAATAAAATAAAATAAAATAAAATAAAATAAAATAAAATAAAATAAAATAAAATAAAATAAAATAAAATAAAATAAAATAAAATAAAATAAAATAAAATAAAATAAAATAAAATAAAATAAAATAAAATAAAATAAAATAAATAAAATAAAATACAATGACATAAAATAAAATAAAATAAAATAAAATAAAATAAAATAAAATAAAATAAAATAAAATAAAATAAAATAAAATAAAATAAAATAAAATAAAATAAAATAAAATAAAATAACATAACATAACATAAAATAAAATAAAATAAAATAAAATAAAATAAAATAAAATAAAATAAAATAATAACAACAAAATAAATTGATATCCAAATTTAAAAAATTATTGATTTCAGCCGCACAATTTCATTTTCATTTCATGATTAAATAAATACAAATACAATTTGTTATTGCTGGGAGCCGAAATGTTTATTTGTGGTAGATATTTAAATTTAATTAAAATATTTGCTGTTTTAATGAAATCACTGAAGTAAAAGAAAATTTATAAGAGAATAAGAAAGTAATAAATTAACTAAAAGAAAAAAGAAAAAAAAAATTATAAAATCAAAAATTACAAATTATAATTTTCAAAATTATTATTTGATATACAAAATTAAAAAATTATAAATTTCAGCCGGAATCTCTAAAATTGGTTATTGTTGCGAGCCGAAACGGTTAAAAGTTTGTATTGAATTATTATTTAAATTTAATCAAAATATTTGATTTTTAACACATTAAACAGATTTGTGAGTCATAATGCCATATAAACATATTTTAAGCTGCCAAACGAACATAACAAATTATTAATGACATTATTGAGTAAAAAAGTAAAGTAACATTTTTTGTAAATTATTATAAAAAGAATTTAAATAAAACCAATAACACAGAGCAACAAAATCGACATTATTTTTTTTTTCTGAAATCAAACCATACTTTTCTAAAGGATTTTTGGACGCTGATCACAACTGCGTACTTAGTTTTTTGATTGTTTGAGCGGCTTAGGAAATATTGATGGTTTTCCTTGGAGGGCGTTTTACATGTTTTTTGACCATTACATGCATGTAGCTCCTACAAACCTGAAGTCTTAATCACCATTTTTTTAACATAGATTAACAATACTCTAACCATGTATTTAAAACTTAAAACATTAAAATCGGTTCAAATTTGCAAGAGTTATTCATTAGCAAAGTCAAATTTTCAGTTACTTTGCAAGATTGCGAATACACCCATACCTCGCTATACGGCCTAGATACGTTCCACGAAACTTGGCCGCAAAGCGAAAAGCCGTATAAGGAATCAATTATTTTAATACAAATTCATACAAATTCAATGGGATCGGTTCCAAATTTATTTTTTTTATTTTTATAACAATGTTATAATTTATTTTTATAATAGTAACAAAAATATAGAAACAAAAATTAAAGAACTTCATGTTACATAAAAATATTGTTTACGTTGCTCGGTAACGTTTGAATCTGTTATTCCACCGGTGAGTGTGCTCGTGATTTAGAACTTGAGTGGTTCAGAACTTGGATAAGTTTTGCATACAAAATGCATTGGTGCCGGTATTTTCAACGTAAAAAATATATATTGCAAAATAATAGTTATCATTCAACGGAAAAAAAATCCCATTCACAATAGTTACTGCCAACGGAAAAAATATTTCCCACAAAATAAACTTTACCGAGAAACGTGATATATCGACATCGAAAAAATTTTTTTTTGGCCGTTATAGCGAAACATTTTAGGCCGTAAATCGAAAACGTGGCTTAATTGAAGAAGGCCGTTATAGCGAAAGGCCGTATAAAGAGCGGCCGTATAGCGAGGTATGGGTGTACACAAAAGATTGTTGCTTACAAAAAATATATATTACCATACAGTGAAAGAAGAATGTTGGGGCTTTCAATTAAAAAAGAAATTGTTGAAATACGATGTTTGTAATAGAAAATGTGTACAAATATGTAAGTTCTCCATTCATAAATTCAGCAACAAAAGCAAGGATTTACTTTTGAGCTATAATATTGGAGCACAATTTTAGGCAACAGTATAAAAATGCTCCCATTCAACAAATGCCCGCAATTCATAAAATTTTCAGCTTTCGTATTTTGATTTTTTTGCGCCCTGAAAATATGTCGCAATGAAATATGGAAAAACAACAAGTAGTTTGCTAAGTGTGTGTGGTTGAAATTGTTACTTGTGTGATGCAACTCTTTTTAGAATAGCTCCTACAGTAATGAACCAATTCAAATTTTGTTAATGCCCTTGAAAAGACAAATATTTACGCTTGCGAAAATACTTTAGATACTTTCGTCAATGACGCGAAGAGCTTTAGAAGATTTCAATACAAACACGTGTTCAGAAGGTGAAGTCGCATTTACACTCTAATGAGTATAGGCCGAGAATGGCACATGCGATAAAAAATTCTGTTCTATAAGTTTAAGTTACAGCCTTCCACTATACATTACACACTAACTCCTAATTGAAAATTGCAACCCCGAATTTAAATGAATTTTTATAAAAAATTCGCGAAAATTGAACTTTGAAGAGCCATAGCCGTGTTAACCCTTGACCAATCGAAATCGACTATGGTCAAAATTATAGCATGAGGATTCGTTATTGCGTCATAAAAAATTTATCGTGTTTTTCAACATATTATAAATGCAATAAAAATTCAAAGATGAAAAATCGTGAAAAACACCTCCTAGCAAAAACCACCAATAACTTACAAACCGCTCAAACAATCAAAAAACTAAGTACGCAGTTGTGATCAGCGTCTAAAAATCCTTTAGAAAAGGTTTACTAGAACTCGGAAAAATTTTGGCTGTTGCTCAGTGTAATTATTAATGAGATTATTGGCGTTGCTGCATGATTGACAACTTTGTTTTTCCAAAAACAAAGCAAAAAACACTGATTGCATCTAATTTGTTTTTGTTTTTAACCTCGTAGTGTGTTTGCATAATAAATCCTTTTTTTGTGCTACAGTCTACCAACTAATAAAACTGCTTAATAAGAACAGCAAATATTGCATTTAAATAGCTTCTTAAATAAATTTAATATAATCTTTTAGAGTTTTTTTTTGTTCAGTCTTTGGCTGCTTTGGCCAGAAGGATTGATGGAATTTGTTAAATGATTGAATGAAACATTCGGATGGATACAGGTAGACCTAAGGAAAGCGGGTTTTAAGGGTTATGTGCGTACCTACTCGGGCCAGGGATTTTTGAGAGAACCCATTTCATAGTTTGATGTAACTTTTTTCGTCAAAGGATTGTCTTCGAAAATTTCAGATTCGACAATTGATACTGTAGTCCGGTTTAATAGAAGGGAAAGTGTGATGGTAAACATCCAGAAGGAGGTGAAAGTATAGACGAAGCTTTGTCTCCGGAGGGGTAAAGGAGAAGTTAAATTTTTAAAAGGTTTTGTCTGCTTACTCATTTTTCTTTTTTATCTGATTTGATTTAGATTAGGAGTTGTTTTTTTGGTTTGCCCCATGTTATGTTGATCGCATCTAGTTCACGTAGAATTGACCTCCTCGAAGTGTTCTTCGGTCGTGCGCGACGTTTGCTTCCTTGAGGGTCCCAGTCCATCGCCATTCGTGTGTTGCTGGATGGTGGATTTCTTAGTGTAGGATCTATTTCTGCCATTTTCTTTGCTTTAACTGTTTGAGTAAGAGTTCTTTCACTCGTCTGTTTCCTGAGCTCATCGTGTCTGATTGTGTTTGGACAGAATATTCCTGCAAATATTTCGCAAAAACTTCTTGATGAATACTAGGAGACTTTGTCATACAAGAGTGTTGACTTTACACTTGCAAAGTATACGGAAGTTAAATCAGTTAAGTTTACTTTTAGACTACAGGCTTCATAGGAAATTTGTTGGTAAAGATAAAAAGCAAACTCATTGTCACAAAACAAACAATCGGTGCTATTTTAAGTTAATGACGCATTTTAGGCCAACATTTCTATAAAATAAAATAAGTTTGCATTGCTTTGACGTCGTGCAAGTACTGCATACAATTTCTTGTAAAGTTTAAAAAAAAAATTCCAAGCATCATCATAATTCTTTATCAAAAACATCCAACCACCTTGCTGACACTTAACCTTAAGATTTGTATGGCTTAAGTATTGTTAAATGAAAAAACCCACTAAGTGCCCTTGAATTGTTTAGCGTAAATAAAAATCAAATCAAAATAACATTGCACGGAATTGAAAAGGAAATGTCAACACAAAGCTCACATCCGACACGCAGATTGCATGACTGTGGCAGCGGAAGCAAATTGCTTTCAGCGTCACATGCTGCCCGCCACATGTCGACAGTGTCGAATCGTTGGGCTTTTGTTGTTTTAGCTGATGTCATAAAATTAATTTCGTTGCCTATTTTTAACATGCGCCCACCCACCCACGTGACGTGTCCGATAGGCAACGCCAACGCCAGCATTGGTGCGCGGCACGTTAGACAAGGTCGCCGCATAATTGGCGGCGGCAGTGAGGCAGTGACGTGGCATGTGTCACTTGAATACGAATTTAATTTGCGGTAGTGGCGAAATCGCAGCGCTGTTACTTAATGTGGTGTTGCATGATTTTAGGCGCACGCACCTTGAACGTTATGTTGCCAAATTAATGCAAACACATTTGAATAAATTCCGTTGAACAGTGAACAAAAGATGGCAGCATGGGCCATCACAATGTTGCGCGACATTATTTTTTGGCCACTCGGTAAAGTTGCGGCGCGCATGTTGGCACAAGCAGGCAGCCAAAGCATTACATGTCTTCTTGTGTTTTGCCTACATTTAGATGTGGCAACTTTTTCTAAACTTTGCCACTGCCATGACGAAGAGTTGTGGTGGTGAGAGTTGATGAGTTGGGGTCGCCAAGAATACAAGTGGCGCGTGCTGCTGCTTGGTGCTGAGTGCAAAAGTTTTGGTGTAAGTTTGTTTTTGTTTTGGGGTTGAAAAGTGTGGGAAACCTTGCAGTAATTTCAGCTTGTGGTGCATAGAATTTTACAGACTTGGCTAATCTGGCAAAATTATGCCAACTTAATGCGCCACAATGGAAATTAGCAACGCGGAATTGCTGCTCAGCACTTCGTTCGAGCAATTAAAAGCTGTCAACGACAATGATGCCAACAATTCGCACAATAAAGACTGGTAACAAGAGGAAAACAAGCGCAGCCATAACAATGCAAAACATGGCAAACTGTAAGCGAGTTGGTTGCAAACAAATGGAGAAATGCATTGCGTTGGCCGAAGCGGAAGTCTGCCAAAACTTGGCACTTTGAGGATACTTTTGCTAAACATTGGTGAGTTGAGGTTCGCTCTTTATTTTATTAAATTTTTAAGAAATATTATTGTGCTTGGTTTAGAAATTTGGAATTTAGAAATGCATATAGTATGGGTTGAAGTTGCATTTAGTAAAACGAAATTTCGATTAACTTTGAACAAAATTACTTAGGTTAGTATGTCACATGGGCTCCATCCGTTTGAAATATGATGTTTAAAAAAAAATGTTGAAAAAACAAGATTTGATATTAATGGGATTTATTACACTGCGACCAAAAATGATCTATTGTACCCCTCCAAAAAAACATTGTGGCATACACAAACGAGTGAAATTGCAAAAAAGCATATTTTTTCAGAACATTTGATAGAAATTTAGCTTCTCATTTAACGCCACACGTTGGGAAGAAACAGGCAAAAACGCTCGCATTGGAGCAAATTCAAAAGTTGCGAATCTGAATTTTTTTTTTACTTGTCGTAATATAGATACACTAGCGAGACAGCAAATCAACTTTTCAAGTCTCTTCATCCCATGACCTGGACTTTACGGCTTTTCAAAGTTGAACGTTTTATTATATTATTTTCACTTCTAGCAAAATATCTTTAACAAGGCTGTCTTCAGATGCCCGTAGAATCTATATTTTTTAATGAAATCCCATAATTTTTCACATGTGGGGTTATGATATTCAAGCAATTAATATATCAAAAAATTGTATTTAAAAAATGTTCATTTTGACAAAAAAAATATATCTAACCTTTGCCTAATTTTTTGATAAAAATGAGAAAAATCGGGATTTTTTCTGGACTGTAACTTTTGAGATTCCACAGCATTCCACAAAATACGTATACACTGATTAGGTAGGACATTCAGCTAAATGCTGGTACCAAACTCATCTGCGACATTCTGCGACTAAATGAATGCGAGCAATTTTCGCATGCCAACCCAAGCACTTTTTGTACTCAGTTCTGGTGAGCAAAACTACAACGTATGAAAAACAGCACGGCTGGTGTTGAAAGGAATAAATATGTATTTAAATATATAGAATTGGGATATGTATGTATATATCGCATTGATTTATCTATGTCCGTCTGTTAATATGTCTTCCAATTCGTCTGTCTGATGGAAGGTATTCATAATAGCTTTCAAAAAAGTTGAGACACGAAACTGAAATTTCGTACAGACACTTTGGAAATCATGAGAACAACATATTGCCTAAAATGGGCGTGGTTTGCCCATTTTTTGACAGGGTTGCCATATAAAGATATTTTTCAAAATTTGAACTTTTAAATATTTACCGTCCGTTTAGGGATATTTTTGTCTGGAAATAGGTGTGATATGCCTTTTTAACCCCTTGAGATACATAATAAGTCATTATTTTAACTTTTAGTGAGGAAAGTTATACCTGTCAGTTAACCTTTTCCGTGCTATATAAAAGTAAATGAATAGTTTAGATTTTTTTAAGAAAGAGTTTGCTTACTTTTATAAAAGTGGGCTAAGTGTCTCTCAAGAACATTCTAATGCATGACAACAAAATTTTAGCTTATTTTAATATTGTTAAAAATAAAGTCTGTATGGAGAGTAGGCGTGGCCGTGGGCGAATTTTTTTCATTTTTGGAATGAATCATCTTCTACTTATGGGAAACCGTTATGCGAAAATTCAATCCTTTATCTTTTTTATTTCCGAAGTTATTAAATTTTTCGTTATACATTCGGAAACCTTAAACCGTGCTGCGAAAAAGTGCTCAAATTAAAAAACGCTAAAACACGTGTAACTTTATTTTTGATCTTCTACGAGAATCAGTTATCAAAATATTGACCTTTTTTTTTGCTTCTGATTATGCATGTTTTTAAAACTCGTAACTTCCGACTGTAGGGTACCAGCTCCTGGTAAGGGAAATTAAAAAGAAATTAGACCATACTATTCTCTGAAGAATTCTGAAGATAATAACGAAATTTCAGTTCTCTAGTGCAAAAACTATAGATTCTAGAGCTCAAAACAGGCGATGCGAGCGTTTTTGCCTGTTTTTTCCAAACGTGCTCCGCTGCACAGTGATTCATTCCATAGACAAAATTAATAAAATTTATAGTCTCAGAATTTAAGGATTTTGATGTCATTTGAAAGGTAAAATTCCTTCTAAAAAAGTCCCAAAAAATCTGTGCAAAATTTAATTAGTGTGTGTGCAAAAGCTGCTAAAAGTTGAAACTTTTTTCACAAAAAAGTGTTAACACATATTTTCTGTTTGTTAGCCTATTGAGTAAAAAATATTGTAAGAAAACATGGTTATCAAGAAGTTGCTAAAACTTTCAATATAGATTAAGAATTGATGTGGGCATTTTCGCTTTTAATTCACTTTAATTTTTAAATATTTTTCTAAATAAAAAATTTAAAAATTGGCAAAACTTATAGGAAAATATGTAAAAAGTATGTAGAAAGTATGTTCCTGGATTTTGTTTGTATTTTAGGAAGCGTTCTTTCTTTGTCTCTAATTTTTTCCCGCGGTTGTATGAAGTCGAATCACTGTGCGCTGGGGCAAGTCCTCCATCACTTCTTCCTGCAAGTTTTCCAACCATTTACACTTCGGTCCTTACGACAGTAAATTTGCAAATTATCAAAGTTGAACCTTATAGGTCTCAATTTGAGTCATACAGAAGCAGCCGCACTTACCAGTAAATAAAATATAAAAATAAAAATTTGCGCTAAGCTATCAACTTTGGGAGATTGCCAAGAAATCAATTCTATGCCTTAACGAACCAATTTAGAAAGATTTGGCTGTTAAGACGAATACACTTTCATTGTTCTTCCACTGGATCTCATTGGCTTTTCGACACTAGTATGCAAAGATTTCTGTTTCCAGTTGATGCTTGTTTTATGAAAAAAGGCGGGCAAACACATGTTTTTTCTGTTTTACCTTACAGCCAAATCTTCGTAACACCTTTTCACTTTTAACCAACAGCAGAAATCTTTGCAGTCTTAATTGATCGAAAGATCAATAAGATTTATTGGAAGAAGAAGAAAAGCGCTGTTGGTAGCAGTTGAACGCATAGCACTGCTAGACTGAGTCTTGCTTAGTGGCTTCTGCTTAGAATATTGTGGGAGCTCAATGAGCGGGGCAGAACTCCGGATGACTATGCAAGAACTTCATAGATACAAAAAGGAACCCATTGTGTGATTCGTTATGGCAAATCTTTAAACTAAAGTTGGTTTTTAGGCGTAAAAAATCAGGCTGATGTACATCATTCTACCAGTTTCTATGACAATTTTTCACTTTCTGCGTCAAAAAACACGATTTCTGCTTTATTAGTTAAGTCTTAGCTACAGTTAAATCTTATATTCCATCTCTATATAACCCAATGTCTTCATACAACACATCGTCAAAGCGTTTCAGCCCTGCCATGGCTTCATAAAACCAAGAAAGAATGCCCCCAACTCACTGTGACCAACCTTTGTTGCAGCACCTAAAGTGCTTCTTACTTTCCCCATAATTCAATTGTTCACTGTAAAGCCCCCATAATGTAAAGTTAAGTATGCCAATAATTCTCAACAATGTTAAGTTTCTAAGTCAACTTTTCACTTGTCTCTGTAGCTATGTTGTACAACTAAATACACAGGTTCAACATTATGCATCAAGTAATACAAAATTATAGAGGGTAGGGCATTGCTTTGAATACATAATTAGGCTTTTGATTTGGTAGACAGTGGCGCATTGTTTAATTCAGAAGCCTCAAAGTATGCCCATATTTTAACGAGGTTATGGTTTTTGCGCTGCGGCTTGAACGTGCCCGCCATTACTTACGCGATGTGTCATACGTTGACGCGTCGTTAATTTTGCCTCATCAGCCATAAGTAGACAAATACACACACATACATTGTACATAAATATTTGCATCAATTAGGATTTCAACTTCAACTGCCAATGAAAATGTCTGCTGGTTCGCAATTAAAAGCATCAATAAAAGTAAATAATGATGCCGAGAACGAGATGCAATGATGAATAAAAATGTCAATGAACGTCTGCCGACATGGCACTTGACAAATTGAAATTGATTAAAATTGTGGGAAATTTCATGCGAAGGATTATGCAGCAGTCAACTGGCTGGTAATAGTTATGGCTCAGTTGGTTAGTGTTGGTTTGTCGGAGCTCAGGTTTGAACATTGGCAGCTTTCAACAGCAAAATAAATAAATAATTAATTTCGTGTTGGCGGCGTAGATAATGGAAAGCGGCAGTCGTTTGGAATTGGATAAAATTAACTTGTTTCATTCCTCTACATTGAAAACAAAAAGTTAAAGTTAATAGCTAAAGTTACCTTTAAAGTTATGTCAATATTTAATTAATTGAAACCACTTTTGTTCAAATGGCTATAAAAATATGACTAACATAATAATAATAATAATTGACTGGCACGACAGCCCCCTTACGCGAGACTAAGGCCTAGCTTCCCGCAACCACCCGTGTTGTGCGTGTGAATTTGTACGCGGGTAGAAGGGACCTACATTTTTATGCCGGTTCCGAACGGCAGGTTGGGAGCTTTATCATAGGCAATTTTTGCTCTCAGAGGTTTGCCATTTCCAGCTGAGAGGACAGCCACCGAAAGAGAAAACGAATTTTCCCGTTATTTTTTTTAGGTGTTATTTTTTTTAGGTGTTACGGGCAGTATTTGAACCTGCGGTTTGCTGCCTGCGACTCGCGGTCCAACGCACTAACCAACTGAGCAACGGCGGCTGCCGTAAATATGACTAACATGAGCAAATAAATGTGGTGCGCATTGTTTGCCAAAGGGTTAATTTAAACACGACTACAACGTCATATTTTAATGAATAATCATTGAACATATACAAGAATACTCACGTTTACCTGAGTTGCGCATTCGTGTGAGTGTTTTTGAAGCTCTTTTGAAATTTATGTTAATTATTTACAGACCTGCCAAGCGGCATCACTTTGCACATTTGGAAATAGTTAGTATTCATTGGAATTTCAAATGAAATTCACAAGTGAGTGAAAAGCAGCTGCCTCCACATACACACATACATACATATTTATTCAGCATCAAGCAAATAAATAATACAAGGATACGTACGCATAACAGTTGACAATGCAATGCATAGTGAATTTCTATGTGAAAGCTCTGTGTGTGAGTGAGCACTGTGAAGCTTAGAGAAACATTACTTCATACAATTGAAGTGTACTATTTTTTCCAGGGAAATTAATTGCAATGTAACTATTACAATGCAACATAAATTTTATTTGTTGATTATAATTATTATTTGCGACAATTAATTTTTACGTTGCGTAATAACTGTTATGAGAAACACATTTTTTTTCGTTCTCGATAATTACCCACCAAGCAAAATGTGAGAAATAGGCAACAATCGTCAGTGACAACAAATTGGCGACTCGCCGATTACAACTCGCCAAAACTGACTAACTTTTTATATATTGATAATTTTCCAAACAATATGATGTATTTATGTAGATATGAAAACAACTCGTCCAGGCGATATGAAAACGACTCGTCAAGGCGATAAGAAAACGACTCGTCACGGCGATAAGAAAACGACTCTTCACGGCGAGTTGCTTTCGGCGGACGTTTAAGAACGACTGGTGATACGAAATCGATACGTTGGCGATATTACCGGCGATAAATTTGTTGCCGGGGGCGACTCGTTTTCTTATTGCCGGCAACAAAAAATGTCTGGTGGGTACTATTTTGGGATTTTTTTTGTTTACGTTGCATCATAACTTTTATTTATGACTTTTTTATTTAAGTTACCGATAGCTATTATTTTGAGAAAATTTTTTTTACGTTGCCTCATAACTTTTATTTATGACTTTTTTATTTAAGTTAACGATAACTATTATTTTGAGAACATTTTTTTTACGTTGCTTCATAACTTTATTTTATGAATTTTCCTTTAAGTTGTCTTACTACATTTTGTGTATGAATTGATTTTTCATTATTTAGTTGTTGGTGGATATAAGATTTCTGCAGTTAATTTTCGTTTGTCAATTTTAAAAAATCAAAAATTAATTCATATCCAAAATGTAGTAATTAAACGTAAACATTTTTTTTTCAAAATAATAGTTATCGGCAACGTAAATGAAAAAATCATAAAAAAAGTTATGAAGCAACGTAAAAAAAATTTCTCAAAATACAAGTTATCGGTAACGTAAAGTAAAAATGTCATAAATAAAAGTTATGAAGCAATGTAAAAAACAAAAATACCAAAATAATAATTATCGACAACGAAAAAAATATTTATTTCTCATAACAGTTATTATGCAACTCAAAAATATTTATTACATGATAATAGTTATAGGCGACGTGAAAAATTGCTTATTGGGAATAATTATTATAAAGCAATAAATATATGAATTTCTTAAATTAGGGCAATTTATTCATTCCCAAAAATATAGATAATAATTATTTTAGGTCTCTGATTTTTAATGGCACAATTAAGCCATTTTCTCAATTTAACCTCAATTTAGCTTTAAATTGAATTCAATTTGTCATACAAAAATCTCAATTTAGCTAATTGCAGTTAGGGCCAAATTGACCATAAGTTGAGTGAAATTTTTCTTACAACCCTGTGTCGTGCTGTTATTGATAATCAGATTCATTCACAATAGACGGAACTAAAATAAAAATGAGAAATTAACAGCAACGAAAGACGTTTGCTAACAATTGAAAATGAATTTAAAAATTGTGTGCATCAGTAGAGATGTTGAATAAATATTACTAAATGTTCACTAAATGTTTTTAATATAGTTTTTATATATAAACAGAAAAAAAATTTTTCTTTCATCAAAACAAAAACCTGTTCGATAACATTTTCAATAACAGCTAAATTGAGGTGTGAGAACAGGAAAAGCGATATACGCAATTCAGAACTAAACTGTCTCAATTTATTTGGTTGTCTGAACAGAAAATTAGGAGGAGGTAAAAGAAGCGGTTTGTATACCGCTCAGTTACAAGAAGGTGGGAGAAGTAGACTTATTTATATGGACTTCTTTAAGTTTGGGTTCTTCGCTATTTCCATTTCACAAATGGTTGCTATGAGCTGTTAGTCTAAGTAGTCATCGAGTCTGTTGCATATTTCATATATTCCCAAGTCATCTTGGGCTCATTTATTCATAAAAAGTTATTAAAAGCCAATAAATCGCAAGTAATAATATTCAATATTCTTCATGAAGCAAACCATAAACATTTCCACCAGTTAAGCCTCACACATTTGCTTGCATCAACTTTACTAATGTCCAAAGCCAAGTGTGATCCCCCTTTCATGTTGCATTGACTGTAAAATAGTCGCTCGTTAAAATACTTAAATTCTGTTGTGCGTTGTCGTTGCAACAATCAGTTATCGCACTGTGCCACTCGTTCGTTTTCGTGCGGCACACTTGCTGCGTACTTTTTATGAGCTGCCAGCGTTGTTGCTTTCTGCACTGACGCCATCGGATACTTGGGATATTTATTGTCATGAAAGTGCAGTAAGCATGTTGCACAATGGCGCAACATGACGCGCTGACAACCGACCAGGCTGCCATAACAACAGCGGCGCGTGTGTTTTATTAAATGTGTGTGTGTGTTTTATATGTGTGTACTTTTTATGTGTGCGTATTTTTTATGTGTGTGTTTGATAAATAATGCCACGTACATGCTGCGTAAATATAGTTTGGTTGCAAAATACGCTGACAAATAAGCAGTGAAGTTAAGTTAACCCATTACTACCGCATGGGTATTACAACTTTAAAAAACAGACTCATGTTGACCCATAATGCTACTTTAAATAACAAAATATGTTCTAAAACCCTTTTTTACTGTGAATTGTTAAGATTTTTTTTAAATCATTTATTTATGAATTTATTTAATAATTATTTTATGTTATAAATTGTTAAAATGTTCATATTTTGAACATCCCTTTTTTTTAAGTAAAAAGGTTTTATAGTTTTGAAATTATAGACGATCAAGTGAACAGGATCCAATTTATCCAAAGTGTGCCCGATGATTGAAAAAAAAGCTGTGTTCTCCGAAGATAAATAACCATAAGAAAGTATTTACGCAAAAGGTCTGATTTCAAGACTGATTAGAGATGTCATGGCCCAAACACATTCAAGACGACAGCAGCGACACGGCCACACTACTTCAAGATGGCGTCAACTTTGAGCGTCGCCGTGTAGTTAACTACGTGACTACAATGAAAGCGGCAGCAACGTCATCACAATTATATTTTTGAGTTTCTAATCACAAATTTTAAAGTGCTTCCGTACTTCCTTCATAAAGCATTCGTCCATAAGTATACATTTTACGTTTTAAGTAATAATTTTCAGAACTATTCACTTTTAACTGAAATACTAAAAAATTTTTAATTGGTGTTCAAAGCACACCGAAAAAGTAAGTAAACGTCCATTGAAAATATCTGTTTTGAAACAGTGATGCCAATTGCTTTGATGTTGTCGCCTAAGAAATAGAGAATAGTTCTATGTTTGGCCACAGCGACAATTGCGGTCGGTGGTCGTGTACGAATATTCTGATTCTATATTTTGGCATATGTAGTCGACTAATCTGATCTGTTAAGGTTCTTGTGAAACATTTATTTAGCCGTCTGTCTGTCTGGCTGTCTGTCCATTAATCTTTTGAAAACATGCTTTGGACAAATTTACAAAAACCTTCTCAACACATTATAACAACATTTTGGTATGAATTGTACTGAAGTTGCCACTGTTCCTTCTAATGTAAAGCAGTGTTGCCATGTACAAATATTTAAGAAAAACCCCACATCAAACACTATAATCAGTAATTTTTGGACACCTAGAATAAGAAATGAAATCTATTTATTAGATGAAACATTTCCAAGTTTGAGAACTGTTTGCCTGGACTTATACAACTGAAAATCAGTCTGATTTGTTTGATACGAATTTTTATTTACATAGCTTTAGCACCTGGATTTTTTAAGGATTCAAATAGCTTTTGCAGATCTGTTGAATGCTGAAAATTACATATCAAAAGTTTTTCAGTACAAAAGAAAAATCAAATAGTGTTCTCTGTGGGCATTAATGGGTTAAAGCAGCGGTGTACAGCCCAAAGGAAGCGCATCAAAGTTTACAATGCGCGTAATTGAGCAACTCTGTGTAAGGAAAAGTAGTCAAAGCGAACCTCATACTTCAGTTTAAAAAAAAAATTTAAAGGTATTTATACAAATTTTATAAAAAAAAAGAAGGCACTTGTACAATTGATGTATGGTGAAACATTCGTTGAGCAATGGTTGGTATTTTCCACCAACTTGCTTTGCTATTGATATGTTTACGTCAAACGAAAATCGAAGATGTGCTTGGAGCATTGAAGCGTGTTTTGCAAAGAGATGAATTGTGTGCCGCGATTGCTGCAACGCTTCCAATTGCACTTCAAGTTAATTAACAGCATCAGTGAAATATTGCTGCTTACTTTTGTTTTTGCATTGGCATAGGAGGGAAAAAGCTAGCGCTACATTGTCCACGTGAGGTATTTTCAATTGGATATGAATTTAGTTAAGTCCAAAAGACAAATAGAGTAACTATAGAATTGAGTTTATAAACTTTGGCTGAGAAGTTATCAATATTAGTCTATATTTTAGTATCTGACACTGAATTTTGAAGTGTTTTGTAATATTTCTTTTAATTTATAGCATCCATTAAGTCGGTTTAATTGGTGTATGCCATACATGTTATGTTGTAATATTAGGCAGACCTACACATATGGCAACATGGCAGCTCTAAGAAGAATTTTGTTAGATAGATTAAGTTAGGTTAGGTATGCTGGTACGGTGCACGTTCAAGAAAGACCTAAATCTAACATGACTGTAATGGCTATAATGGAAATCGCTACAGTGTACAGTTATTTGTTCCATAGATAAAATTAAAAAAATTTATAGTCTCAGAATTTAACGATTTTGATGTCATTTGAAAGGAAAATCTCAAACTAAGAAAACCCCAAAAAATCTGTGCTAAGAATTACTGTGTGTGCAAAAGCAGCTCAAAAACGAAACTTTTTTCACAAAAAAATCTAAACACATCTTTTCTGTTTTTAGCCTATTGAGTAAAAAAAATTTAAAAAATACATGGATGGTAGAAACTTGCTAAAACTTTCAATGTAGATTAAGAACTGATGTGTCCATTTTCGTTTTCCATGTTTTCTCAAGATTTATAAAGCTGAGGCTTTTACTTCACATTTTCATATTTTTTAAAATTAAAAATCTGAAAATTTGGCAAAACTTAGAGGAAAATATCTAAAAAGTAAAGAAAGTATGTTCCTGGTTTTTTTTTTTATTTTAAGAATTATTCTTTTTTTGTCGTATAATGTAATTACATCCTCCGATATCTTCCGAACTCAGAAAAAAATTCAATTTGAAAAGTTGTCTAAACACCTATTTTTCGTCAAAATTTATTTTATTTATCCCTAAAAGTATGCAATCAGCATGAAAAATTGGAAAAACTGCACAAATGAAAAACATACATCTATTTTTATAATTTATTTTGCAAAACTAAAGGGTCCTAAGACAATTTCTGTTACTCTTTGCAATTATCAATGTTGATGTTACCGATTAAATGTAAAATCTGAAAAAATTAATCAACACACTTGGTACTATAGCTTTCCAAAAATGACGAAATTTGCAAATTTAAGTCTCAGGCATTGCCAAACTGCAAAAGTTTAAGAAAAAAATGGATATTTCAATTCAGGCAATTCGTTCAGGTCCCCAAAAGAAGGTTGAAGAAGTAGCTTTCCAGATGGACTAGAAGAACTAAATTGTATAAATTTTTTAAGTCAAAAACTTTAAAATTTGCAAGCAGTTAAACAAAATAGTCGTTCATCGTTCTGGTGCAGAGTATGAACAAATGAGAAAGGACCAACTCAAAGTAAATGCACTTGTTTTGACTTCAACTGACAATGCATTTGTTTTACTTTCATCCCCACTGCTGCAGTTAGTACAACCTGCAGCAGCACCAATTGAGTTACTTCCGCTGGCAGTTTTCGCTCAAACACGCGAATTGCCTGATTGAGGAGCGCACGTTAAGCTTCTAAACAAGAGAAGTGTTGAACCTTCCAAGTGTTTTCGCGACTGGTGCAAAATTCGATCATCAGCAACATATTCTCCCCAAGAACAATCAATTGCAATTTGTGCAGCATAGACGTTGTTGGCATTGTTGATGCCGCACGGAATCGATACTGTCTTCAAATTGCTGCCATTCATCGGCAGCCAATCGCATTTGGGCACAAACACACACACACACACTCCCACACAAATGCACTAACGTACGTGTGCTCCCTGTGCAGTGTTTGCCATTGCAGCTTAACGATTCGAGGCGCCGAATGGTGAATGGTGTGCCACTTTATTGCCGGATATTTGATGCATAGGTTGAAAATTTGCAAATTGAATTGATGCATCGTTAACGATGATGCAGCGTTGGCAGCACTGGTTGCGAAAATAGCATGGCTGCCAATCATGAATATGCAGTCTTGAGTGGTTTTAAAGATGCACTTTGCGAAAATATGCGCAGATCTTGAACAGGGAACAAAGGCCTTGCTGGCATTTTTGTTGAATATATTTTGCGGTTTTCATATTGAAAATATTTAGTGAAAATGAAATGCTTTTCAGTGGAATCAGTTAATTTATTTATTGAGCGGAAAGACATATAAAGAAGTAAGAGGGTTTCATTTGAACTGGAACTAGTTACTCTTATGATGAGGCCACTTTACTTCGTGTCCTATTCACCAGATATCGCACCTTCCGACTACCAATTGTTCCCATTGACTCAAGGCTTGGCTGAATAGAATTTCACTTCTTACGAAGGAGCCCAAATTTGAGTCAATTTTTGGACCGCCGCAAAAGACGAAGGATTTTTTTTAAATGCGGATAACGAAGATTTGGTTTTTAATTTTTTGGAATAGAACTTCATATCAGGAACAGTTATATGTTTTATTATAAAAATCAATGTTTAAGAGTTATTTTTTTGACTTTTATTTAATGACTCAACAAATGACAGTTATTTTTTATTTATATTTTAAAAATCTTTTTATAACAATTATTTTTGATTTTTTTATTAGTCTACAAATACGAGTTTTATTCGATTTTTATTTTAGGTGTCCTGTGATAGCAATTATTGGTGACTTTTATTTAAAAACGTCATCAATAAAAATCATTCAATGACTTTTATTTATAAAAGTCATCAATAAAAATCAGTAAGTGACGTTTATTTATAAAAGTCATAAATTACAATCAGTAAGTGACTTGTATTTATAAAAGTCATCAATAAAAATCATTCAGTGACTTTTATTTTTTAAGTCGCAATATCAAAGTCATTTTCATTAATCACAATACTGGATTCATTAAATATCAAAATGTATATACAGTGGTGTCTGGATATAGTTAACTAATTATTGCAAGGCCAGTTCACAGTATTGAGGTTGTTCACTATATCAAGGTCACCATTTTTGTTCAAAAACTCGTTTTATTTGCTCAAAATACACTTTTCGTTTTTTGCTTGAAATTTATTTTCTATATTTAGAGGCTCGATGTCAAAATTTGGGTGTTCACTATATAGGTGGTTCACTATACCCAGACACGACCGTATATTCTTGATCGACTCAACAAGACCTGACTTGACAATTCTGTTTTCTGGTTGAATCATAACTTTTGCATGCATTAATGTTAATTAAATTAAATTAAATGACTTTTATATTGCGACTTAAAAAATAAAAGTCATTGAATGATTTTTATTGATGACTTTTATAAATAAAAGTCACTGAATGATTTTTAAAATATAAATACAAAATTATTCTTTTTTTTTAGTTTTTCCATAAAAATTACAAAAAAAAGTTTATTCCCAAGTTTGATTCTCCGTGCAAAACAAATGTATGGTATATTTAATTTAATTGTATGATTCATTCAAAATAATTTTTTCAAAAATAGTTTTCATAAATAACTATTATTTCCGCTCCCTGCATTAAAACTTATTTGAACCCCACAACGTTTAACCTTGTAAAATTACAACTATAAACATTCTCATGACATGGTTTTCATGCTGTTTTGACTAGGTTTGGCTCGAATGTATTTTTGCGGTTGCGGGTGCAAGGCCCATCCTTCATTTTAGCATTAACCCTGACTGTATGCTTGTATCTGTATGCGTATGCAGTAATTGTCTGAAACAATAAATTCTTGACAGCCTTGTCAAAGGAATCTTATATTAATTCATAGCTCAATTCATGCATAAATTTGTGCCTACATTTAATAACTATGAAATGACCCAATTTTGAGTGAACATGTTTCATTTCTTGCAATATATCAAACAAGGCTTTACCTTTATAGGTTCACAAAAGTGAAGTGAACTGGCCAAATACATCAAAAGCGTCACTCATCGCTGTAGCACAGACACAGACACAAATAACACCATATGTCTTCTTAATCAAATCGGTTGTGATTTTGGCATTTCGCAGCGCTCAACATATGAACGGACACTCGGCACTCGAGGCTGAGCTGC
>OY764962.1:22136571-22167742 GCA_963668005.1 Melieria crassipennis | reverse complement strand
GATTTTGGCCTTTCACAGCGCTCAACATATCGAGCCCTTCCCGCGATTTTATCGTATGAGCAATTTTTACCGAAATTCATTTTTTTACCGGTAACGATAGCACTTTAAATTTGTCATCAGTCCCTAAAAGCTCACATCTCTACGATGAACCGTTACGAAGTTTGAGAAAAAACAATTTTATCGTATGTCCATTTCAAAATTTTCCCCTATTTGTTGTGCCTGCGACTAACTATGCGTTACGATAAAATTGCTTTAGTTGCAAAAAGGCAATTTTTAACTTTATTAAAAAAGTGTGTTAAATTTTAGAGAGAGAGTTCAAAAACGGTTTTTTCTAAATAAATCGTACAATTGAGAACATTTTAATAGTGAAAAGTGAATCTATATGCATATAATTGTTTATCCTGACTGACTGGCTCATCATCGCCCATCTCAAACCGCTAAAGCTACAAACATGAAATTTGAACTGTAGGTACATCTTCAAAAATCAACCTCCGCTAAGACGGGAATTTTTCAAATTCTGGGTCTAAAGGGGCAAATCATGGGTTAAGGGGTTGTATGAAGAAATGCGATTTAATAGGCCTATTGATTTAAAATTTGGTTAAAACACTTCAACTCAAAAATAATACGACACCTTTTTTTTTTTTCGAATATCAAAATTTAACGCAGTGAGCCGAGGGTTAAGGTTCGTATACGGAAAGACTACGAAAAAACATGACTTGATAGGCCTTTTGACTTCAAAGTTGGTGAAAACACTTGAAATCAAAAATAATTTGACACGCGTTTCTCATCTTTTTCAAAATCAAAACATAAAGGGGTGAACCAAGGGTTAAAAGTTTGAAATATGAAAGAAATATTAAGAAGTATGATTTTTACGCTTTTTGACTTCAAACTTGGTTAAATGCTTATTTCAAATGTGAAATAATTCGATACGTGTTTTTCATTTTTTCGAAAATCGATATCTGACGAGGCCAACAATGGGTTAAGAGTTTTTTTGGGGAAACATGATTTAATGCGCCAATTGACTTCAAATATGGTAAAAGGTGAAATTATTTTTCAAATGAGAAATTATGAAACAAGTATTTTTACATAAAAATCTAACGGGATCAGCAAAGGGTTAAGAAAAACTTGATTTATTGGCCTCATTGACTTTAAACATGCGTGCAAAGCCACGGGGCCCTGCTAGTCATGAATACTTAGATTTAAAAATTGATGGAATGACAAAAGATGTACTAGTTCAAACAGATGAAGAAGATAGTATTTAATTTTTTCTGAAATAAAACTACACTATATCACCTATGAATTACACTATATCAATCTGAAAGTGACAATATTTTGTATTCAATAAATGAAAATACATTATACCAAGGAAACAATTATTTTTTACTTAGATTTTATCAACGATTTTATCGTATGTGCCACTGCAATATTTGAATCGCTTATAATAGTGCCCGCACAAATTATCGTATGTCCAAAATAACGCCGTTCCGCTATGCTGAAGTCACTAAAATGACCTATTCCAAGTGTGTAATCCTAAATAATGTGTGTATACCAAAAATCATGCAACTATGTTGCGCCAATGCAGAGAAAACCAAAAAAAACGTCTCCTGTAAAATTTCGTTTTTGGCTCATACGATAAAAACGCGGGAAGGGCTCGATATGAACGGACACTCGGCACTCGAGGCTGAGCTGCTCGCTCGACATCATAATCAATGCTAAATTATGAGCTGGTCAGGCACATAGGTCAGACGGGCACACGGCCAAACAATAGGCCATACACATATATAGTACAGGCGCACACACACACACACACACACATAAAAGCGTATGTTGGCAGTAGCACGTGAAAGCATGCAGGCAATTGGCGTCAGCTGTGTTTGACTGTTATGGCGTTGAGCGTTGAGGCAGGCTCGATGGCTGTTTGTCTCTTTGTTTGTGCGAAATTGATGATGGCGGCGGCACACATAAACACGCACGCACACACAAACACACGCATTCACTGGTTGTGTGCGATATGAAATGGATTTGAATATTATATTTCCGACCGGCATGCAATAAATATGCGCACAATGCATATGTGACAGGAATTTATTAAGTGATTATTTATCTTGTTGCGCACGTGGGCACTCGGGTTGTTGAGTTGAAGCGGCACTACTCTCGTTTGTTTGGTTTTTTTGCTTTGTTTGACGAGAAAGAAACACCAACATGTGCCAATATTTTGAAAATGAATTACTTTAAGTTCGTTAGTCATTCGAGCAACATTGAGTTCAAGTTGGTGGGTGCCTTGAATTTTGCAAATTTTACAAATTTTATACCCTTCCCTTTATATTCAATATTTCACGTATCGATACGTAGAAATGTGTGCGTGTGTGTACATGTGGCTGTGTGTGCGTGCTGCACTCCATTAGCAAGTCAACAGCAATTAACATAATAGTGCATATGTATGTGTTTGTGTGTGTGTTTTTTTATAGAGATGGAAAGCATCGAAAGCCACAAATTCGTCAGTGTGGGACTTTAACCTCACTAAAACTATCTATCTCATGTCCGGGGGATAATCCCGGTACTATCGTGTTTTTTTTTATTTTTTGCGTAGGAATTGGATATCCTGGCAAGACACTAGAGATCTCGTGTCCAGTGTGAAACATTTTTTTTTCCGAGACCCATCTAAATGTTGACATAGACGTGAAACTAAAGTTCATTTATAATATCCTGGCATAGTCAGTTTTTCATTTTCTGACCCAAAAACCTTCTTAAAGTAAGTATTTTAAAATTTTAAGGACATACACCTTTCAAATATTTTTTAAAATATTTGCGTTTGTGCAATGCTGAAGATATGGGTATGAAATGAAAGAGGAAAATTGTATCCTTTTAACTAAATTTTCTATTTTGAACTTTCGGAACTTTGAAATAGAAAAAAATTTAGATGTATGAATCTACAGACTGAGATCCAAAACATTTATGTTTTGCATACCTAGCATATTTTGGTCCTGAAAGTTAAAAATAGAAAATTTAGTTAAAAGGAGACAATTTCCCTCTTTCACTTGATAGCCATATCTTCATTATTGCATAACCACATATATTTAAAAAAAAAATTTGAAATGTGTATGTCCTTAAAACTTTAAAGTCCTTTAAGAAGGTGTTTGGTTCAGAAAATGAAAAACTGACTATGCCAGGATATTATAAATGACCTCTAGTTTCACGTCTATATCAACATTTGAATGGGTCTCGGAAAAAAAAAATGTTTTTTCGCATGGTGTAATAAATGAAAAGTTGGTGTTTTCACTCCGTGCATCATAACTTCGTAATTGTTTTGTCAATTCTATTGATGTTGGGCTTAATATTTGCTCAAATAATATATCTTTCATCTTAAAACCAGAGGAGATCATTTATTTTATCTATAAATAAACCATTCGAAAATGTATAATTGAAAAACGTGTTTTACAAAGATTTTTCGAAAACGCTCCTTAAAACAATTTTTTGATTTTCAGTTTCGTTTTCAGCGGCCGAAAGCTAGTCTATAAAACACTTTTATTTTTAGGTGCATTTTTCGTATCGAGTAGTGTTATCGGCCTAAAACCGACTCCCTTCACCTCCTGCGCTAAATAAACCTTTAAGAAGCACCATGAAAGGTATTACGACTTTTGGCAGGAAGACCAATTTACGCCGTTTGTCAAGTCATAAGTACTGCACGTCTGGATTGTATGTCATCCGTCCTTAGTCGGAGCATTGCATTATAAATGCCATGAGTCGGCAGCATGCATCGCACTGCTTAAGCGAGTTGAGCATGCAGTCCATCGGTCCATTAAGTGTAATGGGCCCTTTCATAATTTGCTGAAGGGACAATTTCACGTCAGTGAATCCGCTGCTCACAAGAAAAACGTGTTCTCGATCTGTTCACTACAGACGCGACACTGAGGGTCCTCCACAAGCTTATATTTGTCTAAATACTCCCTAAAGCAGCCGTGACCAGATAGGAACTGCATCAAAAAGAAATTTAGGTGTCCGTAGGGCTCATCTGTCAATCTTTGTATGTCTGGAATCATGGGTCGCGTCCAGCCTCCTTTGGTCGCTGAATCCCACTGGTACGGCACGGCACTACCGTGCCGCACTACTGCACTACTTCTCACACACAACCGCAAATGTTGTGTGCTGTTTTACGCGTTTTTAAACACACAAAACTGTGCAGGGACCCACCAGCCTTAAATTGTTTGAATGGCAGCATAAATATGTATACCCAAAGTTCACGTCTGCTTTTGCATTTAGCTTTGTTTTTGATCATTTTTGTATATCAAACTTAGAAGAATGAATGAATGAAAAGAAGCATTTCCTGTAAAATGTGCAAAATATTTTTATCAATGTCAACAACACTGCACTCAACTCACTTAAACGTTAATCATAAAGTAAACTCAGCCCAAAAGTATGCTAAGTTAAACGCATATCCTGACATACCATGATGTCACTTTGTCAAGTAGTCCTCACTGTGATCTACTTTTAGGGAGTCATTTTATCGAACTAATTTTACTGTTATGCCATTTTTAACCACATTTTAATTGAGCAATTTTTGTCTCATAAAAAATTACACACCCCCAATAAACTCTCTAGTAGTATCAGAGCTAAGTGACATTTTAAACAATTTTTTGCTACAACCATTAAGGAGACCCGCGTAAAATGTCACCTATTAAAGCAAATTCAATTATCCCATTTCCACGACAGGAGATGCTCAATAAAATGCACATTACCAGCACATGGCGAGCAGCGTTGGGTGAAAACATCAGCGCACAGATGCGGGCAACGCATCGTAAAATTTTATGGTGAACAAAAAATTATACAAAAAACGACACAAAAAACAATGCAAAAGACAACGATCGAAAGCGAATCACAATAAACCGAAGCAAGGTGAATGTGTAGTAAAAAAGAAAATGCGCACGAAAATTTTCTACTTGCAGCTGAATACCGTTGCCAGTGTGACTACTGTGAAATTATAATAAGAAGGAAGGAGATAATAAAAAGCACAGAGTAGGAAGTAATGTATGATGTGTGTAGCAAGTGGTAAAGGAGAGAAGAGGCTGGAATGTGGTAAACACAATATTGAAATTATGATGTGGTCATGAGGAGCAGACATCAGAAGATTCTCAAGTGAGTTGAAGGCAGTCGATGTGGGGATCCATTATAGAAGACAGCTTAGGTGATAATAACAAACATATTAATGAGCAAACAGAAGCATATGTAGGGGATTGGAAAAATCATAAAGAACAACGATTTCCATGAATATTTGGAATGGCGAATTGGTATCTCTGCCATGAGTACTTTTTATATTTTAGTCTGAGAAGTTTTCTATTGGCTGAGAGCATAGATTAGATTAGGTTAAGCTAGCTGAATGGTTTGGCCACTCATAGAACCTGTTTTTTCCTTGTTCACTCCTCTCGGGAGCATATTGCCTCCGCAAGACCTTGCTTTGTGTTGGTTACGTTAATCGGTTGTATTTTTCCGCCAGGGTAGGTGATTAGCCTGCCACAGGTAGTCCTAAGTGTTGGGGCTGCCATCTGTGAGCTACTGCTCATAGCGCCATCTGTTGTGTAAACGAGGCGACAGTAGGATGGTTGGGGACTTTGCTAAGATCGGTTTGGTACGCTGTTTTTCGCTAAAGCCCGTCGCCCTTGCAGTCATTGCTGGTGCACCGTGTAGCTGTAAATTGTAATATTGCGTGGGAGTCAGTTGGAAAGGATCATCTAAAGGTCGGCATTTTTTAAACTGGGGTATGTTGCTGGGCTCGGAAATATTTAGAGGACAGGAAAAATTGAAAAAATTTGGAACAGTGTGGGACCATGGGACCAGATAGGAGTCGAACCCACGACCTTTGGGATGATAGGCTAGTGAACCCATGCAAGGCTATAGAGCCTGTTGAGTCCCCACCAATCCCTCATAGACCCCATTTGCTGAAGGAAGATAGGCAGAAGGAAATATTTGTTCCTTTTTTCCTTGATTGTGAATTTAAATTTGTGGCTCAATGAGAGTGCATGAGTCTTAGATTAGGTTAGGATATGGTTAGGTTATGCTACAAAAGGGCAGCTTGTGTCATGCACTTCCGCTCAGAGACCCCATTGGGTCCACTGTGAATGCCTTCATTCTTGAATTCGGTGTCCTTCCCTAAATTGTGGGGTTCTGTAGATCCAGACGGTATGGACCTCCGCAGTTCTCCGCAGTTTTTGCATAAATCATCGGTCGCCAGTTGCTAACTGCATAATATTAGGTTAGGTTACACTGGCTGCCAAAAAAGCTACGCCTAGACCCTGTTGCATTGGCATACAGTTTTCATTCATATATTCTTTTGAGCCAAATACTATTTGAAAATTGTTGTAACAAACAGACATTTTAGGGGCTTGAACCCACTATTGCTCTGTTGAATTGCTCTGGTGCTACTAAATCTTCTTTTCTCTCCCCCTCCCTCAGATAATCAGCTCTCCTTAGCAAATCAAACAATTTCTAGAGATGGCCGGACATAATCATAGTAGATATTTTAGGGATACGATCTAAGTAAAGTCTTTTAAATTACTTTGGATATCGAAGGTAGTAACTTTTTTTTTACTTTAGTGTCAAAATTACTAAACAATTATTACAAAAATATTATTAAATACTCACGGCTTTTCGTAGCAATATTACTCAGTCGCCAAAGAACGAAGCCAAGCCAAGCCAAATACTCGTAAACCAAGACAGGGCTCACAAGTATGGAAAGCTTCCGCTATCTCAGACCAACACAGCATGACGCAAACCATTTCGAACGTTACGAGTCCGCTTATTCCGGTAGATGACAAAGGAAATGTTCTGTCTACTCATTATTCCTGCCACCGACTGAATTTCCCCTAACTTATAAAAATGCCTCGCTACCACCACTCTAGCAGTCTCCTTTCAAAGACATTAGGACTACCAACTATCGTTCCAATTAATTGGTCAGCTTAATTGCCGTCCATCCGTATCTTGTCTCATTCTGCCAAGTACACTTTTGGGTTCAGGTATCCCACTTCACTGCTGCAGAAGGCAGCTGAATACACCGCACTGCGTCTTTCAATTGCATGAGTAATCTTTATCTAATCTGAAATTTTGTTTGCCTCACAAAATGGCTTACTTTTGCACCCATAAAAATGAATGGCCATATTTTAATTACACTAGCGAGCAAATTTGGAACATTAAAGTTTGAATGGCGACCATTAACACAGGCAAACGCCGTCTATCGACAGTTGTGCTGGCGCACAAAGTAAAACCGATACACCAATGTGCCATCATTTAGGCGCTGCCTCGCAGTATCGGCGGTCATTCGTTGGTCAACACACATGTCGGTCATTTCGCAGAGCATTGAGTGCTCGGAAACCTCGCGGTCAGCTGCACCTGCACACCAGCCACAACCGGAACATGTGGCATTTTTCAGTGTGTGTGTGAGTGTGTCACTTTTATTGCGTTGACCATGTTGCCGCTTGTGTGTTTTCTGCCAATTTTTACATTTGGCATTTTTCAGATGTGAATTTTGAATTTCGATTAGGCTTTTTGGTTGTACTGTTCTATATTTATTGCTTTATTTTATTGCTTTTGAAACCAAACTCCGACTGAAAATTTGCATTTGCTATGCGAATGTTCGTTACAAATTCTAAAACTGTGGAAACATGGGCAGCTGTTATTATTATTTGTGTTTGCATTGGGCACAGGACGCAAGGAAATCAATGAAAATCGTTGTGGTTTTGGATGGATTTATGTGGAAATGTTGTATAAATATGAATTGAAAGTTTCACTATAAAGTTTATTTAGTTTTTGACCAGTGAACAACTTTTTAAAAACTTTTTCAAAACCGGTAAATTGAAGGAAAACCGGATGTATTGATGGTTAGACAAACTGAATAGACGGATGGACAGATAAACCATGTGATTGGAGATGGACGAGATTACCGACAGATGGGCAATATACTGATGAATGGACGGATGAACGAAATGATTGGAGATGGATGGATGAACGAAATGATTGGTGATGGACGGACAACTCAGATCAATGGGTGATAATAACGATGAATGGTCGTATGAACGAAATGATTGTAGATGGATGGATAAACGAAATTATTGGCGATGGATGGATGAACGAAATGATTGGAGATGGATGGATGAACGAAATGATTGGTGATGGACGGACAACTCAGATCAATGGGTGATAATAACGATGAATGGTCGTATGAACGAAATGATTGGAGATGGATGGATGAACGAAATGAGTGGCGATGGATGATCAGAGATGAACAGACAACCCAAACGTTCCAACACATGGGCGATAATACCGATGAATGGACGTATAAATGAAATGATTGTAGATGGATGGATAAACGAAATTATTGGCGATGGATGGATGAACGAAATGATCAGAGATCGATGGACAACCCGGACGTACCCACAAGTGAACGAAATTAGTGGAGATGGATGGATTAACGAAATGATTGGTGATGGATGGATGGACGGACGACCCAGACGAATCAACAAATGGGCGATAATACCAATGGATGATCGGATGAATGAAATGATCGGAAGTGAACAGATGGACGAAATGATCTGAGATGTACGAACCACTCAGACGTACCAACGGATGAGTGATAATACCGATGGACGGACGGATGAACGAAATGATTGAAGATGAACGGAAAAATGTAGTGATTGTAGATGGACGTATGGATGAAATGATCGAAGATCGACGGACAACCCAGACGTACCAACAAATGAGAGGTAATACCGATGAATGAACGTATGAACGAAATGGTTAGAGATGGACGCACAATCCAAACGTACCAAAAAATTAGCATTAATACCGATGAATGGACGTATGAACGAAATGATTGGAGATGGACGAATGAAAGAAAATATTGGAGATGGGCAAATAATCGAAATGGTCAGACATGGACGGACATCCCAGACGTACCAACAAATGGGCGATAATACCGATGGGTGGACGGATGAATGAAATGATCGAAAACGGATAGATGAACGAAATGATCTGAGATGTACGAAAGACGCCGAGGTACCAACGGATAAGCGATAATACCGATGGACGGACGGATGAACTAAATGATTCAAGATGGACAGAAAAATGTAGTGATTGGAGATGGACAGATGAACGAAATGATCAGAGATGGGCGGTCCGATGAATGGATGTATGAATGAATTATTGAATAGAATAGAAATAGAAAACAAATAGGGAAAATATGAACGGATGGGTTCACCAACATGGATCATCAGATGGATGAACAGATGGGCGAATGAGTGTGCCCACCTACGAACGGCTCTTCTAAGTCGAGTAAAGGGATGCACTGACGAATCAGTAAGACAAACGTAGCATAAAGAATGAATATGATTTTAGAAAATAAGAAAGAAATTAGAAATCAACTTAAAGATTAACTTACTTACTTTCTACTCTATAAAATAGGCTCTACTCTGTACATTTGGTTGGTCTCAGCTCTCGGCTATAGACAATCTTATTATTGTCATCAATATGCATCACTCAGTGCAGCTATAAAGTAGTGTTCCATAAATTGTACCCCTACTCCTAATAAAACCATAAAATAATCCTATTTAGGTAAATAATTCGAAATGATTAGAAACGAGCTTTTATTGTGGAACATTTGTTCTATAAATTGTTTGTTTGGATAGCTAATTTCTCATAGTTAATATTCCACAACATGAAAGAGAAAGTTTTTCCAGTCTTTCTTTTCCAGTAAAGTTTGTCCATCCAGCAGAAAAGCTTTCATGTGTCCTGTAATAATTCATTAAATGTCCGCCAGATATCTGTGAACTATGTTCAGTAATTCTTCAACTCTGCAAGGCAAAGGATGTCTTTGTGACCGAACGGGATCAACTGTATGCATCTATTTGTGTTGTTGGTACACCTTCTGTAAATATTGACGTATTTAAATTTGACTTGATTTCAAATGTAATTCCGTCTCTTCTCAATCAAAGAGGAGGATAGAAATAAAAACAAAAATAATTTCTTTTAGTAGAATAAAATTTTCTTTCAATAAAATAAAATTTAACTAAAAGTAAATCTAATGCTAAACTTAAAAGTGAATTTGTAATTAAAATTCAATTATAATTGAAAATATATTCAAATTTTAAAAAAATTTAATATAAGAAAATTGTGAGAAAATAAATGCATTCAAGAATTGAAAATTACAAAATTTTTTACAAAAATTTTCGAATGATTGAATTTTTATATATATTTTTTAGAACGCAGTATTTTGTTGGCCAAATTTGATGCAATTTTTTTCAGCAACCCATCATTGAGAACACTAAAGCTTTGAAAAGCGTTGTGCTTTCTTCATTGCGAATGTTGTTAGGTTTAAGTTTCGAAAGCACTGCAATACCGACAGACTAAAGCTTTAAAAACCTTATTCAGTTTCGCATTTAAATATATGTACTTCCTGACTGAATTACTGGATGGCGCTCTAATATTCAAATTTATTAACGGCTCATCAATGGAAAACTGTTGCAACAAACTTAGCTCATACAGAATTTTGTTTACTCACAAGACAACTAAAGCAAAGTACCAAATAAAAGTCATCGATGGGCTGTTCAAATGCGGTAAACAACCGACTAGTGGCATGGCAAACACCACTTGTAGAAGAATTTTTTAATGTTTTAATTTTTTAAATTCGGCAAAATGAAGCAGGAGCACAGCAACAAGCGGCGGCCGACAATTTCTTTTGCTAAAGTGAACAATTTCATCTTCTTGCCGACTACCGACATGAAGCACAATGCGAACGAGTCTAGGCGGCAACACAAAAATATGGGCATACTGCTGCAATAGCAACAACAAAATAAGGATTATGCAGTTTGCTAGCAAGTAAAGCAAAAAACTACGAAAACTTGTGAATTTTGAATTTTGCTCACTTGTGCGTGTGTGTGTGTGTGTGAACGTGTGACTCTGTGTGTGTGCACCGCATGCCAATGAGAGCTGGGCTCATGGAGCGCATAAGGCATGCAGCCAGCAGGTGATCAACTTTTGCGCCAACACAACAACTGCGCCTGCAGCGTATGCAACAAGTTTTTATTGCCACCAGGAAGCGTTGGCTACGAATCAAATGTGAGTTCGTGTGTGTGTATGGGTGTGTGTCGTTTTCATTGTTGCGGTTTCTTACACATAGTTGTTGTTGGTTTTTGTTTAATATGATATCTATGGTTTATTTGCATTGAATATACGAGCCAGAATGCAAATATTTGCGTGCAATAGTTTGCATTTTGCATTTGAGTTGCGGTCGTTGCAGTTTGATTGAAATTTTCCACAGTTGTGTGATGCGCAAAACGTGCCACAAAGAATTAGACGCATTATGGCGGGTAAATATTTACATGTCACTTCGTTTCATATGTTCCGCAAATCATGTTCAATGCGAGACGTGTGTGAAACATAGATGAAATGAATTTTGAATTCAATGGGTTACATGGTATTTGCTCGCTAAATATTTTTTTTTTGGTATTTGTATTAGTATACTAAAAGGTTTATGGTTTTTAAGGCTTTTAAGTTTAACTGTTGTATTAGAAAAAAAAAATAAAAATGCTCAACAGTGCGTATGAGTAATGGAAATTGGAAATGAATATAAGGTTCGTTCATGAATTGAATTTCTAGTGAAATTCTTTTAACTGGGAAAAGCTAATTCAATAATAATGCACAGGAATTTTCAGTCTAATATGGAATTTGAAATAAATCATAAATACTTTAGACTAGTTTAAAGTTTATGGCTGACTAATAAAATTGATTCAGAAACGTTAATCAATGTAGGCAGCAGGGGTGCACACAAGATTTATTTTGAACCATATTTTGAAGCCATATTTTGTAGCAGAAAGGTTTGATTTTAGAGGGGTTGAACCCTCAAACCCCTTCTGTGTACGCCACTGGTAGACAGGCAGATAGGAGTGGCTGCCTCAAGGCGTAGCCCACCTAAGCCATGAAGACTCATTTTGATACCACAATGAATCGAACCAAAGTGCGCTCATTGAGTCAGTTTGAGTTTCTAACAAAGTCAGTAGACTGTAAATAGTCCTATCGGTTAGATTCCCTAGACTCTCGAAGAAGAAGCTGCCCAGGTGAGTCTCCCTTCTTCTAGATAAAACAGGACAAGTGCATAGCAGATGAAGCGCATTTTCTTTCTCTTACTCGTCCATACAACTTTGGCAGAAGTCATTAGAAAGCAAACTCAACCATCTTGCGTGGCTACCAATTACACAATGAATCTATAGAACATCAATTATGATTCTCATCTGGTCACGTTTTGGTGAGAGAAGTTCTTTAGAACAACAAAAGTTTAAGATTGGCCCAATTAGGCGCGCAGAAAACATTTTGTTGCTTTAAGGGGGTCAGTACGTGTAAATTTCCAAAATTTTGTTTTTGTGAAATAGTCTCCAGCGGGTCTTAAGAATATCCCCTCAAGTGGTTTTTAATTCTGATGACCCGTTCCCCTGCAGCAGCGCTTTATTGATGGTCAATTCGTTACGCATGATATCGGTAACGCAAAGTTTAAACCGAATTATTTCGAAACACTCGGTTTTGATTATGGAAGTAGAACATCTCGGAAAGTTTTAGTCCCACTAATCTAAAATTTGGGGCGCAACTTTGAAACATAGAACTTCTAAAGTAACTAAAAATTTCATTGTTTTTGGCGAAATCCGCCGCGCCATTTTCGGGAAATTAAGAAAAAAAAGGGAATTTTTTTCGGTTGGCGCGTATTTTTGTATTTTCGAAAAAATATTTTTTTTTGTTAGTTACTTTAGAAGGTACATATCGCACACGCACTACAAAAGTGACACAACTAAAATTTTTTGATTTTTCAGGGAACGCAAAAACCTGTTTTTGAGCTAAATAAACATTTTTTTTAAATATACCTACGTTGGTAGAAAACCCTTACAGATTATGCTTTAGGATAAGTTAGAAGAATTTTTTTTTATTTTACACTAGAAAATCCAAAATTTTGAGTTGTGACTGTTTTGATGATTTTTTAATTCAATAATTACGGAATTATTTTAAGTTATGCCACTTTTGCTGAGTTTTATAATTATAAATGACAGTTAAAAAGTCGAAAGAAAATTTTTTAATATTCGAAATTAATTTTTTACTTTAAGAATATATACTAAAGTTGTCAGAACTTTGCTTAAAGTTAACTTCAACAAAAATTTATTTCGTCAAAAGTATCACAATTTGAGTTGGGACTCTTTTGCATTGAGCTGCAGCGATCAAACATCATCAAACTTCTGACATGAGGAGAGACCTAACTGTATTTTTGGAACAGTTAACAAGAACAAAATATACTGAGTTTTTGCTTATTGGTAGATTGATGCATTGTGCAGAGTATTAACACATAAACCCGAAAATTAAAAATTTTGAGTTGTGTCACTTTTTTAGTGCGTGTGCGATATATTTTCTCATAATAACTAATAACAATATTTTTTCAGATGATGTTTGGGGCGCCGGCACAACTTATACTAGAATTTGGACCCCCACCACCGCCGCCATTTTGAGCACGCCAAAAACAAAAACTTTTTTCTTGCACTGTTACCTTTTAATAAAAGAATGAAAAAAAAATTGTACATTGCATTAATTTTTTCCGGCGTATGCGCGATACCAAAAATATACCGATTACACGTATTGACCCCCTTAAGTTCATCTTGAGATAGTTTCTTGTATGAAGTTTGCATGAGTAGTAATCGGTATATATATACAAGTAAAATTAAAAGTGTTGGTAAAGTGCATTATTTAGTAAAATGTGTAATTATTTTCTAAATGTTCAAAGCGTTCATCAGTGCGTGTGACAAACAAAAGTTAGAGGAAATTGTTCCAGTCATTATGTAGAAATGCATTTTTAAACGACTTCTATTTATGAGTTAAGTCAATAAATATTCATTCATAAGCATTAATGCTTTGCTAACTTCTAGTTTAACTCTTCTAAAAAAAAATAGTAAATTTCAATCGAAAAGTATTGGTAACATAAAAAAGAAGTGAATGTAAGCTTCATTCTTTGAATTTTGAATTGATTTATTTTGAATTAATTTTTGAGTTGATTGATTTTTACTCACAAATTTGTTTTGTTTGGTTTATTGAACTTCATTGACTGAAGTTCATTGAATTTTTTGTGAATTCCACTAATTAATTGAATTTTTATTTTATTTAGTTGGTTAGTAGTTAATTCTTACCATACAACTATGCTATTCATTTCAACTTGTCAAAAAAAAACACTAAAAAATTGCAAGTTTCACTTAAACTTTTGTAAAGGGTCAACGTTGCGTATGAGTAACGCACCAGTGAAGCGCGCTTCAACAGCTTTTGCAGCGAGAATCTTACAGCTTCTATAGCTTTTGTGCGTCTAACGCTCCCCAAATAACTGTAAATTTATTTTCTGCAAAACACTCTCTCACTCTCAGCCGCACTGCTGCAACGTTCCCACTGCAAAGCGGCAGTTTGCCACTTGAGGAATGTTTTTGCGCTCGACTTTTGCGAGCGCATCCTTGTTTACCGTTGACGCTGCAATGGCAACTTGGCGCTTGGCAGCTTTGCAAAAAAATAACAGCGCCGCGTACACCAACAAGTAGTAGTTACGTTTCGACTACGCAAGCGAACGTTTCGCAGTCTGACCGGTGTCGTTTACACAATTCGCGTTGCGTTGCGCGGCAACATTTGAACAAATTCAACGTATTCGTCGTGTACGTGGTTCGTTCGGCATTTGTATTTGTCGCGCGGTGCAGCTGCATTGGCGGCAGTCACGTGCGTTCAACGCTGGCGGTGTTTGCATGTTGATGGCGAAAATTGCGCAAATAAATTAAATTACTGACTGTGCTGAAAGCGGATGTTTGCTGCAATCTGGTTACGGGTAGATTTAATTTCGAGTTTTTCCGCTGCTGCTGGCTGATAGTGCAGCAGTTGCGATGTGTTGTTGCTGCAGTGGTTGCTTTCTTATTTTTGTGTTGTTTGTTGCTGCTGCTTGCGCTCTGATTGAAACTGGCTGACTGAAGAATGCAGATGCCAGGACTTTTAGTCGCACTCTACACTTTATTTCAATTTATTTGCGTGCACAAAGGACAAAGACCTTTTTTCAAGCTGCTGCCAAGTGGAGACGAGGTGTAGGCAACATGCAGCCTTAGTGGTTTATTTGGTGGAAAAGGAATGCAATGAGTTTATGAAAAGCGTAATTTAGTCATACTTGAAGAGGAGAAAGTCATAAAGACACGATTTTATTAACGGATGGGGAAACATAAAGTGAGAGACTGTGCAATTAATTAATGCTGGACTGTTTTCTATAAAACAAATGTGAAGGTATGAAAAATAAAAAAAATACGTAAATGAAGAAATAAAAAAAGGATTTCAATAACAAAATAAATTAAAGTTGTTGATTAATTATTCAATTTATAATGCAAGTATAGAAAAATTTCGAAAATTATTGGTCAAATTGGAGAAATTAACTAAAGAAGTTTGTTGTAATTGCTCTGAATGAATTTAAAAAAAAAATGCCATACCCTGGCAATTTAAGGATTCATTTGTTCGGTCATCTAAATGAAAGCTTAAGAAAATAGTTTACAATGTGTTTTGAAACTAGCAAACCACATACAGTCAAAAGTGAAAGTTTATGGGAAAGATTTCGCCTATAATTTTTGATAAACAGCTACTTGGGATTAGGATAAAAATTACTAAAAGATGTCTGAACTAAGTCCATTCCTATTGCCTTTGTAGCATTTTAGAAAGATAATCGATCTTTGAAGGAGATTTCTGCACAGTCGTACATTCGAACGCATAAGGACACTTCCCAAGATTTTCATTCTGCGCCTTGCAAGGGCTGGGCAGTGACACAGGACGAATTCTATTGTTGCTTCTTGTTCGTCCATTCCTATTGCCTTTGTAGCATTTTAAAAAGATAATCGATCTTTGAAGAGGATTTCTGCACAGTCGTACATTCGCACGCATAAGGACACTTCCCAAGATTTTCATTCTGCGCCTTGCAAGGACTGGGCAGTGACACATGACGAATTCTATTGTTGCTTCTTGTTCGGGTTCCAAGCAGTGCTTGCTTATATTTGACTCGACTAGCTCCGGTGTGAAGAAATGTTCGTCTTTTACCCAGTGAGTTGTTCCCAAACCTATCAGCAATCATGTGAACCGTCGAGAGGGACTAGTTTTGCTCAGAGAGAAGTTAAGCCAAAACAACTTAATGATTCTATCGGGTGTTTTTTTAGAGGTATAGAACTTCGAATTGAAATAAAACACAAGAAAATCGTTTTAATGTCCATCAATTTGGCTTTATTGGAAGGATAATTTTATGCCATTAATGTTTAACTATGATGGGCATGTGGCCGCCGCGGCTGGCTCGAATAAAGCCAATTCTACAGGTCCAATTTTCAACCACTTTTTCGAGCATTTGGGGCCGTATGTCGGCAATAACGCCACGAATGTTGGCTTCCAAGTCCCCTAACGTTTCTGGTTTGTTGGCGTAGACGAGCGACTTCACATATCCCCAAAGAAAATAATCCAATGGTGTCAAATCACACGATCTTGGTGGCCAATTGACAGGTCCATTCCGCGAAATTATGCGCTCATCGAATGTTTCCTTCAATAAATCGATTGTGACGTGCGCTGTGTGGCATGTAGCGCCGTCTTGTTGGAACCACATCTCATCCACATTCATGCCATCCAATTCGGGAACAAAATAGTCGGTTATCATGGCTCTATACCGGTCTCCATTAACGGTAACTGACTCCTCTTCTGACTGGGTCCTCTTCAACATTTTGCTCTACAGCGGCAATTGTTTCTTCGGTGCGCACTGTTCGACGTCTCTGCGGATGCGTATTATCACATAGAGTAAACGTAGTGCGAAAACGACCCATGGTTAACCGAATTAATTGCTCTGATGGACGATTATGTCGGCCATAAAAAGGACGGAGCTTGCGGTAAACTTCGCGAACTGAACCATTATTTTCGAAATAAATTTGCACGATTTGCAAGCGTTGTTCTTTTGTCAACCTGTTCATGATGAAATGGCAAACCAAACTGAACATAAATGACATTAGAGTTGCCAGATTTGACCACAAAATGCCATGTGCCAATGTTTTATCTCTATTCGAAAAACAAACCTCTAAAAAACACCCTATACAAGCTTGAAAAAGTTCTACAAAACAAGGACAACATTTTATGAAATAATATTTTCCAAATTTATATAAAATTTTTTATTACTATTTAATTATTTATTACAACTAACATTACATTTATATTTTTCTTGGCTGTAATAAAAATAAAAGTCACGAATAATTTTCGTAAAAATAGTAAAAGTCACGAATAATTTTCTTTCTTTTTGTCGAATCTGTCAAAGAATTTTTATTGCCAACTTACTCTGATTACTCACAGACGAGCGCCTAAAAGGGTTAAGAATTCACCTTCTAGCACCTAAAACTAGCCACTTATCCTCATCTTGACTATTTAGACAGATATATCTGATTTTGTTTTTTTCTAGTATACTTCTATTTCACACTTAAAACTGCTCCTCTTTTAATTCTCAATTCATCACATATTTGAATTGGTAATGAAGTATTTGTGGTATTTTAATCCAACCCTTTAATATAGCTAAATGCCCACTTAAACATATATAATGCTTAGCCTTTGTGCATTTTCTGCCACCCCTTGAAGTGTGCTATACATTTTCAGCTACTCTATTACTTTTTATTCAACTTTTATTTCGAAATTTTCCATTGCTATTATTTTAACGATGCTCATCATGAATTCATATTTTACGTGAAATATTGTTTGACTTTCAAATTGATCACAAACAACGTACAAATGTACACAAAAAATAATAAAAACAACTGCACGAATAGCAGTTAAAATATTTCAAGCATCTATACAAATGAGAGAATTGCTAAAATTTTTTCACTTTCCCTGCAAAGTTTCCACTCAGTTGCTTTACTAGGCGCTGGTAGCATCCTTTTTCACATTTGAGCATGCAATTTGAATGAAAAGCAATACGAACGTGTTTGAAGATTTTCTCTTTGTTTAAGTTTTAATAACTTTCAGATTAGTTTCAAAAATATAAACATTTACTCGACTTGTCTTCTTAGTGTAAGAGTAGTGACTGATTTTCATATTGACGACTAATTTTGAAATAAAAAATTAACATATTATTTAAGCTAAGTACTTAAATTGAAATTTAATTTTTTATTCAATATTTTTATTAATTTTATGAAAAAATTTCGACATTCAAATTTTTCTTTTTTCTTTTTAATTTTCTAATGCTTTTAATTTTTTCACTCCTTAAAAAATTCCCAATTTGTCTTAATTTACTTAGTCCACTGTGCGTGGGTTCCGTAAGTAATGAGCCAATTTAATTGCAACGTCTGATACTCCCAAAATGTCCCAACAGACAGCTGGATAAGAAATTGGAAACCTTCACTGCACACACTTTCACAGCGCCATCTACACTCACACACTCGCACCTTCCATGCCAACGCTTTCGCTTTCTTACCCTTTCTTGCACATTTACAACGTTGCTGGCATTTGTCGCCAACAGCAACAACAACAATACATACACATATGTCAGTCACACTTGTGCTTGTGTCAGACACACATACAGACATGCATCTATGTACGACTCAATGTACAACTTGTAATTACATATGAATGAAAATTTTAATAAATTATAAAACCGCAAACATGAAACAGCAGCAGCAGCAGCACTACGAACTGTAGGCGCGGCAGAGCTGCCTTTGCAGAGAAAATAAAAAAAATTAATTTCAAAAAGAAAACTACAAATTAAATAAGGAAGGCCATAAAGCAGCACACAAACACACAAAGCTGCGTACGGCGGCAATTTTCCAGCGCGCACTGTGAAAGCGAAACTCGGCGCATAATAAGGCGAGGACACCGGCCGCAGCCAGCAGCAGCGTCCGTGCCACTTAGCCGTGCAGCGTGCATAGACAAGTGGCGTTCGTGCTTGCGGAGCGGCGCGGCGCGGCGCTTCGAGTGCGCCGCAAGCCGAAAAGTGAAAACCGACATGAAAATTACTCATAATAATAAAATGCGCAACAGCAGTGCGACACGCTGAGTTTCGGCATTCGCCAATCTGCTGTCATTTATCTTTGTTCTCTTTCATTTCGACGCGCACACAAACAACACGAAAATTGCATAGTCGCGACGGGCGGCCTGGGCGTGCGAATGCAAAGCGTGCTGAGCGGGCGAGTGCGTGGCTGGCAATTTTAGAACCAACAACAACAACAACAACAATTTACAACCCACCTAAGACCGATCACGAGACAAAGAGGACACCAGAGAAAGTCGCCAAAACGCCGCCGAGCCGAAAGTGTGAATAGCATTGCCGACCGCGATGGTTGATTGTGATTTATAGAAAATTTTAAATAAAGTTGGCAGCAGCGGCAGTAAAGTGTGCGACGCAAGCTTAGTTTACAAAATACGCCAAAACATAAGTTGGACTACAATGAAAAATACAAAACAAAACTGCTAGAATACAATAACAAAATATATAAAAAGTACCAACAATATAAACCAACCAACAGTGGCAATAAAGTAAAAGAAAAGTGCTATAATAAAAAATTGTGCAAAATCCCAACAAGAATTCAGAGCTGAAATCGGCCCAAAACTTTTATGCGACTTTTGGCTTAGTTAGATATATCTGATGATGGCCTATTTACAACAACACTCCCCAGCGTGTTGTGCGCGCGTAATGGCGTGCGTTGCTTAGCAGAAGCGACAGCAACAACCGGAAGCGAGTGATTTCTGTGGAACGACTCCGGTACCGAATTCACAGGTTTGTCAAATATGTATTGCGGCGTTGTTGTTTTTGTGGCATTGTTTCAAGCCAAGCTAAGCTAACACATTTAATTAAGTTCGGTTCTCTCTCTCTCTCTCTCGCTCGCGTTAACACCATAAACCGTGTTGCGGTTTCAAATTCTTTACCGTTGATATTTGTTGTTTGCTTTTTGGCGCTGTGATGAGTTGGGCGCAATTGCAGGTTGCGGCAATAATGTTGTTGTCAAATATTTACGGTTAGTTAAGGAGGCTTTTTGCTGGCAAATGCGGTAACATTTCTCAGAAATTTGTATGTTTAATATGTTTTATAAAAAGCAAAGAATTTAAATTGTAGCAATTTATAAAAATTATTCTCGGCATTTTATAAAACATATTAAAAATAACAATTTCTAAGAAATGTTACCGCATTTGCCAGCACAAATTGTCTTTTAATTTAGGAAATTATTTGTACAAATTTGATACCAAATTTTTATGAAAAGTTTTCTATGAAAAAATATTACATTATTTTTATTTTAAATTTAAACAATTTCAATTAAATATAAAGGTTATTGGCTTTTAAAAGTTCCATTTAAAAGCAAAACTATTGTGTACATCTACAGCAACAGCTACGATTCGCTATTGCTGTACATTTCGATTGTGCTCGAGGCGCGTGTTAGCCATTCGTCAGGAATTATGCCTTAACGCATGAATGAATTTCTGCGCTTGTCACAGCAGTTGTGACTGCCAGACAGAAAATAGGTACATGACAAGTTGTGTTGCCTTCTGGCGCTTCACAATTTGTACTGCAATTTCCTGAGGGAAGCACTGTTAACATTTACTTTGCTTAATTTCAGTCACTCGAAAAAGGGCTTTCATGTCTTAACCCATTTTGTACCGATGCACAGTGATTCGTTCCATAGACAAAATTCAAAAAATGTATGGTCTTAGAATTTAACGATTTTGATGTCATTTGAAAGGTAAAACTCCAACTAAGAAAACCCCCAAAAATGTGTGCAAGAAATCTATTAGTGTCTGTGCAAAAGCGGCTCAAAGTTGAAACTTTTTTCACAAAAAAATTTAAACTCATATTTTCTGTTTTTTAGTCTATTGAGTAAAAAAAATTTTAATAAATTTAAATAATTGGTCGGCACGAAGTTGCTTAAACTTTCAATGTAGAATAAGAAATGATGTGGCCATTTTCGCTTTTAATGTTTTCCCAAAATTTGCAAAGCGTAGGCTTTTACTTCACTTTTAATTCAAAATATTTTTCTAAGTTAAAAATCTGAAAACTGGCAAAACTTAGACGAAAATATCTAAAAAGTATGTGAAAGTATGTTCCTGGATTTTTTTTTTCAAGAAGCATTATTTCTTTGTCGGATAATGTATTTATATCCTCCGATATCTTCCGATCTCAGAAAATAATTCAATTTGAAAAGTGGTCTAAACACGTATTTTTCGACAAAATTTATTTTATTTATGCCTAAAAGTATGCAATTAGCACAAAAAATGATAAAACCAGCAAAAATGCAAAACATACATTTATCATTATCGTTTTTATTGCAAAACCAGAGCGTCCCGATACAATTTATGTTACTGTTTGGAATAATCAATGTTGACGTTACCAATTAAATGTAAAATCTGAAAAATCTAGCCAACACACTCGTTGCTATAGCTCACCAAAAATGATGAAATTTGCAAAATTAAGCCTCAGGCATTGCCAAACTACAACAGTTTAAGAAAAACCAAATGGAGATTTCAATTCAGCAGACCATGCTTAACTAGTATACCAAATTTTATGAAGAACGGACCACTCCTTCTAATTTTGTCCCGCGGTTGTATGGAGTCGAATCACTGTGCGATGTTCTGAAAAAGGTTTTGTTTTAAAATTGTATTCCCAATTTTTTAGGAGTAAGGAATTAGGTGAAAAATGGCATGGAAAATGAGTTTGAACAAGATCGATGATGGCATTTCTCAGTAATAGCAAATTAAAATTTGTAGCCATCTGTTCGTATTTTATTGTAATGCAAAATTATTAATTTGTCTTTCAAATCATTGCGTTTGGGTTTTTCACAAGTCTAGTTATTCTTAGTACTTTTAAAAAAAATTTTAGAAAAATTATAATTTGAGATTTTTTTGATGTCTGCCCATCTTTAATAGAGAAGGCGTGGTACGGCAAACAATTACATTATTAGAAAGGCAAGTATCTAATGAGAATTAAAAAAACATGAACATAAGATAATTCGATAACACAGGTTTATCGTAATAAAAAAACTACAAACATTACTATTTTCTATGATTCGTTAAGGAACCATAGATACGAAATGGAAATATTCATTTAATTCAATTATAACAATTCATTAGGTTTTGTTGTTTTGTTGTAATTTAGTGTGTAAATTAAACATCATCCTAAATTTATGCTAACCTACACAGTTCTTTGCAAATAAAAGAAAGAGCGCTTACATCAATATTTCTTAGCATACATTTAGGCCGAACAGTGGTTCTATAAGGTGTCTCAATAAAAATTCACGATTTAATTTAAAAATCAAACACAAATATTGCTTTATCTCAGTGGTAACGAATTAGATCTGGGCCTCGAGCTCAGCAAGTGTTGAACAAATCCCCAAAGAAACACTTCGCACGATCTGATGACCAGTTGGCATTGAAATGTCGGAAAATTATTCGGTCTGGAAATCGTAACTCCAATATATAGATTTTCTCACAATGATAGAGTCTTCCTCCTTAATGTAGAGCTCCATTTTATTAATCGAAATAGTCGTCGAACCACAACTGTCATATTTCAGAGCTGCCACTTGCATAGAAATCAAATGCCGCAAAATGTAAATCGTGCATTTTCATTGGGACACCTTCAAGGACAGCACTGATGAATACAGTACCGCATTTGCTTACGGGGAATATATAATTATTTATTTATTTCAGGGTAAAAAACTACATATATACATAAGTATGCACCTACAATACAAATGATATATTAGTCACAATTCGTGATACCTGATTTTGAGAATACTAGACTGGAACTGTTTTCCCTCTTATTCACTTCACTTGGGAGCACACATTGCCTCAACAAAGCAATTGATTATGTTAGTCCATTAAAATTCTGCCAGGATAATGATGGTGGTGATGGTGATGGGGCTGCCATCATGGTCTCTTCGGAGAGACGTTTTCGTATGGTGTAACTCGTATGATAAATCGACCAATTTGCTGATAGATAGGAGGTGGAAAACGCAGATGGTTGGTATCGTCCATGAGCGCTGGGTTATTTTTCGCTAGTCTCTACTGGTACTGGTGCTAGTGTTGTTGTTGCGCCTGTACGACGAACTCATCATCATCATTCATCTACTGAACCGATTGAGAAGGATAGAAGCTTGTCCCAAGGTAAATGATTTGACTAGAAAATGCGTATGGAATGAGAAACAAGTAGAAAGAAAACAAGTTTTTAAACTTGGAAGGCGGTCTAAGGCGTTCTGAACCCACGATCTCTGGGTTTCCTCTTTGCTACTGAAGCGGTGGGATTACAAAATATTGATTTTTTAGGTATGTAGTTGTACAGTTTTTTATGTCTAAAATACAATTTTTTTTGGAATAGTCCTGTCGGATATCTCTTTATGTATCTCAGAGACCCAATTTAGTTGTGCCTGCGTGTCTGTGTGTATGTCAATTTGTTCTATTCTCAATATTACTACGAAAATTAGTTTTGCTGCCTCAACACTGGCGTAATTCGTTTCTCTGGATTGTGCTAAAAATAAAATACACTAAACTCCTTTAACGAAATTCGCCACTGGTAGTCGCTGTAATTACATTTTTACACTTAACTGTCTCTGAGTAACAAGTTATAGCACTATTTGTACTACTCCGGGTTGCAATACTGCTTGTCAGAACAAAACTCTTCCCTCTGCGCTGTACCTTTCAGCTCTTCAGCACAGCTCTTTCTCGAACCTCCCAGTATTGCCTCGAGTTGTTCCGCAACTCGTTCTCAAATATTCCACTATTGTCTCGCAATTGCACAGTGAAGGTGAGCATTATCGTAACAATATTTAAAATTTTTCTAATAATGCATAGAATCGATACGATTTTTAATTCGAATATTTGGATGGATGCATTAACTTAACGAAACTTTGAGTTAACTTACCACAACTATATGAATTTTAAAAACTAGTCCAGTAGTTCATACCTTTTAGTTTTGTTTACTCTGACATTAACCGTAGGTCAATAATAGTGTGTGAAACCATAGGTTAATGGGTGTTAGAGTCAAAATTAAACTTAACTAAGGATAGTGCTTCTTTCACTTTTATTATCTTTTTAAGAGGCCATAACAAATCTCTACAATTTTTTAAATCATCCAAACCGTCGTTTAATCGTAGACCAACGTTGGGGTCGTTTTGGACCAAATTTTCTTTTGTACTTCTAATATTTTTTAAAATTTGTATTATTTTTAGCTGTTTTTTCATGATTTTCTTACTTGGATATTATCTATCGAAATCAAACCGTTTCATATTTTAAAAACTAAGTTAGCTTTGCGTTGTTTTAAATTTGTGTGTGCGATTTTAATCTGGCCGTTTTTTAACATAGGTCTACGGTTAAAAAAGCATAAAAATATAAGAATAAAAAAGGATGGAAAATTCGGATTTAATTTCATTTATAGCTGTTATGTGGTTCTAGTATCTTAGCTTTTCTTTCTGACGTCATTTCCGTAACCCGTTTGCAGTCATACAAGACGAGTTATAGATTACTGAATCCATTTATAGGAGGAATAAAGGATTTCTTTTAACTACAACTTACACAAACTTATAAGTATGTATGAATCCTATACTTCTATATTATTTACTAAGCACTGCTCGGTTATTAACATCGATACAGGCCAGTCATGTTCGAGTATAAACATCGGGAGAGGCCAGTCATGTAGACACATTGTCTGTTGAGCGTAGTTCTTTTTACTTGGTTACCAAGTCAAGCTCTCGAATCACATCTCACGAATGTACATTTGTCTTGGACTAACTTCACGCCACTCGTCCATACCGCATCATCAATTTGGGTTTCCGGAGACTCCAAAACCTTATTAGTCGAATCGCTACGAAAAGACCTGAGAATAGTCTTCAGTCAGTTACAGTGCAAAAAGTTCATCCAGCTAGCCAAAATTTTGATTATAATTACACTGTGCGTGAAATTTACCCTCAAAAATTCAGACATGGGGGACCTACAGAGCGACTTTCTATAGGTATAATTAATTATAATTAAATGACACTCATACACCACGTTGCGCTGCGCAAAAAAATGCAAATATTGCAATTACACAGTTTGAATGTATTTTTTTTGGATTGGTGTCTTAAGCAAATTTGTTGGTCGTTTAAATATCAAAAAAATTTACGAAGACAGTAAAGCGATATTCGGAACGATTTAGGACCTATTAGCATTTAAACGTTCGAAGACTTAAGCGACGAACTCGACTAAAATGAGCAAACTTCAAAGTCGGATTTCTCTTAAACTAGAGCCAATCCAGCCAAACGGCTGGTGGATCTCAACTCAGTATACCTATAGAAAGTCGCTCTGTAGGTCCCCCTCATGTCTGAATTTTCGACTTGCACAGTGTTATCAATACCTACAGTTCATTCTGTGTGATGCTCTACTAAACAAAGCTGTACTTAGAATCATCAAAACTTATGAGTACGTTTGAAAAATGACTGTAAGGCATTAAGCGAAAAAGTCACGAATTCATAATTGGATTGTCCGCATATTTTTTAAAATATTTAAGTCGCATTTTGTGAGAGATGATTTTATTTGCTCTGAGTGCATTATTGCACAGTTGCTCAGCCCTTTATTGTAGAGAAGCTTATTTTATACTATAAATATTTCTTTTTTTTATAAAAAGCATACATGTCTATTTTTTTCGTCTTGTTGCCAACAGAATTTGCCAAAAAATCCAGCCACAACAATTCGTAATACAGCGTCAACATTTATTTGTGTGTGAGTGTGTGTGTATGTATATGTGTACGCGGTTGTATGTGACATTATGTATGCAGTGGTGTAGTTAGAACTACCTTAACAGAGGAAACCCTAATTATTAAAAAATATTTGTTCGTATTCAAATATGGAAAATAATTGTACCCAATTATTGTGAAAACTTTAGTATTTATGGTTAAAAAAGTAGTTCTTCTTTTATAATTCTTTAACACGCAAATCTCCCTTTTTACCTACCTACCTTATAAGAGGAAACCCTAATTATTAGAAAATATTTTTTGTATTCAAATATGGAAAATAATTGTACCCAATTTTTGTGAAAACTTTAGAATTTATGGTTAAAAAAGTAGTTCTTCTTTTATAATTCTTTAACATTCCAATCTCCCTTTTTTTACACACCTACCTACCTTATCAGCGAAAACCCTAATTATTAGAAAATATTTTTTGTATTCAAATATGGAAAATAATTGTTCCCAATTTTTGTGAAAACTTTAGTATTTATGGTTAAAAAAGTAGTTCTTCTTTTATAATTCTTTAACACTCAAATCTCCCTTTTTACCTACCTACCTTATAAAAGGAAACCCTAATTATTAGAAAATTTTTTTTGTATTCAAATATGGAAAATAATTGTACCCAATTCTTGTGAAAACTTTAGTATTTATGGTTGAAAAAAGTAGTTCTTCTTTTATAATTCTTTAACACTCAAATACCCCTTTTCTTCTTCTGTTGCGCCCCTGAATGTTGTATGTATTTGTATACATATAAACAACAACAACTGCACCAAACAAATACGCAGTTGTCCTTTTGAAAAATTTTTGACATTTCGCTGCAGAAACTTTCCACAGCACTCGAGGCATGACACCAAAAAAAAAAAACCTGCGCGCCAAAAAGTAATACAGAAACACATACAGAATTACAAATAGCAAAAGTTCAAGCCAGGCACGCATACAGGCATGTGTGTGTATGTGTGAGTGCCAAATTTACTTTAACGATACACTCGCAAAAACGATTTGCTCTAAAGTGCCGCTTGAAGTTGAAGTTTGCACTCGATGCAAACTTTAAATTCGACTTAAATTGTTGCAATGCAAATTCTGTACAAACATTTTGGCGCAAACCGTGTTCTTGCAACAAATTGTCGTTGCCAATACGAATGCGGCCTACAGTTACTTCTATGCAACACACACAATTTGGTATAGAAAAATAACAAAGTGCTGCCCTTTCCTTCACTTTTGATCTACATATATTATATGCCATTTATTCACATTCTTCTTCACGTTCGATCTGCATTATAAGCAATAAATCCGCAGTGATTTCAAAGCTACTCCCAGCATACAACAACCGGCAGCAGCCGAGAGAGGAGAAACACAAAAAGCATTTGGCACCATTAGGCAATCATGTTCAAGGTCAGACATCAATAGGCATTCGCTATTGTTGCTACCTGAATTTATGCTTTGCCCTAGTGCCATAAACTCTAAAAATTCTCAGTTTTGCACCCTTTCGGAGATTTATGGCCCTCGAGAGGCGGCAGCACCGACATGGCAAATGGCGCTGATAACAGCAGCTGTTAAAACGACAATTGGCACAGTTACTTGTCGCTCAAAGGCAATTTTTTTGTATTTTTATTTTTTTTGTAGATACCTATGCATGCACACATTCACACTTACATACATATTTATATTGTGTATAAATTTGCTTGTAGTCCTTCATCCCTGCGGTTGTTGCCTTTCTTTTACTCGGATTTGCGTTGGTGTTGACACTTATCTTTGCATTTGTTTCTGTTTATTTGTCTTGTTGACATATCTATTTGAATTTCTAAGTTAATCCTCTTAGGCTGCAATAATCCGCCACAGGTTTATTGCATTTTTATAAGCCCCATTAAATCTTAATGCTGTGATATGGTGTCGGTTTTGGGCTTTGTAGGTTTAAATGTTCGCACTTGATTAACTTTTACTAAATTAAAAAGCAACTTGCATTTAAAACTATTGAACAATAAATTTGAATGAAACAAGGGAGAAAGGTTTCACCATTTAGAAAAAGAAAGGGAGAGATTTGTTGTAGTAAGAGCCAATGTTTAGACAGTTTCTTAGAAAATTATGCGAATAGCAGGTTTTGGGGGAAAGAGTTTAATAATAATAAATAATAATAATAAAAACGTTTATGGCTTTTTATTACGTTACAGTGATGTTTCATTGTATATATATTTTAGTATTAAGATTTTAGTTAGAAGTTTTGAGCTAAAACAAAAGCTTGGTCTGTGGAGAAGTGAATAAACCCAGCTTTTGAACTGATTTACAAGGGTGGATCAATAAGTATTGAGGGAAGTTGATTTACGGTCGTATACTGTCATCTGTCACACGATATCATTCTAAATTTCAGATTGATTCATAGGTTAGTTTTTATTTGGCATCCAGTTGTTTAACCGAAATTCGCAGGAGGACTTGCATCGAGTTGTCACCATTGAGACCAAGCGACAGTCAAAACAATGGATTTATCGGAGTGACTCTACTCCATAGAAGACAAAGACGGTCCCATCAGTCGGAAGGTCATGGCCAAATTTTTTGGGGATTCCAAGTTAATAATCCTGATGGATTTTTTGCAGAAAGAAAGAACAATCACGGAGCAGTACTACAGTGAATTATTGGACTGATTCGAAACAAAATTTAAGGAGACAGCTTTCAACACGATACCAGCACATTCATCCACAATTGTCACGGCCAAATTGCATGAGCTGCACTACGAATTGCTTCCGTACCCACTGTACTCGCTCGACTAAGCTCCCTTCAACTTCTTTCTGTTCCACCACATGAAAATGTGAAACATGGCTCGTGGCGACAAAAATTCAGCTCAACCAACGAGATTATTGTCGAGACAGAAGCGTATTTTAAAGAGTTTGACAAATCTAATTTTTTGAGGGGTTAAAGAAATGGCAGTAACGTGAGAAAAAGTGTATTGTACTAAAAGGAGATTACGTTGAAAAAGAAAAAAAAGAATTTTTAAAATTTGCCTCTTCTTTCCTAACACGGATACTTATTGATCTACCCTCGTAGTGATTTTCCTATATCTCAAATAGCTGGAAGGTACGACAACTGCTAAGACAAAGGAATGTCATATGACGTGGTATAAATGAATCTACAGTTGGCATTTCGTTGCCTGAGAAAACGATTGTCGTATGTGCTATTGAATTCAATGTAACATACGACATTCGTTTTCTGCGGCGACGAGTTGTTCTTTAAAATGTTGCACTCTTAAGCAAGTAATTCCAATATGTTCGTATTTACATGACTTTAATTCACATATTTGTTCTCCTTTTTCACTTCGCATGGGAGGATAGAGCCTCAATCTTGTGTTGGTAACATTAATCGATTGAAATTGTACCAGGTGGTCTTGCCCACTACTAGGTATCATTTTTTGGGGGCTGCCATCTGCCGTCGCCTAAAAGATACACTTCCCTATGTCAGAGTTTATTACTGGCGTGTTAGAGCGCCCTCTGTGCATCCAATATTTTTTGGTAGCACCTGTTGTTGAAAAACATAGAGGTTGGTGTCAATGATGAGCTTATTTTGGTTGATATATGCGCTGTGATATTTCTGTTAGTCCAAACTGGCACTGTTGGTGATGTTGTTGTATGGCTACGAGATATCGAAATAAATGGGAAGAATAGAAGAAAAGATAATACAATCTTAGAAGCTTGGGACAAGTATTTCTATTATCTTTGATAGAAAATTGTCCAAAGTATTTAATTGGGTAATGCTGAAGGCATGGGAAGCCATTAAAAAGTATTAAAAAAAATGAACATTTAGGAAAGTGCTGAACTCAGTCAGCTAAGAATAGAACCCACGGCCCCTACGATAGGAGCACTTAATGCTGGGTTATCGAGACGGCACTTTACGTCAAGTTGGTTGTATTTATATATAAATAGGACTTCAGCATTGTTGCATGCTTTAGTTATCCATCTTGCTTGTTTAAAATTCCATGAAAAAGAAATATCGAAATAAATTTGTAATAACCGCAACTTGTAGACAATCAGAGCGCAACACTGCAAAGTATACACATTCCATTATCTAAATAAACAATCAGTTCAACCGAAAAGCAAACAGACTGATACGAGTATCTCCGACAGACAGACAATGATGCCGAAATTTTACTGCGCAGCGTCGACTTGAAGCATTGCATGCTTCAATTTCCGCGCAAATAAATAAGTAAACATTTAATGCTCGCGTAAATTGAAAGCATTCGCTGCCGCTTCCTGTCCAACACTCTGTGTGTGCGAGTCCTTTGCACGTCCTGCTCTTGAAACGGTATTGCCCCCGCCACAATCTTGGTGCGTTGTTGCAGCTCGATGATGATTTGCGGCGCAATAAAAGGCGCCGCAAATACACCGTTTCGCATTAAAAACAAATAGCAAAGCAATAAAATTGGGAACTCTTCAGTTTATTTTTGTTGACGCTGTAAATGCGATGCCAGCCACGGCAACGGCTGCAACTGACTGTTGCCGGTGCGACGATGAAATGCTGCCGCATGGGCATTGCAATGCGGCGAGAAGTTATCAAATTGCAATTATAGACACAACAAGAGATAAGCAGATGAAGACGAAGAAGAAGAAGACGAAGAATTAGAAGAAAAAATGGGTGTCCTGCATTGCTTGGTCGCAGTCGACCAAATGAAACGTTATTGTGTTATTCAAAAAGAAGGCAATAAATCGGAAACAAATCAGTGTGGCACTGCTCGTAGCAGCGCCGCAGTGCTGTTGGCCACACAACAAATATGTCGACAACAGAGCGCGACGCACCGCATCGCGTTTAGCTGTTCGCATGGCTGCGTGCGACATGTTTTTCGGTTGTTTGTTGCATTCGAGTGTTTCGCCATTGCTACACGCACACATACGCAAGTTGCATTAAACGCGAACAGCCACAATCAACTCGTGCGCCAAAGATGGGGCAAATGCCGACCCCCCTTATTGTTGTTGTTTTTGTGTTATGTTGTGATTGGTTGGCAATAAACAAAATACAAAGAACACAAACACCAATAAGTGATGGGCTGTGCGTTAATACGATTTTCAATGGACCAGGTGCGCACAGAAAATGGACAACATGGCGGCAGATTGAATAACCATAATAAAAAGAACAAAGCAATCATGTCAACTTTCTTCGATGGCCAATATTTTTATTCTTTTACGATAAGAAATAATTTCACGCCATGGAAAGTCGATGCAATAAATCAATCAATCAATCAATCGTTGCTTGGTTGGCTGTTTGGTTGACACCAACGTCAAGCAATTAGCATATAAAATGTTTTTACGATACCACATTCTCACTTTTCTTTGGTATTAACTGTTTTTAACCCTTTCCGGAAATTTGTACGATATATCGTACAATTTTTTTGAAGATTTTTTATTTGACAGCGAATGCACTTT